>JAGFPH010000659.1:19896-113392 GCA_018207615.1 Philaenus spumarius
TGGTGGTTCCTAAAGAGGGGTCGAGAATCGTCAAAAATGCTCTAGAATGCACCGTTTTCGAGATATTGACGATTTTTGTGAAAAACAATGAAAAAGCTTCAAATCATTGCAATATAACCAAAGCTGATGGAACACTAACAAATGGAAATTTGGTTTGAAATAAATGTACAAATTACCAGCTCTCTAGCTTTTTGGGAAGTTTAATTATTAATTTTTATTGTTTTAGGGGTTGTTATCACAATTTCACCCCTTAGCAGCTTGGTATAAAATACAAATATGATTTACTTTTTTATATATATATCTTGTAAGAAATAAATGTAAAAATGTCTAGCTCTCTAGTCTTAATAGATGTATAATAATAAATAGTTGTTCTTTTAGGGGATGTTATTACATTTTGACCCCTTAGCAGCAAACTGAAAATGCAAATATAGTTTACATTTTATATGTACCTTGTAAGAAATTAATGTACCAATTTCCAGCTCTCTAACTTTATGGAAAGTATAATAATTAATTTGTATTGTTTTAGGGGTTTTTATTACATTTTCACCCCAGCAGCAAACTGAAAATGCAAATATAGTTTAAATTTTTTATGTACCTTGTAGTTTTATGGGAAGTATAATAAAATTCTTAATTTGTGTTGCTTCAGGGGTTGTTATCTCATTTTTACCCCTAAGCAACACTTGAATAAAAGGAAATATGGTTTACATTGTATAAATGTGTTGTAAGAAATGAATGTACCAATTTCCAGCTCTCTAGCTTTATGAGAAGTATAATAATGAATTTGTATTGTTTTAGGGGTTGTTATTACATTTTCACCCCTTAGCAGCAAACTGAAAAATGCTAATATAGTTTACATTTTATATGTACCTTGTAAGAAAATGAATGTAACAATTTCCAGCTCTCTAGCTTTATGGGAAGTTTAATAATTAATTTGTATTGTTTTAGGGGTTGTTATTACATTGTCACCCCTTAGCAGCAAACTGAAAAATGCAAATATAGTTTACATTTGATATGTACCTTTCAAGTAATAAATTTATCAATTTCCAGCTATCTAGCTTTATGTGAAGTATAATAATTAATTTGTATTGTTTTAGGGGTTATTATTACAATTTCACACCTTAGCAGCAAGGTGTAAATGCAAATATAGTTTACATTTTATATGTACCTTGTAAGAAATAAATGTACCAAATTCCAGCTTTCTAGTCTTAATGGATGTATAATAATAAGTATTTATTATTTTAGGAGTTGTTTCGACCCTTAAATCAAATTGATTTATTGCCTATGTCTCATTCCAAGTCATGATCTATCTATATGTTTGCCAAATTGCATTGAAATCCATCCAGTACTTTTTGTATGATTGGAAGTTAAACAAACAAACAAACAGACAAACATACAAACTTTCACATTTATGTATAATATTAGTAGGATGTAAAACTCAGTTATAATTTTGTAGAACTGTTTGGTCTGACTTATTCAATAAATCGTGTAACACTTAATGATATACATTATTTTGAAATTTTACATTTCTTTGAAACAAATGTAAGGTTTGAGGATACAGCTGTTGTTAAACCAAATTAAATAAATAAATTAAAATGGTTTTATTTGGTTGTTAACAATAAATTACTATAATTGTATTATTTTAAATAGCTTTCTATAGACCAACTAATTTGAGGCTACATTAAAGCAGTAAAGTGAAAAAGACGAGATAATACAAACATTTACATTATTTATGAATACAGTATTTCTTTAGTAAGTAAATAAATAGTTTCTAAAATGTATGCTTTAAAACAAACAGCAAACAAAACAAATAGAAAACAAATAGTTTCGTGCCAAGCATAAATGAATGTCCACAGTGCACCGCCTCTCGCTCGCCAGATTTAATCCGCGGCGGACCATAACGCTTCGTGTACCTGCTCGATTTTAAGCAGACTGTGGTCTTAAAAAATCGCTTGCGGGAACGCTTTGCTCCGTCTCAGGTTTCTTCATGGAGCTATCAAACAAGAAAGAACTAATCACGTTCATGAAATTAATAACAGTTAGGCCTATGTCCTCCCGTGCCTTGTCAACTATGTTATGGTTTACATTTCCATTCAACCGTTTGTCAAATATAACACTTTTTAAAAGCACTTTAGAAATCAAAATATCTTTATACTAGCTGACCCGTGCGAAGCATTCGCATTCTAACTTACTTAAATCCCACTTAATTAAAGTATACACCGTACGCACTATACGATATGCACTATACAATACTAAATATACAATTAATTAATTAAAATAGCAAAGTAGTGGCGTAACAGCAGTTCTCCAGCTGGGTAGTTATCATCAGTGCTCCAACGCCAGGAAAATAACCCTACAACTTACTTGATCTTACATCACTGTTACTTTCGGATTCTTTATTTTGTATTTTTTTCGTATAATTGTATTTTGTATATTTTTTCGGTGTAGCGGTTAAGGAAATCTTTAAAATGATGCCTCATTCATTTAATTTGATGATGTATTAAGGAAGTTATGGCGTACCGACAAAAAAATGGCCTTGAGAAATAATATATGTGATAGTTTCATCCTGCCTTTTAATACTTATATAAAGAAAACAAAGAAGGACACCACAGCAACCACTGCGTCGGAAGTTCTGCACTATACTGTCCGAGCGTGTGAAGCGGGAAGCGAGAAAAGAAACAATAATAATTAATACATTCCTGTAAAAGCTCATAATTCTGGGTTAAGCCGGTTGAGGCGTTACACTGTGGACGTATCATTAGGGTATTCGGCAGACCCGTAGACGGGTGGTTAGATGTGAGTCGTGTTGTCGGACCGGTGCTCATAATTAATTGTACATTGAAAAAATATTTGAGTTCAATTTAAAGTTAAATACAACTTTTAAATAATTATAAAATAGTGAATCAGCTTTTAATGACAAAAAACAAATCAAAGCAAATCCTATATTTTTAAAAAATTTTTATTATTAACAAATTATATGATATATAAATAAAATATGTATAATAGGTTTATTAAAATAATGTTTTTTATAACGTTTCTTCTAATTCTATTATCAGTAAATGTTACGTTTAACTTCGACTTAATTAATAATAATTAACGGAATGTTTATTATTTTGTTGTATCTAATGTTATATGTAAAAGTGACTTAAATTCTTATTTGTAATTAGAATAACTAATTACATTTGTATGTGTGTGTTTACCAAATTAATTTCTAACATAACGTGTACATTACAAGCTGTAAATAAAAACGTAAGTTTTATCCTTTATCTATACTGACGAATTTAGTTGATATTATTTTATTAAAATATGAATTTACTCACACATAAAAGAGTATATTTATATTCTTAATTTTGTATGTACTTACCTATAGTCCTCTGTCATAGCTCAACGGCTATAGTACTTGCCTCATAAGCAAGACGTCCCGGGTTCAAATCCCGCGGGGGACCGTAAAATATTAAAAAACCCAAAAAAACATGCTCGTTAGCCGAAAGGCCCAAAGTGGCATGGAAAGCAAAAAAAAAAAAAAAAAAAAAAAAAAAAAAAAAAAAAAAAAAAAAAAATGTACTTACCTATAATTTTTAACTATACAAACTTATTTTACAGGCTTCAGTAAATGTATTCAAGTATTCAATTTACGATGTTTGATTAGTTTTATCCCTAATTAGAATCTACTGTTATTTTAATACGAAAATTTACATTTAATCAAGAAGTTTGTATGAAAGCTTCCAGAAATTTTTTTAGAAAGTCAAGTAAGTGCAATATATATGGAAAAATTTGTGTTTTATTTGTATATTTAAAATTGTTGAAGTTTGTCTCATAAACAATCTAAATATTTTTTCGGCAATTTTTCCAAAATTTGGGAATAAAAGGGTTAAGTAAAAAAAATTTATACTCATGTATTTATAAAAATATAATATTTACTATGATTTAAAGTAAATTTATTACAGCGTGGTATTACTATTGTAGAACTTTGCGTAGTATATTTTGTTTGTATAAAGGAGATCACACAGATGAATGTATTGGGTTTCATAATGTTGCAAATGCACCTGTTAAGAGGTAACTCAAGATCCAGCTTGGAAGCAGGTCATTCCCTGCGGGAGCTCCTATAATTCAACAAATATCCTTAAACCAAAATAAACAAACTTCAAGACGTTACCTACATAGCAACATAAACATGGTATCAATATTGATTTTATTTATTTACTAATATATAATTTGTTTACATTAGTTATTGTTTTTTTATTTTTTATTTTACGATAAAATAATATCGATCTTAATATGTCTGTTGGATTTTGCTTGGATATAGGCCTACAATAATTTAAAACAATGATAAGTAAATTATAGTGCTACTATATTATTATTGTGGTTTTTCCGATGTTAAAATGTAACTTTTAAAATTTTAAAAAGTTATAGAATTTTCAAAAAATAATTAAGATATGTACCACAATTTGTTATATTATAACATTTATAAAAACACTCTTCTTAAAAATGGTTTGCAGATATATAATATTATTGTTCCTAACAGACTTTGACTTTGTTTTCAATCAAACAAAAAATTTAGCAGGTGAAAATGAACATTTTAAATTTATATTATTAATGTAAACAAATATTGGTCTTGTAGTTTTTTTTATGACGTTGAATTAAAATGCGTATATTTATTACAAAATTTAAATAATATCTATTAGTAAATGGAGTTTTTGTATAACTAAATGCAATTTGTTTTTTAAGTTTTATAGTTCTGCTACAAAATTGTTTCTGAACTTTTAAATTTTCTGAGTAATTAATACATATTTCTAAATTATGTATAACTTGCTTTTTTATTAATAGTTGTGATAGCAAGCAACAAGATCTTGTTTTTTTTTTTTTTTATTGTCTTTTTATATGATACGTTTAGAATATCGTAATACTTTTTCACCAACTTTTATAAATTTTATAATAAGACCTATTCTAACATCTAAATTAATTTGATTGTTTTAGTTAAATTATTACAATTCGTTTCTACTTTCTATATCAGTTTACCAAGTAACAATATAAGATACTACATTTATTTAAAATTTAATTCCTCAAAATCTTTATTTCATTATTTACTACTTTGTCATTTTTCATTTATATATATTTTTAGATTATTTTAACATCAGTAATTATATTTTGTCCGTGTTTATTTTTTTGCCCTAATTTTATAAATAATAATGTTTTATTTTATAAAGTTTCTAAAGTCATGTAAAAATAATTGATAATTTCCCTTTACCGTTATTGTCCCCTTCCTGTAATAATAAATAATATTCAACTATAGAAAGTAACACGAAGTACAAATGAGACAAAGAGGTACATCACATTATTCAAATCTTTATAACCGGTATTGATGGTTACATATTTTCTGCTAACGATATAATTTTATTATGTATAATTCTGTCACTTAAACAATATAACACAACAATTTTAGAATTTTGAAGGATTAATTAAAAACAAATAGGAAAGTAGAACTAAAGTCATGAACATTGTCTAGAATATTTACTACAGTATATGTAATATTAGTATATTCACTTTGGTAAATGAAGGCCTATATACCACATTTAAAATATTATATTTATTATAACGACCTACAATACGGTAAATTAATATTGATTTTGTTTCTAATAAAAATGCGTACAAATTAGCAGTTTTGTAACTCAAACCGAAACCTTGGACTCTAATTTAAAAACAATAAGTGCACAATGTTTTTACGAGCAGGTTTAAAATATTATATTACAAAACATAAAGTAATTAAAATATTTTTTTTTACAAGTTGCTAAGCAGTTATCAGATACAAAATTTAACGTATTACCTATTTTATATTATGTAAAAAATCGTAAGTAAAAAACGGCCACCTAATATCCAACACTATTCTAATGAGGTATTGCTAAGTGTTCCATAAAATCAGTAAATTATTAATATCTTTAAATTGTAAGACAATTTTATGACTTCCAGAAGATAATACAATATATATCTAATTGCAAATAAACAGATTTTTACAATATTACTACTAAACATTATAAGCTCTACAACTTTTATTAAATAAAACATTTTTTATTACTCATAATAAAATGAAAACATATTTAATGAGGTTTGTATATCTTTAACATGGAAATACCTAATTAAATACTTACACAATAAAATATTACGCCTGAAAATAATAATATTCTCTTAAATAAATTATTACTGTAATGATTGTAGTAAAAATTTTAATTTATTTGACAAACAAAGATAGTCTATTAGATTATATATTATTATTACAAGGTGTGTAGTTTCCATGTGTTTAGTAAAATGAATTAGTATTCTAGTCACAGTTTTATAAAACACATTGTCACAACCTACTTAAAATAGCAGTTTAGTTTATATTGTTTTCAATTATAAAACAAAATGTATTTATTGCAATTATATTTACTTATTATTTATGCAATTTATTACCTATGACAGCAAAAATAATTACAAATTTCATAGTTAGATGTGAAATTTATTCCTTTCAAATTTTTCTAAAGATTTTTTTAGAACATTGTACATTTCTTATAATAAACAGGTGAATGATCCAAAAAATATTAATAATACAATTTATTCCTTACATATTACTTTAAAAGGTATCTAAAAATCAAACTGATTTCAATATCAGAGACTATAGCACCGCTAGAGAGAATGATGACTCTAAAGAAGTGAATATTTTATAAAAATATGTAGATTGAACTTTGGCAGGGGATGGTATTGCAATTCGAAGACGTAGTAATGGATTTCCAGACTGCGAGGTTTTTGTCACTAAATCTGTGAATCTGTATTTTATCGAAATGTTAAAAAGAAAGAAATTTTATTCAATAATGTTTACATAAAAGTATACAACATTCAGTTACATTACAAGAGTAGTTATTTTAATAAGTTCAAACATTGAGCTTACATTTTTAGTTAACCATTTATCTACGACATATTAGCTTTACCAAAATATATTTTTAAAGTGGAATCACTAGAAAATTTAAAAAAAATATTTTGAATCATTGAACGAATTGCAATACACATACTTTGAATCCTATTTTGTTGTTTCTAAAAACCACTTATATAACTATGTCCACGAGATCATAATAAAGGACAGTAGTTAGATATTCATATTTGATGGTCAAGTTTCTATTAAAAATAGAAATAGCAGATATTTTTTACGATCCCAAAAACAATTATGTTGAAGCCTGTTAATAATTATTATATTTTATTGTATAACAAGCCACTTACAAAAAGTTGCTTTTCATAAATAGATTTTTTTTTAATAGTTAAATTTGTTATAATGTTTTTATCATACATAAATAAGTAACTACTCCAAACTATCAAAATAAAACTTTGCTTATTTTTGTTTAATTTTATGATATTCTCAAAAATGTTACTAAAAACTACATCTCCCAACTTCTGTTTCCCAAAGGATTGCATCTAATTGTTCTATAAAACTCAATAATACTTTTGTTTTAGTGGACAATTTTTGCGGATCTACAATGTTGCGAAAAAGATAAGAAACAAATGTTTTTTTATAATCCTATCAGTAACACAGCGTGAAGCCAAAGTCAACTGATCTTTATTTTCAAAATAAGAATTTAAGTCGTAATGTTAAATACAACACAGCACTAAAACGTTGGTGTTCTTAACTTAATTTGTCTTAAGTTTTAGGGATAGTGATGGTAAAATAAAATTTGGTTCATTATATTCTTACTTCTCAGGATTTATGACTGTATACACTTTGACACCTTTCTTTAAACATAATTAGTAGTTTTTTTTAAATTTTAAATACGTGTTATATCATGGACACTATAATATGTATTTACGAATAAACAGACTACAAATTTTGTTTTTAATCTTAATGATCGTATAAAGTTCAAAACAATAATCATGACACAAATTTACAAATCATATATTTTCCAATTGAAATGGTAATTATTATTAAGAACCAACTTAATATACAAAGCAAATAATTTCTATATTAACATGATTTTCTACATATGCGAAAGAGTTATATAATTAATTAATTTCTTCAAAGGAAGATAGGTATAACATTATTAAATGTTTAGAGTTCTTATAAACATATTATATGGCAATTTTCCATCTGTATACATTTTTTTCCAAACACATTCTTTACGGTGAAACAATGGTATTTTTATGTAATGTGGTATGTAAAATTTGAATGGTAAATGTATGGTAAATTTAATATTTTAAATTTAACAATGGTCTTAATATGTAATATATTCTTTCTTTTTACAAAATATAAACATTTCAGGTAAAATAATTAAACAAAGACAAGGAAACATTAAATATATATTTTATAATATTATTGGTTTAATGGAATAGATGGTTAAGGTCCTACATGAATAATCATTCACGACACATTCGACTTAGTGAATATATAGACAGGAATAAATAAATAGTGTTTGTTTAAGTACAGAGAAGAAAGATTTATCTTTAGTAAAGGTACATTTGTAAAATCTTAGTATACATTTTGTTTAAAAATATATCCTAACAAAACTAACTACAAAGTAGACTACTAAATTAAGATTAGTTCTAACAATTTACTCAGATAATAAAACTTCTTCGTAGATTTTAGGAAGATATTTTATTGTAATTCTTAATCTGAAATTCCAAGTGTATTTACATTAAGTTTAAAATGAAAAGCACAGCCATAATAACACTATTTGACGTTCTGTAAGACCGATTAAGCAAAATTTTTTATAAAATAAGTATAATTTAAATAATCAATGTTACCAATAACAGTATTTTACAAGTGATCACAAGCTACTAAATAACTCCATTTAAAAGTATTTATTTATATTATATGGTAAACTTTTTGTTAGGCATGTTATTAATAAAATAATAAAAGGGAATTTAATAAAAAAATTGTTTGGACAAATTATATACTTTTAAGGTAAAAAGTTTAGTGTTTTGTAAACAGGATAATTCTTGTTAGTTCTTTTAAATAAGATAATCACTGTATGTGATACTAATTTAATAAAGTAAAAAGTTAAATTTAATAAAACATTACTTGTATTAATAATACATGTTTAATCTTGTAATGTGATATAAATAGAATATTTCTGGTTATATAAATAATATAATAGGTTTAAAGCTTTAAGAGTGTTGTAAATATAATATTTGTATTATTGATTCACTGTTCCTGATACCGTCCAAATTGTACTAATCAAATATAGTAATACAAAGTCATTTAATAACAAACTGTTTGAAAATGATTATGTATGTTCAAGATAATAAGCCAGTAGAAAATTATACATTTCTTAATTTTTAATTGCTGGTTAATTTTATTGTTCCTAATACTGTCTAAAATAATTTGAAATAAAGATTGAAATATTTATAACTAGGCGAGATTGCCTGGAGCCAGATACGGTACGGTTTCTTACTGTTACCAAAACAATTATACACAAACAATAAACAATAACTGTATTCACTTTATTAAAGTGGCACTGAAATATTATATCTGATATTAAATATATAATTACAACCTAAATGTTGAAGTATTTCTATAATATAATAACGAAGATATTTGAGTATCCTTCAATCAAAATTTGATAGTATTTGTGTTTTATTATTTCTTTATATAATTTTAAATTTATACTTCATTCATATAAAATATTTTGAATTTATGTGTGAGATTTAGCTGTAACACTTTCATGATGTATGTGTCATAATTTCTAAATCCCAACTAGTAGTTTTGGCAAAAGGACAAGTATAGATATTTATGTTTTGTAAAAAGTACACGGAACCACAAAATTGTACAACTAGCGTATCTTGTACTGTATCTCTAACACCTGATTCTGCTTATCAACACTCATAGCGTGTGTACTATCAAATAAATTTAAGTGCATCTAGGCAATCAACTGGACAAATAAGTCTGGTATTGGAAATTAATAGATAACAGTTTGGAGCCAATTCAAACTTTACTCAAACATACTCCAGAAAAACTTCTTAACAGTATATTTTGTAATTGTAAGATGGATTGAAGTAAAAATTGTAGTTGTAAGAAAGTCGGATTATTTTTTTAACCAGTATGTACCAACTATAGTCAAGGTCATTCTTTCTTCAATATTGAATCAAATGCAACAGACGAGATGTTATGGTATCGATGAAGGGAGAACTGGTACATCTTTCTTCTTAAAAGATTGTACATAAATCTAACAATAAGAGGAAAAAGAAAGCGAAAATAAAGACATTACTGTTGAAGTATCTCATAAGATGATCGGTCATACTAAATTATTCCTGAAACATACAATAAACCATTCCAATTTAATTTTTACACATAATGAATGTTATTTCTTTATTTTATAACTTAAAATATAAAATAAAAGAGTAGAAATAAAAAAAAACATTATTTTATTTTTGTAAAGGTTTTTGTATTTATTTTTAAGAATGGAAGGTCACAAAATTAATTATATTGATCTTAAGGTTTGGAAATTTAGTTATTTATAAATATGAATATTCGACTTTCATCTGAGGACTTTAACAAGTTGAAGTTTTCCCAGTAAGTACAGTATTTTTAAAGCAATATACATTGTTTAGATTTGTATATAGTTTACCAGTTGTTTACCTACACTTTCTATATTCTGCATTTAATTTGTTTTGGGTGATAAACTACATACTTATTTTAGGGGGTATAAAAGGAGTAGGCTTATATTACATATTTTAGTAGACTTAAAGATACACACCGTATTATACGTAAATTTGTATTTCACAATAAATCCAATACCTTTACAAATACTGTAATTAATTATACCCATCGAGTAACTTGAAACAACAGTACCAACTACTTTAAAATGACACTTGATGTTAAGCTACAATATAATGATAAAAAACTCAATTAATTTAACTTTTAATTTCGGAAGATGCACTTGTTAATTCTTAAACACTCAGAATTGTACCTATTCAACAATCTTCGTATCTATAAGCAAATATCGAAACCAAAATGAACATATTGACTACAGCATTGTACTCCTGTACAAAGGGACAAATGATAATATAACACGCATATTTCATAATGTTGTTTTAAGACTTTATAGGTGACTGCAATGGTGATGATCATCGTAACCTTTATCACAGAAGAAATCCAGAAGTATTCAGAGAAACACAATCATAGACGTGTGCATCAATATAGCAACGTTGAAATAATGGTTTTCTCTAATGACAGCAAGCACGTTCCAGTTCAATGCTGTTGGTATATTTTCGTGGAGCCTCCGTCCTGTTGTGAATGGGCACCAAAATCATTAAGACTATAGGCTTTAGGATTATGGTAAAGGAAGCGATGGGTAAGTGATAATATGGCTCAAAGATTTCACTAGCTATGGACAAAACCATTTTTTGTTTTGCCAGACGGGATTGTATTAGATTGAGGTCTTTGAGTAAAAGGTATCTGGGGGGGTTTGGCCGTATGTGTGGACACTTGATTCCTAGATTTAGTTTTAAAATATCTACTTTTGCAAATTGAGCATTATACAATATTAGTTTTTGTTGTTCTCGTACACAATTCATAAATGCTTCGTTAACCGAACGCTATTAGCTCTGCTCTGCCTGCTGACATCATTTTGGTAGTCCGCCAAGGTGTCGTGCACCATCCGCAGTACCCCTGAAACGCTTTTAATGTACTCCTCCAACGTTGTCGCCGTCGTCAAAAAGTCTTCGTGATCGTCCCTTACGACCTGCTGCATTCTATTGATGTGGTTGTAGAACACCTCGTTTTCCGTATCGCAACACCAATGGATAATATTTCTGATCGACGATATCACCCTCTTCGTAAGATGTCCGCTACGATTGTTCATGTTCCCGACTCAAACTCGACCATGTCGTATATATTCAGCTCTTTAAGTTTCACCGTTTTCGCGTTCGTCTCACGTTTGATCTATGAAAAAATTACCATATCCTTGGGTAACGTCACCAAACCTCATACCAGCATTCTTGTTATGTCCAATCAAGCTACAAATTCGCTCTCAAATATTCAAGATCCACTTAATCAGAAATGATCTAGCCTATTTATTGAAAAAAAAAACATTAATCGCGTCGACCTTCTTTAAAGTAACTCAGACAACCACAATTCATCTACAAATTGGTTAAAACGCTTTCCCATGAAACTCAACGGAATTGCCGGCGACAGATATTATAGCAAGTCCACATTAAGCACACCTTAAATGCCCAACATGCAAAGTAAACACGTTCCAATGCCAATATTGTGTAACACGCATAACATAAATGGCATACTTAGAAACTAATTCGTGGCAAATCCAACTAGCCTTCTTAGTTGATCAAATCTAAAACACAGATCTCGTTACCAAAATTGTAACAAAAATTGTAAGATTGTAAAATTGTACTAGTGAAAATCATAAAGTACGACGAAAGAAAGATGCAACAAAATTATGAAAAACAACAATGCAACCTTCGTGATACCATTTCCATTTAGTAAAAACACCGTCGCTTTCTATATATAATATTCCTCCTTCAGTCATTAAACTAATTCAACGGCCATAAAATTAAGTAATCAACAATTAAATAAACTAATCATGTCAAAATGAACTATGCAGACATTAATAATCATCAATTATCTAAATAAAAGTTAAAACAAATAAGTTATCGAACCTATACAATTTTTAAATCAAAACATAATTGCAATATAATAACACCGCGAATTATTACAGTATGTTGGTTAAATATAAAAAGTCATATATATGTTTTTAAATTTTGTTTAATGAATATAATAATTAATCTGCCAGTGGATGGTACTTCTGCAATCTGTGAACAAGAATGTTAAATGTACATTCCTAGGTAGTCTGGAATGAATACTGCTAATTAAGTTAATAAAACAAACATGTTAACATTTTAAACATTAATATTAGTCACTGTAAAACAAGTTTGATACTAAACTAAAGTGAGTGCAAATGTAATACAAAAGTCGTAGAGTTATAATAATTTGTTATGTAAGTATTTGTTGCTGCAAAATGTATATTTATTAACTTAATTGTTGTTACAATAAAGTTTTTAATCAATGAATTGCATTAACCGGTAAAGAAAAATTCAAGATAAACGTTATTTCAACATACGTGTTCTTATGTTAAAATTAATTTTATACCTACTGAGTGATAAATCTTTTATTTTAATAGTGTAATTAAATATTTTCTGCAGCGATTAAAGGCTAAAGAAGTTGAATCATTTATAAATATTTAATACACCACTCAGCTCTCTCACCCACTTCGGCAGTGTAAGAATAAATTACACAGTAGATAGTTAGCACTGGGAGAGAAATTCATGTATAATGGAAGTACAATTAAAAGAGTTATACAAAAATTACTAAACTGAGTAACAGTAACAGGCCATACAAACGTGTATATGTGTACATTTTTAATTTACTGATGTATAATAACAGTTATTTTTATTAAACTCCATTGTGTTTATGTTAATTTTAATAGGAAATATAGCATTTAATTTTGTAAATAGTTTTAACAGTTTCAATATTTTTACTTTTTAAGATTTAATAACTGTGATAAGTTTCCTTTTATTTATACAAAGTATTAAAGCATTATTATTTACTCAAGGTTAATATAATATATACAAATTTCATATTTATTATTCATCCAAAATAAAGTTTTATCCAGCTATTTTGTAAATTTTTAATGCAGTTTGACTAATCATAGTGGTTTTACTATAAAAATTAAATAGATCTTCATTATAGAACAATTAATATACTGGAGTAGCAAAAATTTGAAGTACAAAAGCAATATTTTTGTTAACGAGAGAGTCGGAGCTGAAGGATAGTGAATAGTGTACATTAATTATAAGTATATTTTGGACTAGTGGAACATTTATTCATTTGTAAAGAAAGTAGTATCTCATTACTTTATAATACTCTCATGGCTTTATAATATTTTCAATCGATAAACTATTAAGTATAACTTAAATATGATAAAATAAGTAATAAAAGGAAATAGTTATACACAGGTACAAAATATAAACTATAAAACAAATAAATCCTATGATTTAGTTAAAAAAATAGTAAATAAAGTACTTGATACACCTAAAATTTTAATAAACTATTTTAAATTCCAGTAGATCAGAATCGAAATATTTCATGCTATTTTCTAATTTAATCTGTTTAAATATATATATTGACATATGTTTTCCATTACGGATAATATTGCAAATTTAATCATATATGTTTGTTTATGTCTAAGATAGTATTGTGCGCATGGATGTAGTCTATTATATTGCGCTTGATGCTATGTTACACAATAAATAATAGAATAATGTAACAAGACAAGTGTACAAGCGCTGCTGCGTCCTACATTCAAGAAATAATAGTGCATTGAATGCGACAACTCTCAATGTATATATAACATACTCATGTCACTTGTTTTATATGTATTATACATGGTAAATGTTGGAGTGATTTTATCAATATTTGATTATTTTACCTTAGTTCGGTAGACAGAGTGGTTACTTTTGTCTGAAATAGCATATTTATTTGACATTTTAAATTGAGAGTTTTACAAATTTTACCCAATCTAGCAAACGTAAGTCATAGTTAAATAGTTGGTTTTAATATATGACATACGAGTCATATTCCTGAGAGTCTCTCATAGTTGGAGTTCAGGCGTTTTGAAACCAAGTTTAACCTTACCAAATACATGTCATTTTTATCTTGTCCTTGCATATCATCTTTTTTGCTGTATAATTTAAAGGATTTCTGTTCTTCTGACTTTCTAGTTGCATGAGTAATATTTAGCTATGGGTATTTATTCAACTATTTAATTCAATTCAGTCTGATACTAAATTTATAATTATGAACAACAAGATAAAATCGAAAATTTTACTATAGAGGTTTGTGTCTTAACCTAAGTACAGGCACAAGCAAGAGGGCTTTGCTGACTACAATTGTGTCTCCATCAAGTGAATGCATATTGCATGAGGCATAATATCAGTCCCATGCAATAGATTAAACCGGCCATTATATAAACATATCAATTGCCAGATACGTTTTAAGACATTAGACACCAGAATGAACCAACTATAAAACTAAAAAACCAAAACTATTTTTAAACAGCCAATGTTCACACAGAAGGGAATGCATATTACAAATGTGAAGCGAAATCGGAAAAGAACCACAACTTTTACTCAAAAAGAGAAACCCCTTATAAAGGAAACTGTTTCATGATTTGCCGGAACGTAAAACTAGGGAGCAATTATACTAGAGTAGGGAACAATAAATTGTAACTTTAGGCAACCAAAAACATTTCAAATAAACCTAATTGGCGACAAAGTGATAAATAAACATCCGTCCTTATTAGAATTTGTTAATAAAAATTTACTCAAAATATCGCCTTAAACAACAATTAGTTGAAGGTTAATACTCCTGACTTTTAATAGGTTCGAAGCTTTAGCACAAGAACATTATGTTGGAAACGTATTTACGTACAGTATATATATATATATATATTGCGACGTGGCAAGGTACATATTTCGCCTTGCTCCAGGTTAGGCAGCAACGATTTAACGAAACTATTTTGTCCAATTGCTTGTTCTCTGTCGAACTTCAAATTTATAATTATATTAAAATTGTATCTGTCATTTATATCAGTTTCTATGCAAATAAAAGAGATTATATCACCTACTGGAAGTATAAGGCAAGCCAATTTGAACAGCCTAAGTGATATAACTCTGGTTAGGATAACTATGATTATAGCCACCACAACAGTTAGTATTGTATAGTAATTCGTCCAGTTATCTACTTTACTATAAAAGTTTAATATGCTCAGCTCGGTATTTAATTTGAAAAATATTCGAGAATCTCTGAGTCGTGTGAACTCTGGAACTGACCTTAGAATTGTTAAATTACTTGTGCTTCTTAGATTATACACTGAATACACTTTACAATATAGGATATACCAAGAATGGCGATATTTAAAAAAAACAAGGTAAATTATTAATTACTTAGATGTGCAATTTATACTAACTCAAAATTTATTGAACAAAAATTAAGACTAAACATTCTTGTGGATTTCTTCCCACTATAACCATAAACTAACAATAAACTTTCTAATAACAATTAATTCTTCATATAAGCAGAACCATAATATGCTTTTCTAAAATCCTTGTATTTTTTTATTATTTAATTATGACTTGAATCTCTTATCAAATTTACTCTCACCATTTATTTCATGTTCTGCTTTTATATTTCTTCCCTTAATTATACTTACTATATAATACAACATATTATCAACACCTAATATAATTTACACTTTATATACACATTTAACGTACATTTTCCACTTCATTTGGAAGCTATAATATATTGTATTATCTCTCCTGAAAACTTACATAGTTTATATCTATATTCTAATCATATTACTCATTTTCTCCTCCATTCGGGAGATCTGTCCACTGAAATACATAAAACACAAGTTAATATTGTCACTTTCTCCACTTTAGCATTTTGTCCACTGCAAAACCATATAATAATACCATATATATCACTTTGTTTTTATTTCATCACCTTTGTCTTTTAAGGACTAGAAATTTGCCTGGTTATTCTACTTCTACAATTTTACAAAAATATACTGGGTTAATTCTCTAACCTTATTATCTTTGATCATTTATTTTCGCACGCATTACTGTACTTAATTTAGTTAATTATAGTATATTAATTACATTAGATTACGAACACTACCCTCTTCTTTCTTTCCTTTTGATTTCTGGTTTGACTTCCCTTTTCTTTCTCTTTTTACTTTTGCCTTTGCTTGCAAAAACCGTGTAGGCCCCTTTCCCGCATAAGCGAATTATAAACTCCATATTAGTTCTAGGTGATGTATTAACTATGGTCTCGTTATATTTTCACTTAACAAGAATCTCTTTTCAACTTAACTCATTCCCTCTTTTCTTTTTTCTTGCAATGTTACTTGCATTTATACATTCGACAAAAACTACTTTTTATTAATTTGTTTCTCATATTTTTTGTGACACCATATAGTTAATCTTTTAAATGTTTATTTATCTTGCATAGTCGTAATCGCCTACCTCTCATCAGCTGATGTCCGACCTTGACATTCATTCAAACATTGGATTTATTTCGGCCTCCCGTACAATGACTTATGTACCACCTTCCACAGCTGTGTTTATCTAACGGAGTTGAGTCCGTATTCCATTTCCTTTCAACTTGTTTTCGTTAATTGAATGAAATAGGCCTAAACGACGGAACTATACCAAACTCTGACTGTAGCTCTACTCTTGTTTTCTTTACCGCATCCTAAGCAATGAATTGTATAGGCTACTATCAATTTTCGAGCCATCAACATTCTTCTAAACTTTTAATTTCGAATACATAATTTTGTAATAAGGTTTCTTTATTAGTTTTTTCGTGCATCTATACAGGCCTAATTGACATGTTTGGTGCAAGCTTGTTTAAAATCGATAAAATAGTTTAAATAATATAATCTATATACAGGGTGTCAAACGAAGAAACGGAGAAACTCTCAAGACTTTTTCTTCAGATGAAAATAACAAAAAAAAGTCATATAAACATAGGACCGAAAACTCTTCGTTTCCCAAATATCCGTCATTTTGTTTTTTGTGCAAAATAATTCATATCTAGAGAACAGTTTGACTGATTAAGTTTAAACTTGGCATGGAGCTTAAATTAACAAGGATGTATCTCAAGAAAAATAATCGATACTATCAAATCTTGTGTTTCAAAATGGCGACTGTTTGAAAATTTTAAACCTAAATAACTCAAAAACCTTACATTTTATTGAAAAATGTCAAGACACCTTTTTTGTAGCCCTTTTGATTCCCTATCGAGTGGGTGGTGTAACTGTCAAAACAATCTGATGAAGGATTATAGCTAAGTTAAAGATACATCTGCTGGGTTTACTGTGTTGGTATAGTATGCGGGGTTGAACAAACCAATTAATTATTACACATAACTTAAATAATTAAACACTTCTCTAAGAAAGTGTTTTAAAAAATTCGAAATTTTAGGGGGGTTTGGCATAGTTACTAAATCGTGATTTCTCCAAAACCACCGAACGGATTATAATGTAATTTGATATGTAGCTTGGTATGTAAGAAAGAATTCTAAATTTTTGGGGAGGTTTGGGGGGTGAAAGTTACTAAAACTCCCCATAAGAAATACATAGTGTAATTTATATTTGTTGATATAATATATTTTTGTTAATATACATTTAACTTTAATTTATCTATCCGTGCAAAGCCGGATCGGGCTAGCTAGTATAATAATATAATATGGATGTGTGTTACATGCATCTAATATTTTCCATGGTAAAATTTTCCTACTTTTGCAATTCTAAATAACCATCTCCTATGCTACTTTTGAGAAGGTATAAATTTTCAACTGGGAGAATGTATGTGGCAGTTATCTGGTACCGTTTATTATGTAATCGTTTAATTTTTTTTAATTGGTTTTAAAATGCGGATTTTGTAAAACACATAATTATAATATTTTAAAATATAAAAAAAAGAATCTTGTAAAATTACTTTCAACCTTAATTTTGTTCATAATTGCTTAATATTCTAATTTCTAAATCGATATAATATTTAAAATAATAATTATCATAAGCTATATCAGACTAGACAAATAGAATATCATTTTACGATGAAAACTTATTTATTTTATGTTAAAAAAAACCTCAAAAAAGCAGACAAAAATGGTAAATATGGTTATGAGTCTATTCCAGGCAGCTTATGCACACTTTTCTCGAATACTAAGCAAATCGGAACTCATCACTTCTGGTATGGGTATTGTGTCTTTGCAGAAAGTTCAAGTTCTTCCCTTTTCAAGTTCATCGTGTATCGGCAGTTTAAGGATTCGCTGAATAAATTTAAAAAATGTATTACAGTTTTACTTCCACGCATCCTGTAGAACTTATACTATTAGTAACTTATCACAATTTATTATAACCCGTCTATTAGACGTCACTGCTGAAGACAAAAAATAACGTAACTGCTATAGTACGTCCACCAGACTACTATGAGCGGAATGAACTTTTTTCATTACAAAGGTCTTAACTCAGGTGAATCGAACTGAACACAACCAGTTTTTCAGTGGTGGGGGAGGATGTGAAATAAAGAGGTATATTTTCCCGCCTTCTGAGAGACGTCGCTATAGTAGCACATGTAACACAATCATTATGTATGAAGCCTCCCCTATATAAGTGTATGAAAAAAATACATATTTACTTAAAACAATGGTAAAGAGTTATATGTGCTGTATAACGGTATTAAAAGTTCATGAGTTTAACACTTGCCTTTAAGGTATACAATGTATATTATAAAGTACTGTCCAATTACATACTCTGGAGTTCATTATGTTGTATGTAGTGTAACATATTGTTTTAACTACCATCTTCATGTAAGAGTAATACAGTTAATAACTAATTACAGGTAGACTAAATAAATATTACAGAATAAACCATAACAGCGAAATATAATACACTACGAGTGATAGTGTTAATCACTAGAAAACCAGATATGTAGAATAACTAGACTTGCTTCAGTGAACAATGTTTAGATAAAGTGAATTTGTAAACCACTTATTGTTGACAAAGGGATGGATTGGAAAAAATGGAGAGAAATCGATTGGATTGTACTTTAGTATTACTCCCGCAAAAGAAACACAAAATAGATAAGAGCAACAGACATTAAAAGACAAACAAGATAGAAAAGAAAATGAGCATCAGTTTTCAGAAAAGACGTCAAGGAATGCTTCCACTGAAGATTCTTGAGTTAAATATACAAAAATAAAATTTAGGAACTGAACTCTTTGTAACATTTTAGTTTTATAGACCTCTTTAAACATGGTAAAATACAGTTCCAATACTGTAAGCATAATTGGTACTATTTAACTGCTTCTAAAAGTAATTCTATTCGTAAAACATAATATTAAAAGTTTAAACTTGTACAATGAAAGGCCTGCCTTAAATTAGTTTTTCTGAATATTGAACAATACAATACAAAATAATTTTTAAATATTTAGTAAAAATATTTTTAATTACACATTCTGCATACATGAAAACTATACAAACAATATATGACTGTTAAAAAAAAAACATTACGGAGTGTATAGTTCTAGCTTAGAGGCCTTATAGAAAAACAAAAAATAATGAAAGAATTAATTAATAATTGAATTACTGTTTCACTAAACTACATTCAATCAAGCTTATTTTATAATATTCAATAGAAATATCTGCGATATAAATTAAAAGTACAGAGTATTTATACATATAATATATATATTTAATGTCAAGAAAAGTCCCAATTTTCAGAGTGAGAAGTCATAACACTTGCTAAGGTATTACTCAAGAGGTGGCGTAACTGTCAAGGAAAAACAATACACAAAAGGGGTGGTATTACATCAGAGTATAGCGCAACAAACAGTAATAAGACGCTCATTGAAAACAAGAGGCTAATAAATAAAGTAACCACGAAATAAGGACACACCAAAATATCACAGCTTTTGTCTCAACTTAAAATCAATAAAATCTCTTCTTATGTTTTACTACTTACTGTTTTTAAAGTTGTTTATTTTGTATAATTTATATTGATATATTCTATTACATTTTTTATTTATTTTACACTCATTTTTGATTTTTTTATACAAACCTACAGACAGACTGTTATTGTTGCCTGTCGGTTTAACTCATTTGGTTTTAAAAGAATGAAGTTTCTTGCAGATTCTCAAAAACAATGACTTTATACTGGTAAATATTTATTTAGAACTTATGGAAAAACTATTTTAATGCAGATTGTTTGTTTTAATTTTACAATTTTATTTATTACTTTAAAATATTAATTGTGAGAAATATACATGACTATTTAATATTTAAATTTAATTAATCAAAAAATGACTGAACAAAACTTGTATAGCAAGTATAATGTATGCCTTTATAATAACTAAAATTAACACATAATATGTATAATGTTTTTAAATATGCAAATTGTAAGCTATGAGAAGCCTGCAGTACCCAATCCCAAAATTAAAAAATAAAATATAATTTTCGTTTTTTTATTGTTTGTTTACGTTTGTGTAGCCTTAGTTCAAGAGTTATTAAACAAAATAAATGGGCGCTGATAGGTTAAATCAACAGCACCCAATTAAAAAATATTTCCAAATTATCGTTTGTTAAGTTTGTTTAGCCATTTTCATAATTTTTTATGCTCAGTAATCCATACATAGCAAACAATGTGGGCGCTGCAGGTGTGTTCCTAGCAGCACGCATAAAGCTTATTTTTACCCAAAAATTTATGAAATAGTTTGTTTATCGTTTGTTTACTTGTGTTTAGCTATGTTTATCGTTTGTTTAGTGTTAGTTTAGCAAGAAATCGGAAAAAAGTCTTGGGCGCTGCTAAGTTTACACTAGCAGCGTCTATACACCATATTTACTCGAAAATGTATGAAATCCTTTGTTTGTAGTTTGTTTACGTTTTTTTAGCTAATTTAATCGTTTTTAGTTTTATTTTAACAAAGAAATCTAAAAGACCATCTTGGGCTGTAATTTTTACACCAGAAGTGACCATAACCCTTATTTAAACCAAAATGAATGAAATCGCTAGTTTATCGTTTATTTACTTTTTTCCCCCTATTTTCATCTTAGTTTCATCTTATTTTGTTTACCTAGTTTAATCTTAGTTTAGCAAGAAATCGAAAAAAAACCTTTTGGGCGCTGTTGGGTTCACATCAGCAGCGACCATAAACCATATTTAAACCAAAATTAAAGAAATTGCTTGTTTATCGTTTGTTTAGCTTTTTTAATCGTTTGTTTAGTCTTAGTTTAGCCAGAAATCGAAATAAAAACGTCTTTTTTATAGACGTAAAATATTTATAAAGAATAAATACCCGAAAATGAATAAAACCTTTTGTTTATAGTTTGTTTTAGCTATTTTAATCGTTGGTTTAGTCTTAGTTTAACCCTAGAATCGGCAGATAACATCGGGATGCAATCACATCGTTCTGCGACAACACATTTGTAACGCGTAATTGTATCAAATATTTCACCTACTAAAAATCTTCCAATCTCAAAAAGACAACAATCGTTGGAAAGGAAATAATTTAAACTTTAATTTTTGTGTTTTCAAGTTTTTTATAAAACGTATATCTGCATACGTAATCATCGTTGCAGTTCATTAGTTTTCTACAAATCTATCGGCGCCCGAATATTTATGCTAAAACGTAACGAAGTAACTCAACTTTCCAGTTTATATGTCCCTCTCTGAACCCCTCCCAGTATTTTTTTCTGAGTTATACCTATATACCGTTAAATTCATCACAATTTCCAATATGTAAAACTGAAATCTAATCAAAAATCGGTCAAACAGTTCTAAATTAATGGCATGTTTTGTACCCTTCCAATTGGTTAGTTGTCCAACCAATAAACAGCTTTATTTATAACACGTGATATCTAAGTGATCTAATTCTATTTTTAGAAATATTTTTATATTTCTGTATAGACGATGCTTCAATTTACCATTTCGTGTGAACCAAATATGTTTTGATCGAATGGCTTGTTGTCTAAGACCGTGGGAAAGACAGCGTTATAACTTTCTCAAACCTAGACCTGGGAATTTTTTAATTCAAACCCAACGGCTTTTTGATCGTGTATTCCAAGCATCAACGATAGATTTCTATATTTGTCCTCACTTTTGTAATTATAAAATAAGCTATACAAGTTTTAAAAATCTTTACAGTTTTATCAAAGTCAACTTCATTTTATTTAATATTTAAATACCGTATGTATCTTTTCTTGGAATTCATAAATCTGTATTAAAATGTTAGGGGTTTTCACCCTAGCAAGCTTTATTTATATACAATTATTATTCCGTTTGATTTAAATAAATCGGTAAACTCTGTGGTAGTGTCAGTTTTAAATTTGCTTCAATTAAAGTGAGAAGTAGCTGTTGGAGTGCAAGTATTGACATATCACTTGACGAGGAATTTAGGTATAGTTTGAATACGACCTGTTTGGTATTTAGCTAACTAGATCCAATAAAAGGAATTACCCTTGTAAAAGTATACAATAATTTAATTTAAATAATATTATAGATTTTTCTGACAGTAATATTCTTTACAATTATTATAAGAATTAAAATTTGTTTACAATATAAAGGAAACATTAACTTAAAAATTAGATCTATATTATTTCGTTAGAAATATTGAAAATGAATAATTTATAATATTTACAAACAAATTATACAACCAATGCTTAGACGCAACAATACGTATTCCTGAGTGATCCACACATTTTCTCACATATTCCAATACAACTATAAATTTGTACAAGAACTAAGCAAGAACTATATATCTGGCTTCTTTGTTTATTAAATAAAAATTTAGTTATGTTGCTTACACTTACATTATTCAAGTTAGACTTCTATCTAATTTCTAGTTTGAAAACAAAATATCGGTAATAAATAATACAAAATTGTGGCTTGATATTAGTATAAATATTACATTATATACACAGTAATATAAAATTATTAAATATCCCTACTAAGTTGGACACCAATTGCAAGCCGTATATATATAGTTTTCAGATTGTGATTATTTTTAATGAATTACTTTTCCGGAAATTCATTACCCGATACAAAGAATAGCGTACGGTCCACCAAAATTCTAAAGAAAAACTTTACTAACATATTGAGTCATGCTTCATTTTAAATTACTTATGTTTCACTATCCATAACCAATTTGATTTAATAAGAACAAATTGTAGTTTAAAGTTAAATGTAAAAATTACATAAATGCAAAATTGAAAAATGTAAGCAATTCTTACCCGAATTTGGTTTATAAATGAAATTATTCTAATTCATTTTGAAAATAATTTGCTAATTTGTTTTAGAAAATATGCCCATGCCGGTTGTGGATAAATACGACTTCGTGTGTTATGTCTGTTTTAAGAACTGAGAAATCATACATGTAAAAACACTATAAATCTATATAGAGTGATAAGTCAAATAACAATACCGCACAGACTCACTCACTCAATAATTCAATGCTATATATAAAAAAAAGAAATACAGAATAACTTTAAGTTTAGTATCGTGGTCCCTAATGTGCTCTAGACGTGAAGTAAGACGGGATGTTTAAAACATTTGCTTCTAATCGGAATAAAAAAGAAACAAATTTGAAATCCCTTTTTTTATTATTTATAACAACAAAAATAAGGTCTTCAGACCTAAAATTACACCCAGTCATTTGCATTACTCGCTAGAAACAAAATGCATACCGTAGGCATTTTGTTATTATAATGTATTTTCGGCCGCTTAAAGTGGGAAAAAAACAAAAGACTAAAGAAGTACAAAAAATCTTGATGGTGGCCAACCATGACCGGAGGTGTCTGCCGAGATGGGTGAATAATGCTAACATCACATTGGTTGCATTTCCTTTGGTACATTCTTATTGGTTTGTAAAGCTATTTTTCCAAAATAATATTTTTGATAAATTTTTTAAGCATTAATAGCATTAAAACATGAAATTACATCAGACAGTAAAATCTAAGATGAAGACCAACCACAGCCCTACTCTTCTAATACGAAGAATAATGCTTAAACAAAATCGGGTTTCTTTTGTTTACGGTTATTGGTTGCAGGAATATACGTTTTCTTAAGTAAAAATGTTTTATAATTCTTACTCATTTCTGAAAGCATTACATAAACTAATTAATAGGTCGAGTCTATAGTTTTCTTTTGATTTCTCCATAACCGTTTGGGCTGTGTTTGTAACCCTATGTCAAAATGACCAGAAAGACTTTATTAAAACGTATAGTTTAAGGAGCTGTAATGGGTATGCTGACTATCAATACCAGTTATAATTCTTTCAAAAGTATATGAATAAGAAGTAATAAGAGTACCGGGAGGTTGGGGAGGTTGTAAGGAGTCCACCTGACAAACGCCCAAATTGTTGGGCCGACCAGTCCTCCTCAAAGGGCATTGCCGCAGTGATAAGAGCAAAGGTCATAACAGAACTAAGATCATATATATTACCATTATACATTATATCATTAGCTGTTCTGCTTCAGTACAGAGCAGTCACTTACCTGTTCTCTTGCTTTATTTAAATTTTGTAATCCCTGCTATTAATATATTCTACTATACATCACTATAATACATTAGCAAGCAAGTTTGTCAAGGCTTTGGTGAGAATATTCTTACTGTAGTTGAATCGGCATTACTACAGTAATGCCCTGATCCCCATTTTCTCTCCAGCTTTAATCGGATTACCATTATTTTGGCTTGCAAGATTTAATAGCCTAGCTACAAAAAATCGAAGTGCCAGAGATGGTGGTTTGTAAAGACTTTTACCTGGTAGCCTAACGATCTTGGCCATTGGTTTGTTTTTAGAACATAACTATCACTAACGCTTTTTCTTTTTTTTTTAAACTTTGTAATACGACTTGAGAAAATCAATAACCTATCTTTAGATATGTCAATCGCATGGGTTATGGTGTATTCTAAAGTTTTAGCCTAATAATCTTACAGGAAATTTTAACAGAACTACACACTCACGTTGTGTTTTCTAAAAGGTTCGTGTTTTAACAACTTTAACTTAAGTTTTCTAAATTTTCCAATAGCACTATTATAAAAAAAGAACACAGTTATTTTTCCATTTTACTTCCCGTTGCGAAGCACTTGTAAGCAGCTAGTAGTAAAATAAGCGGCATTAATTAGAAACTATGCTGTTAGCAGTTTAATGTTTGCAGAAACAAATAGGAGATTAAGCTTTACTAATCAGTTCAAACACAAATAGAATACCGCACAATATAAATTTTAAAACAAAATATATGATATGATAATTAATCGACTGACATATAATCTTAACTACGTGCTGATAAAGCATTTCCTTACAGCTGCAGTTTTTACATTAAATTGAATTTAAAAATTCTTTGTACACATAAAATAGTCTACTTAGAATAAGTCCAACACAATGTGAATAGTCTTACGATTAACCTATAGACATGTATGTTTAGTTAAAGCTTTAGTTAATCCTTTGCTGTAGATTATTATGAAAATGAATTTACAGTTTAATTTGAAATTGTATGCAGACATTCCCTTTCAGAAGTGGGATGAAAGGTAATGTTCTGTGTACAACAAAGCTTTGTATTATTTACTTTTAGAAAATGAATTCCCTAATGGATTAAAAAATAAAATTATTTTCAGTTCTTATAACAGTTATTTAATAAGAATATTGTAGAAATTTGGTTTACTTGCTTCAGGTAACAATTATGTTAAAGTAATTAGAGGAAATCAGACGGTTGATATCTTAAACAAAGAGTACTAAAAATGTAAGCTAAAAATTTAAATAGTTATTTTCTATCAAGATATATAATAATTGTAATTCTAATAAGATGACACTGAATAAAAATTTCTTACAAATATTGAGAGATAGTTTTAAGACCATGGAGAGCTATTGTAATAGCTCTGTTTATTCAACCATTTTAAAACCTAATATAAAGTTTTATATAATATACTTTTTTCCGTTCATGTACATCTTATATTGGCCGTAATATAGAAATATAGGAGTAATGGATATTATTTAGTTGTTTGGGAAACACCTCTGAATTTTTCTTTGATTAAATATAGAGTAGATTGTTAAGACATTTTGCCATTGTTTTATATCACTTAATTAAACTAGCATCTAATTACCAATTTGGTTGAAGTTAATTTTTTTGTATGTCAATCGAAGTCATTTAAATTATTTATGAAAAAAATACATATTTATAATGGTAGGTTATTTCCTTTTTTAGAAATACAACAGTACATTTTATTTATTTATTTTGTTAAATTCGTATATTATTTTAGTAAGGATATTTTAAAGGTATTATTATATCACTAATATTAAGTTGCTCATAATTTATTAACATTTTTGCAATTACTATTTCAGTTAAACTAATAACATCTTTTAGTTTGGTTTATTGTTTTCTTTCCAATCTATTTAACTAAAAGAAAATCTAAAATTTTATCCAACTAATTGTTTATATTTATTTTTAAATTTTACCTTTTTTTTCTCAAATATTATTTCCTTAAGTAATTTGTTTACAATTAGTTGCGTATATATTTTAAACATTTTATACCTGCAGATTAGTAACTTTTATATATCTATACAAACATATGATTTATTTTGTATGGGAACAATCAAACTGTTATTAGGGTATTTAAATAGAAAGTTCAGTATGTCTGTCTCTTTATTATTAAACAAAAATCTATTCTGAACATATAAAAAAATAAAAAAATAAATTTTATTAAACATATTGTTTTTTAGCTTCCTGGATTGTATATTTGATTTATACTAATAATAGGTTAGTTACCCGATATATCATCCGTCAACAATCCAAATTTTTCCTTTTAGGATTACCGGTTTCAACGGTATACCGTCATCTTCAGATCCTTTTTGTTTCTTACTTTCCGCTTGTTCTGGCATCGTCTTCTTTACACATTTGGCACATTTAAAACATTTGTCACATATTAAGATTTCAAATACGAAACAAATAAACAGATTAAAATTATTACAAAAACCGACACACTAAGACATATAAAGGTACATTATAGTACAGCGAATCGTTATGTTGGTCAACGAGAAGGTATATTATTGCCGCGCCGGTCGAACATGTAATTCGGGCGGTCGTCTATTCTGTACTAAACTAAACGGTCTGTTTGTCCTGTAAATTGATCCCCTAACTCAATCTGATCACAGTATTGAATAGTTCGTTAGACCGATAGTTAATTTTGTCATTTAGTATGTTTTGGTTTTGGTTCCTATTTTTAGTTGCGGCGTATATTTCGAACTCCTCTAACGCTGACATGAGACGGCCTTTTTTGCAGATATGAAATACTTCTAGGTTTTCGTCTATAGATGTGTACTTGTGATCATAGTTCATAAGGTGTTGAGTTCAGTTATGGTTGGTATATGTTCTTTAAAGCGTGTGGCAAAGGAAAGTCTCGTTTGGCCTATGTAAAATTTCTCACAGTCAGTACAACTTAAACTATATATTCCGGACAAATATAGTGCAATATTTTATTAGTGCAAAATGTAATCTAACAAGGACTTCAAATATGTCTGTGTTGACTGTCTGCTGCCTCATTATTATTTTTTCAATCTAGTTTCAAATTTTCAAAATTAATAGTATCAAGTTATACTCAAAAATCAAAATAGTGTCGTGCAAAATAAATAACAGCCTCAGTGCAATATATTTAAGGAATAAATTAATGTCATTTTGGATAAGGTAACCGAATCACTATATTAACACAAGGTTAATGTAATATTACCTGTTTTTTCCGTCGATTGATCCACTAGTATTGTAAACACTACCGCGGTTTCAGACGTATCAGTCGTTCATCGTCTGGTGTGAAAAATAACTCATATGAGGTCATCAAACTAAAAAAAAAAATTACTTCACATTGGCAGTACAACACATACACAAAAACAAAACAAACACTCCATGCAGTTCTGATCCGATACCCGTGAGGACAACTTCAAACTAAATTAAGTGCGTTGTTTGTTCTGTTTTTGTGTAGGTGTTGTAATGTCAATGTGTCAATTTTTTTTAATGTTTGAAGACCTCATGTGAGGGATTTTTTACACCATAAGATGGACGATTGATACGTCCGAAACCGCGGTAGTGTTTACAATACTAGTGGATCACTTGACAGAAAAAAAACAGGTAATATTACATTAACTTTGTAATAAATTAATGCTTTGATTGTAAATACATAAAATATAATTGTATATGCATAATTTGTAAGCAACTAACTTTTTAAGTAAAAATTCAAATATTTATATACATTTCTTTTGTAGAAAACTGTCTCTCTTGTATCTTATATGGTAGAACAAAAAGTTTGAAATAGTAAATACTCAGTTTACTACTAATATTGATAATTTTAGAAACATTTAGATAAATTATTTTATAATTAATTACTTCGCTTAGTCCATTTACATTTCCCAATAACATATTATTAGACAATCAAGTATTCAAATTGTATAGAGTCCTTAGTTTCAAGTTTTGTTTTCTTATATTATTTTTAACACAAAAATAGTTCATCTTTATTCGATCAAAAAAATATCTTTCCATATCCTTTCATATAAAGTTTAAGTGTTAGGAGATTATTACGTTTTGTTATTGTTTCTATAACCTAATATTTCTTATTATTGTGCTAGGTAATGTGTTAAAGATTATTGTATTTACATTCAAATGTCTAAAAAAATTGGTTTAATTTGTTTAATATTATTTGCTTGGAAATTTTTTTCACATTTAAGTTATAAACTAATAGCAGTATAACATCATTTATTTTTATGCAATTATGTGTTAAAATATAAATTTTTTTACAGCATACATACAAAACTAAAAAAATTTTTTTTTCTTGTATGGCATACCAAAATTTCCAATTTAGTTTAATATATTACTTCTTAAAATCTCATTTAACAAATTAAGTATGAGTCAGAGTGATTATATACATTTTATATGCATATTAGTAGAGAAAGCTAAAACTTTGTATTGTAATTTACGCTAAACTAGAAGGTAGCAGCTTGTGGACTCCCTTGAAACATAAAGTTCGACAATAAATAGGGCTCAGAAAGTAAACTTCATGCTGGTCAAAACTTCTAACTACTTTAAGTTAGTTTCACTTTCAGATAGCTAGACTTGCTCAAGATTAATATCTAAAATAGTATTGAGTTCCATTTACTAACTATTATTCATATTTTAACATTTAGCTTAAACATAGTTATTGATATATTTCATATCTAAATATATATGTATTTATATAAATTCTCAAATTAATATAATAACTTTATATAAAAATACAATGAATATAATGATACAATAGTGTATAAACATTTTAACTATGTTTTCTTTTAGTCCAATAAAAGTTCTGGAATTTCATTTTATCTGAAAAATGTTAAAAAGCTCGGAATCTAATGGGAAATAAATTTAACCGGATCAGGACTGATCCCTCTATAGTTAATTTATACAGTCGATTAAGGTTGAGCGTAAGTACGAGTTGAGTGGTATGGGTGAAAATGAGTAACGTTTTAAATTAAATCCTCAAAAAAAAAAAAAAAAAATCTATTGTTACGTAACTCTAGAACATGAACAAATATTAAACTTAAATAATAAGCTATTTTTATTCTACATATTTTTACATAACTTAAAATAAACTATTTTAAATAGACTAATATTTGTACACAAAATGTTTTTTGCGGTAAAAAAAGAGTCTAGTTTGCTAAATATAAGGGAAAAAGACTTTAAATGGACAAAATAAGACTATATTATTAGAAATGAAATATACATCACTCTAGATAATCATTAAATATATCAACCACTTTAGAATGTCTTAGTAAAAAGCTATTTCGTGTTTTACTCCAATAAAATTTAATAACTTTAAGGTATTTTTTAATCGAGGAATTAATTTTGTTTCTTTTCTTTTCTTTTCAAATATGTAATAATATTGGTCATATTTTTCTTTACATAGTTTGCATCTCAAAATGTGCTTCAATGATTTTCGTTAAAAGAAGACTAAATTAATAATTTTTAATTATTTAAACTAAAATAAATGTTTGTTTTGAAGTATGGTATAGTAATAAAATATACATGTATAATATATATTTTTAAAATGTATACACACATTTTTATAAATCATAAGAAATTAAACTTGTGTAGTTGAAGTTTTACAAATTGAAAATGTTTTTGCTACAATTTGTGGCTTAAAATTAAATATGATCTATGTATTATATGTTGCGTATTTGTTTAGTGTAAAATGTTATTTAACACCTTATTCTTTCATCAGTGTTATAGTTAGTAGTTTTAATTTAAGTTATAATTAATTATCTTCATTTTTTTATTCTGTAAAATTTGTGTGCTCTCCAATTCCTGTAATTTATTTATTGTGATTAGCTACACATTCTTAGATTTAATATTCATACCAAGAGTTGGTGGGACTAGGTACATTTAATTAAATATGTGTTCATTTCTAAATCAACCTAATATAAACTGTTTATTTTCTAGATATTGATTGCACTTTAGCTGTCTTATGGAATTGTGTACAATAAATTAGTTTAACTATAATGGCATTTTGGTTAAAAATTTCCTTAAGTATTGCCTAGTTAATATGCAATTGTGGTTTTTGGTATTTCTAGAAGCAATTCTATACATCACTAAAATCATGACATTAAGCTCAACAAATTCTTGTGTTTATTTTACAACCGTAGATCGGTTCATACCTAAAATTTTGATATTAGCTGAATACATCACTATTTTAAAATTTGACTTTATGTGCAATTAAGTAATGAAACTAAAATAGTTAATAATAATAAATTATCAAATATTATTTCTGGAATTCCTAGTAATACCATAGATTTTTTTCTGAGACCCAAATACACAGATATACTCGAAATACTTTATATTTATTATTATTATTGTGAATAATATCTGAATAAAAATATTATTACAATTAAATATCTGTTTGATAAGTAGGCCTATATATGAAATATTGGATTAGCAATCTTAAATTGTTTTTGTCTATGGGACATTTTTTTTAATGAATCCTTTATTAAATCTGAAATTGAATAAACAATTTAGTAGTAACATTTTATTTTGTTTATGTTGTTTGGTTAAGATAATATTACAGTTTATTTATTTATTTTTATTGCCTATAACAGTGGTTTACTTCTTTCTATAACGACTAATATTTTTTAATTTAATAAATAGTAGTGCGTGCAACTAAACTCAACATTATAACATTAATGCAAGTTTTTTATTGTAAGAATACTTATGTAAAGTCGATATGGCCACAAGGTACAAAGAAGTAATTTAAATATTTAACTTATTAGGCCTATTTCTAAGCCGCCAGTTGTTTCCTAAGTCTAATAAAAGAACACATTTTGAAGATTAGTAATGTATAAGTAGATTCTGGTTTATGAAACCTAAATAAAAACAAATGCATTTACGTTTTATTGATAAATTGATTAGCAAAAGCTGAGAAATTAAAAAAAATACTTGTTTCTAGACCGTATAGCATTATGTGGAATAAGATAATTAACTGGTATTAATAAACAAAGTTGCGAATTCCGTATGTTATATTTTATTCGTTTACCTACTTTTTTTGTTTATTTAGGTTATGCACGTTACATAAGGTTATACCGTGATTTTGGTAAATATTAAAAGTTTGACTGGTACATAAAAAACAAATACTGACATTAACGTAATAGGTGACTTTAGGAAATATAAATAAACCTAATAGGGAAGCCAATGATGCTTAAGGGTGTAAAAAGTTATTTATTTTGCACTCAATTTATTTATATTTACATTATACGAATATTATCGACACATATTTTATTTCATTTAGTATAATCGTTTCACATCTGCTATTATAGCAATAATCTGTTCTTGAACTAATTACTTACAGTGTAATTTAATCAACAAGTTTAGTGGAGAAGGAGACTAATATATATATATGTATTTAACTTCCTCAATCTGTAGTAGTTACGCGGAAAAAGACTTTGTAAAAAAATGTTTTTGACATTTCGTCATTTTTATTGTTGACAGTCCTATTATAACGGAAACAATTTTATTTGTGGTCGACTTTTGTGAAGTATGATTAACAATTATAATTTTTTTTAACAATTGGAACAATAAAAATTACGGTACCTATTAAATATCATAATTAGCATTCATTATATTATATCCATTTTGGTGTAGCGTAATTGTCATGGAAATAAATAAAAGTATAATATTTTAATGCGGTTTAAAACTTTTAAAATTCGAATTGTTTTATTAAAAAATTTACTAATAGCAAGTTATATATTATTTAAAAAAAGTAGTAAATCAATAATTGTTTACTGACGACATAATTGTTTACTGTTGTGTGTTTATATATATATATATACGCACACAAATACAATTATTATTTATTTATTAAAGAAACTTAACAAAACTCATGAAATAAATTAATATTAGCATTATTATTGCACATCTAGAAAACAACTTCTCACAACACTTACTAAATGTACATCTATTCAACTGCACAAGTATTCTGTTAACTTAGTTTATTGCAAAATAAATACAAGAAAATAGTTATGAATTTTAGTTTCGTTTCTAAAAGTATAGATATTAAAAGCAATCCTTTCGAATAACATTTTTGAAAAAAAATATTCTTACTTAAAATTTAACGCTAATTGAATTTTATAATAACAAAATTAAGGCTGAACAGTATACTTTTATTTGATACACTGAGGTTATAAAAAACTAAAATTTAAATACCATTTTTCGCTATAATATTATACATATTTTTTTATATTTCTATTATATTTTTATTCAAATACATAATTGTATATTGAAATTCTTGATGGTTTATATATGCATTAATATTTAAATATCAGGAATGTATTTATATTTTATAAAATACTTTTTATGTACCACACTTTTTTTGGGATTTGTTTTTCGGTTACAATATTTTCCTTACTGTTACGATTTTGTACTCAAGTATATTTGAACCGTTCCTTAAATTGCAACGTTTAATTTAATGACGTATTTTATTGGTTCTATGAGTTATATATATAGAATACCATAACTTTTTTTAAGTAGAACATTAAATTAACATTAAATTAAAAATATCGATAGTAAAAATTTGTATAGAAATTAAGTTTAAACCAACAATCATAAAGTAAACAAAAACTTCATTTCAAAGTAAAAGATTTTATCGAAGCAGTCTATTAAAATTCTTTAGTTTAACGAGGGACTAAGCACTATAATATAAATCTACCCCTAATAACTTTCTAAGATACTTAGCCTAGTAACTAACTGTGCGACCGCTTTACCCAATGCAAATGCAATTGAAAATACTTACCGTATTTTATAATAAACGGCTTAAGAACTTTAGAAGCCTTAATTCCCAGATAATAATTTTACTAAAGAAAATATAACGCAAGTTTAACAAACAGTTAAGCTTAATAATATGAAATGTTTTTTTTTTTTTTTTTTTTTTTTTTTTTTTTATTTAAATTACTATGTGTATGTAAAGTCGATTTTAAAGTTTTATTGTCAGAACAGTTATAACAGAAAACCAGATAAATAAAAAAATGATTTCAATTTAATGAAATTTTGATCAAATTTAATTAAAAAAATAAATATTTTGTTTTGTTTTTGTTATGATTGCAAACATAATAATGAAAGTTCACCATGAAACCTGAGTAATACAACTTTTGCAGATTGGATTTAATTACAATATTATTATTATTTTATTTGGTATTCATGTTATTTTCCAAAAAAATTCCCTAAAATGAAGTTCTGCGTGTTAATCGACTTACAAGAACGATAAGTTTAAAGTGTTTGTGATTGTTATCGTTTCTACATTATTTCCTTTCTGATGGAGTGAGGAATGCATTAGACAAATCAGAGAGTTCGTGTCCCCTGGTGTGTTTGACTCCTGGTTATTCTAGTAAAACCACTAAACCATAACCTAAATTTCTTATACAGGCATTACCTCCACTCTGGGACCACTATTACATTACTTCAGAGTGTAGAATTTAATGACCTTAAGAGGCTTCTTCTTTTACTTTCTGCATAGACGTTCTTTAGTCTGGATTCTGTAATTTTTGCTTTAAAATGCGTTCGGTATAGTGACATTTTCAAGTAGTAGTACCTTCGTTACGATATTGGCTGGTGAAAGCAAGCCAATCTTTTCCTCGATGCAACGAATTTCTTCCGCCTATCTGATATAGAAGAAAAAAGTGTGCTTAACATCACCTCCAGTCTTAAAAAAGTTAACCTCGCCATGTGGTCGGTTTAATCCATTGGAAATGTTTTCAATTAAGATAACAGTCCACATCCACAGGGTATGTTCTTCCCATTTTTCATGCTAGAGTTGCGCATTTGCTCTCTAGCTTCCGCCTTAAATCTTGGCTTCATCCCTTCTCTGTAATATAGTAATATAACCATCATCTCCATTACCATAAGGTTGATAGGGGGATACTTGCAATAATAGTGGTTTCACTTTCCTGTAGGACCAATGCACCCTAAGTGCCACTCTCATTTGAAAAGCTGCAATCTTATTTCGATTTTGTTTTTACCGCTTCCGCCCAATTACGCATCCATACAGAAGAACCGGTACTAGCAGTCGTCGTCTTCCTGTCGTTGGAAGGCCATGCTTGCCATTGTCGACCTAGAGCCGATGTGACTCTTATCTAGCTGCTTCTTATCTAATCTGCTCCCAATAACTGAGACGAGAATTGTTTGACAGTAAATCTTCCGAGCTTACACGGAACCTGGTAAATACGACTTCCACCTTAATAACCTTGATTTCTTTATTTGACGTTTAAAAATATCAGATTTTTGTTTTTCATGTTACGTTTTGGACTGTCACTTTTATTTGTTAAATTTTGTTTTAAAACATTTGTAAATTTAATGACATTGTGAATCATAATATTATAAAACTATAATATATTATTTGTAAATTAATGTTCTACTGTGTATAATATTAATGTTTGAGCCTGGTAAATCTTGGTCAGATTGGTTACTAAGCTTGCAGGCTTTGGCAGTTCTTGAAAATTTCTCATCCGATTCTGTTCATAAAATGGTAATTAACTGATCTTAAACAAAAATAATAAAAATACTGTGGGAAAAATTAATATGATTGATACCAATATAAACAAATTAAATTACAATACCTAATCTACATATTTTGGTAATTGTTAAAATATGAAGACATCTGTTCTCTATTTTAAATAATTATATTTTATAAGTTTTTTTATCCAATACACTACTGATGTCCCTAATATTCTTGTACAATAAATCTTAAAAATTTAGACTATATACATTAATTTAATTTAGCGTTTTCTTACATGGCCTGCGTGTATTTTTTGAGTTATTGTAATACAAATAAATTTGTTTTAAATCACATTACACTCATTACATTTTGTGAGTTTTAACAGTTCAAAATCAGATAAATGAAATTTTCCTGGAATAACAATAAAACCGTCAGTATAAACACTTAATAGTGGGTCGTCCAGAAAGTAAAGAACGTTTTAGCATGGTTAAATAAAAACAAAAGATATCAACACCAAACTTTATTTACACAGTACCTTATTCTACTTTTTTACGTAATCCCCATTGTTGTCGAGACACTTGTTGTAACGTGGGACCAGTTTCTCTATTCCGATGTTATACTCATCAGCCGCGAAAGATTTGAGCCATATTATCACTGTTTCTTTAACTTCATCGTCATTTCCAAACAGTTTTCCACCCAAAAATTGCTTCAACTTTTGAAACAGATGAAAATCACTAGGTGCTAGGTTAGGGCTGTAGGGAGGATGACTAAAGATTTCCCACTTCAGACTTTGGAGTTCTTGCCGCGTTCGTGCTGAGGCATGAGGCCGAGCATTGTCGTTAATGAAAAAAACTTTAGCCGACAGCATTCCACTCCTCTTGTTTTGGATGGGGCGACGAAGTCGTTAAAGAGTCTCACAGTAGGATTCTGAGTTTATTGTTGCACCTCGTGGCATTAAATCCTCATGGATTAATACCTTTCGGTCCCAAAAAACCGTTGCCATGACTTTGCGAGTCTGCAACAATGGTTTTTCCTTTTTGGGTTTTGAGGGCGAATTTGTGTGATGCCACTCCATTGAATGACGCTTGCTTTCTGGAGTCTTATACGAAACCCATGTTTCATCTCCCGTAACAATACGATCAAGAAATTGGTCTCCATCTTTGTCATATTGAGTCAAACATTCAAGGGCTGCCCCCATTCGTTTCGCCTTATGGTCGTCCGTCAAAATCTTAGGCACCCACCGAGCATACTCTTTCTTGTAACCAAGATGATCTGTCACTATCTCCTGTAGGAGTGATCGTGAAATTTGTGGAAAAGAGTCATGTAAAGTCGTCAAAGTGAAACGTCGATTTTCCTGAATTGTTTCTTCAACTTTTGGCTTCAGTTCATCCGTGACTAGTGATAGCCTCCCGCTCCGATCTTCATCATTCACGTTAGTTTTTCCTTGGTTAAACATGATACACCACTTTCTTACTGATGACTCATTCATCACATCTTCACCATAGACAGCTTTATTTTGCCTATAAATTTCAATGGGCTTAAATTTTTGAGCATTCAAAATGCGGATTACACTCCGTACTTCACATTTGGCGGGATTTTCGATTAGCGCCACCATTTTAAAACGCTAAAGTTGCATGACCAGACAGCAACGAGACTCACCTCACACTGAAGAGAAAGGAAGGGGCAAGCGGCCACGCACGTAATCGCAGTAGTGGGGGATCTGCGCCGCGCGCGATGCGCATTCGTTCTTTACTTTCTGGACGACCCTCGTATTTGTTGCGAAAAATGTACTATAGCACACATCGTTGGCTGATTGTCTGTAAACCTGTCTAACTATTTATTTAGCACGTTATTTTGAAACTTTGAAATTTGAAAATTTAGGTAACTAATGTGATTTATTAATAGTATTTCAAACCAAAATCACATACAAACATTGATTTCCGTTCTACTATAATACAATGTCTGTAATACATTCGTTTCATTTCGTGTAGGAACCTGTTTTTCTTGTAATCCTTAATTTACTTCATTTCGCATGATCAATATATAAGTGAATATAAGTTAAAAAGAATATTTGTTTAAACATTTTTTCAATTGTATATCCATTATGAGTTAACCCAAAGCAAGGATTATTTAATTATGCTTTTATATGTTTCCGAAACTAATAATAATAATATACTGCCGCGAAATGTATAACATGTTTATTTTAAATTTTCCATAAAATATCATTATAATCTATAATGCTAGTATATTTTTTACATTCGTTAGTTATAAGAATTTTTCTTTTTTACAGGTTTGTGTATAAATGCAACTTGAATTCTGCACTATCGCCTACACTCGTAATAATCTATTCCCTAAAAAAGTAATGATAAGAGTATTTATATGTTGAAGAAATGTGAAAAGGAACTGGTGTTGATACTTTGCACAGTAAAGAAATATTTTACACTCATAAAATGTTAAATTTACACTTTGTTCCATAAAAGTATTTTAAAACAAACATTTAAAAAAAAATTGAAATCCCAGAATTTATTTTGATCACTTTCAGATAAGTTTCGGAATTTTATTTATTCTTACAGCATACTGTTCCTTCATCCTTTGCATAAAAATATATATTTAACACTTTCACGTAACATTTCCAAGCTTTAGTGTCTTTAGCCAAGCAGTAAATTTTAATTCTTAAGCAGACTCCGTCCCCAAGTGAGCTTCTGAATATAAATATACTTTATTTAGGATTTAATTAAGTAGCTTCTGTAACTTCAAAATCAATAGAAACTCCAACCGATTTCGAATTGCTATATTCAGTTTTAAAATGGTTGCTCTAATTATTTAGGTTTTTGTAAAATTAATTATCATAATTATTGAACTATTTTGTGGTCAAAAATTAAATTTTAACTAAGTATTATTGATAAATATGAGCTTTTAATGTGCATGTTATCAAAATTCTACAAAATATTTTATATAGGCTACAAACAATTTAGGTTTTCAGAATTTAAATAATAATGTAGATAACGATGTATGTTATTTATAATATATTACAGCACAGTTTTTAATATTGTACAAGCTATATCTTTTTTTTATTTTACTTTTCATCAAAGTTAACTAAACTTAAGTTAAGTTCATAAGATTCGAACTTCTCATTAAACGTTACACAATTATTTGGATAGTAATACGAAGCAAAAAAAAAAAAAAAAATAAACAAAATCTAGATGGCTTAAATATTATTCAATCAACAAATTCTAAAAATTATACATACACTTTGGTACATTCTTGTATGTGATATACATTTGCTTGTGAAGACAAGTGAGTCAGCATATAATACATTTTATATTAGTGCGTCAAAAACAATTCACGACGGTAACAATTTACTAAATCATATTTTTAGTTTCAATCAAGAATAAATCTTTCAATTGTGAATTTTATATTTTTTAAGTTTATCAAAGTTTAATTTTGACATTTTCTTTTTCAACCCTACAACCGGCTGACAACACTATAGTGACGTCTCAGCGAGCCAAGTCAGCACTTTTGTAACGTATGATTGTATCGAATATTTCACCCACTAAAAATTATTTAATCTCAAAAAACAAAAACCATTAGAAATTAAATGTTTCAAAATTTTAATTGTCGTATTTACTAATGTTTTGTAAAACGTATATATTTACATATTATGTAATAATCGTTTAAAAATTTTAGTTTCCTAAAAAGCAATTGCCGCGCGTGAAAACACAAAGAAATTACTTAACTTTGTCACTTCTCCATGGCTCAATATCACTCGACAGAAATATGTTGTCAATTATATAAAGAAACATTTTTTATTCTTTAAGATTTGAAATTTCTAAAACTACCTTCCAATCAGACGTCAATCTTATACTTTCAAAAATATAAAGGTTTCTGTAAACCCTTGTAAGTTGACAGTTTTCAACCAATGAATCAATGCATTATAGATTCAACAATCTCTTACAATTCGAAATATTTGTATAGATATGTTTATTTCACTTTAAAGAGAAAAAAGTTCAATCTTCCAATTCGTGTAAAGTAAACGACATTTACTCTAACGATTTTCGTCGTACAGTCCTGGGAAATTCAGACAAGTGAGAAATTCAAAACTTTTCTTTCTCACACTTTGGAAGTGACAGTTGTAACGGCTTTTCTCACAGTATATTGTATAGGAACGTGCGTGAGAGGTTTTATTTACTTGATCTAATTTTGTGATTCAAGTAGAGCTAATTGAAATACTTTTATAAATCATTAATTTATACAAGTATTAAAAGTTCAATTCTTTTATTTATTATCTACACTTTGTTATAATAATATTTTTATTTTTGCTCAAAGCATAATAATATATTCCTAAATTACTATTTAAACTAGGCCTAGTTTTGTTAGCAGTCTTGTAGTAGGAACATACAAAACTGGTGTTTTGAAAATAACAGATTTTAAATCGATATATATTTTTATAAAGTTATATTTAGAACTAAATTAAAAAAACTTTTGTACATTTTGAAAAAATATAACAAAAATTTTACTACTTCTTATGAAGGCTTAAATTATAATTTTGTCTTTTCGGTACTGAGCATTTTTTGTTTCTTGGGCTAATAACTTTGGAAATTTTCCATATATAAATTTTTTACTGTGCATATATAAATGTATCAATTTGTTGAACCTTTCTCTACAAAAAACATAAAGAACACTTTTTTATTATGGTATAATTTCTATATTGGGCAAATTAAAAAAAAAGCTTTCAAACGCCAAAATATCCATTCTATTTAACATTGCCGGTTGTAGGGTTAACCGTTACATTCATAACCATAGTTTAAATGAGACATAAGGTTTATAGTATTTTAATTTGATATACAATATGACAATATACGTTTTGTTTTTCATAAATTTTACAAAAAATATTATATATAACGGGAAAAAATTACATTAATTGCTTAATATTGTTAAGTGTGTTTAGTAGTAATAATTGAAAACTACTGAAATTATTGAATTTAATATAATAATAATACATTTATTATAGTTTTTCTGACTGTGAAATACGATAGTCAAATATGTTTAAAACGTCTATAAAATGTGGGAAACTGCATAAAATTCATAAGATGTTAGCCAATGAGCTCATAAATACTTTTGTAAACAATTGTTCGATTATACATTTGTCCGAATGTTCATTGCTAATTCTAATATAAAGAAATACATGACAAGCAAGTTAGACAGGTTTTACAATGTTATACACATGTATATATACAGTATATTCATTGTATATTTATATCGAATAAGGTTATTCTTTGATAATGTATGATGCAAATACTATTTCAGTTTAACTTTTTGTAATCAATAAAAAAAACTCCTTTTAATAATTTACCTTTAGAATGGAATCTTAAATAAAATAATGCTTGCTACTTACAAGATAAGGGGGGGGGGTGCCTACTGGCTTTTGTTAAATATAAATACGTAGTTTTAACTAAACTTTAAATATAATATATTATACGTTTACTGTAATTGTACATTGAAATGCACTATAAAACTATAGTAACCATTGCAACTATTTACTTTGTTACTTTAGTATACCTTAACAGTTTATTTTAAAATCAGACTTACACGTTTAAATTTGATTAATAACATATAGATTTTGATAAAACCGTTGAATTATGAACCTCCTATCCCTAAATAATTATAGAAAGCTCTTAATATATTTTAGAAAGAACTTATGACATTGTGAATTAATTTAACAACTTGTTTTTATTTATTTTAATTTCATTTATTTTTTATAACATTCCTGCTGTAATATTGAACTATATATAGCCCTAAAGTTGGTATATTTCTTACATTATAGATACCGTCTTAAGTTTATAATTCTGAATTGTTTTTATCATATACCTTTCGTAGAGAAGTATTTTATACCAAGATAAAGTAAATGCAAAATCGAAGTAATTTTCCAACTTGTGCAAAATACTTTCATCAAATTTAGTCTAGGAGTAAAGAAAAATATTGTATGACCTTATAATAATGCTATTTGTTTTACATATACATGTGTTACTGTTAAATTTATTGCTTCTATTTTACAATCCTTTAATTAAATTTAAGGACCTATTCTATGAAAACTGTCTTACATATGTAGTAAAAGTAATTAGGTTTAACAAATATCTAAAAAAGCCAGATACTACATAGTAGTGGAAGATTTAGAATATGACTAGCACATGAAGTATGTATAATATAAAGGTAATAACTTGGCATCATCTTTCTTATTTTATCCAAATAGCAATAATTATAATATATTTAAATTTATCATTTAACGTTTTGTATGGATTTTTTACCGGACTGTTACAAAAGCATAACATTCAACAATAGTCAAGGTTGCAATTAAAACTGTATTAAATGTTTACCATTGGAAGTTATAAATTCCGATATAATCCTCGTACCATAATGTTTACCCATGATTCTGTCAATTTCTACAATTTTTCTTTTGCTAGACAGATTGCTCTATAATGTTCACTCTTTGTATCTTGTGAAATATGATATATTAATTAATTAAATATAATTTACTATCTTAAACCGTTTACACCATTGGATAGCGCGGTGTTTTTACACCAGAAAACACCAAACATTAACATGGCCAAAATATGAGTGTGACTTAACGCATTTTGCTCAAACAGAAAAGAAATACAAATAATTTTCATATTTAACAAAGATTGTATTACATAATTATATTTTATATTATTAGTTTTGGAAAATTCAAGAGATTTATTTGTAGAGTATTCAGCAGATATTTTTGTAAATAATTATTTAATTAACCGTGAGTAACTTATAAAAGTAATATTTAAGTTTAATGATGAAGTAGAGAATATGTTCTGCTATTCTAGAAGCTACACAATGGCTATATAAACATGCCGTAAAACAAAGGATTGGATTTTGGTATACACAAATAAACATTCATACAAAGGAAGGGCTCTGTGCTAAGCATTGGCTTTGACACGAACACATACGAAATATAAAGTATTGTAATGCCAATTTAAATAATATTTTCTTTTATAAAGAAACAGGTGTTCATGGCAGCAAATTTTTAATACAATACATGTCATAAAGCTTTTAACAGATCGCACAATGAGTAATTTACTAAACTCAAAACACAATGGCAACAATCTCATTATACCAGTGAAATCAACTACCATTTTTGTAAGTTTTGGTATTTTAATAAGTTATAATTTATCTGTGTTTGTATAGTCGTTATTTTATCAAAAAAATTACCACAACTAAACATGTGGATAAACTTCTTAACTTACTAATATTATTGCCTACAAATAGTAGAGCAGATAACAAGGAAATCATATTTGTTTACTTGTAAAGAGTGCGATTTACATTTTAACTTTGTGTTCTTTGTTGATAAGAGTGAAAGTGAAAAGTGTTGTTTGTACATTATTTTAAACAAATTATTAAGTATTGATAATTATATTTGGCATTTGTTAATTGTAACAATAAAACAACTTTTATGGGCTCCTTTTGTATTTAACTCTCCAATTTTGTTTTTATTTTTCAAACTTAATATAAATAAAATCGCTCAATAAATATAAAATAAATATAAATGTAGCTTGAAGTAAATATTGTTTATTGCCATTACTATTGTTTTCTATTTTATTTTATTTATTTAAATTTATAACAGTATTTGACACAGTTTTTATTACCAAAGTTGTTATTGTTATTTAATGGATATTTTTCAGAGCTTAGAATATAGATTTTGATTGGGTTTGTTTTATTTCATGACAGTTAAACTACTGAAAACCAGAAACTATTGTAGCTCACTCCTGACTTGTTTTCAGCAAGGTGGTAAATTAAGCGTATTATGAACTATTGTAAAGGTTTTTATCTGATCAAAATATAAGGTACGATATATTTATAAACTATTTCGAGGCAGACAAAAAATTATTGTGATACGAATTTGAATAAAACTTTCCCAGATTTCACGTAATATAAATTTCAGAAAAAAACTAAGTTAAACTAATAAAACCTGTTCTCGTGTTATAAAACTAACAGACAGAAAAGTTGTAATATCCGCTTCCTGGAATAGAAAACAAATTATGACTTAATATTAATATAACCTATTGTTATCTAGACCTTAATATACAAACAAGTTTTTGTTGAAATTTAAAATCACAGTTAATTTAAAATTAAAATAATTTGTTTACTTTCTAAACTTTTTGCTTCGTGTAATGAACTAATGAAAGTAATTAAGATGGGGAGAAGTGCATATTGCATTATTAAATCCTAATAGTACATTGTAAATGCATGTGCTTAAGCTAAAAATGTTATGGCAGTGTTATTTCACAGAGGGATAATCAATCTTTTATTGTGACTACAATCCTAATATTAATGTTTATTATTAATTAAGACAGTTTATATTACATAAACTAAAATTACTGTGCTTGAATTATTTCCTTAAGTACTATTTCTTTTTGATTTGTTTGGAAAATTATTTATCTATATATAAAAACTTAAAATTATTAGAAGGTTTTATATTTAGAAATTACAATTCAGATAAATAAATTCCTCGCCTGATTGTAATAAAAGTACGATGTGAAACAATTATTCGTTCTTACTCACACTAAGTCAAATAGAATCAAGGCATTTCGTGTCTTTGTCTAATACAATGTTTAGTATAGGGTACTTTACTGCCAGTATTTAGTTTGGTAGTTCAGTTTAGTTTGTAACAAGAAAAACTAAACCACATAATTACTTTATAAATTATAGTACCACCTACTTATAATACAAAATTACACTTTTAAATATTTTATAAGTGTATTTTTTAAGTTAACATAACTAACAAAAGGAACAGAGTTGTTGGGTAATTGTTGTTGCTCCGGGAAAGATTTAATGCTTACAAATTGCAGTGTAAGGTCAAAAACTAATTGGTTTCCTTTTCCGTTAAAAAGTTGTAATTTACTTTCCTTCTTTGCGTAAAATAAAATATATATGTTGTAAGATTATTATTTATTATATTTCGGTGTGTTTTCACCGTGTAGGCTAAGGTTAATATTTTGATATGGGCGACTTCATCAAGTAAGGTTTATTTTTACTTGTATGTTTAAATTTATGAGGTTTACAATTTTAAAACCATATAAAGTTTGTCTTATTTGTGGGCTCCACTAGATTCGACTTACGAATCACTCTTTGCTTTGCTTGAGAGGTCTGACTCACAACTAATTGGTTGAAATAACTTCAGAGACGTGTGATGGTTTGAAAAAAATATTAATAATAAAAGATTGTACCTGCCATGTGCTTAATTTGATAAGAACACTTTCTCTAAATTAATAAAATTTAGAATTTTTATTAAATTTATTGGGCAAAGGTTGAATTAACATGTTACTTAATGGAAATTGTTCTTAAGAAACGTAAAAATTATTTTATATACAATTTCTTAATGAAATTTTCTAAATAAGTCTCTTTCTCTAAATTTGTATTAATGATAAGTTACAAATTTACTAAACTAACTTTACTATGGTATTTTTACAATTATATTTAATGTATAATGTTGTTAAGGGAACTGTACTAGTTAATTGCTATTCAGTCTCCCTAATATTTAAAATATAAAACTTATACTTTATTAAAATATGCTAAACAAAATATAGTATAAAATATTTAAAATTAAAAGTGTGTCAATTAAGTTAACATAATTCTTTGTTTTATAACCTTATCCTAAACAGCAGTTTCTGACCTTTTAAATTCAATGGAAATCTCCTTTAAATTGCTTATTAGGTATTATTAAAATCCTTGGCAGCTAATTCTCTATAAAGAAGACCCGACCAAATTGCTTCGTTAGTGTTGCTCTTAAATTAGGAATTAATTTTATATTATTCCACTTAATATCTGTATATGATTTTACTTTAATTATCTTGGTATGATTTCGTTTCTTTAATTGTGTTAACCTCGAGATCTGTCTTAACTTAAATTGAAATTTGTATTTACTTTCATAGGCTATTTGTGATTTTCCCTTTCAATCACTTTTAAATTGATTTTTAGAATTTCACTTTAAATAACTTTATTTAACACATTTATTTTTTTTATATTCGCACATTCACTGAACACTATATACTCGTAATTCTTTAATGGCTCCTGTTTAGTCGAATGGGCTAAAAATTTGGTCCTTGGGTAGAATCCCGTAGAATTTTGTGTAGGTTACTTGATTTTACATTGGCTGATGATTACTTATTGATGACTTAATTAATGGGTGATTCTATTACTTGAGTTAATTTTAATGATTTAGGTTGAAATATACATTGTGGTGTGAAGCGAACTTTTAGGTCTTGACAGTTCAAAAGATTATAGAATAATACCAGGCTTTTCACGCTCTCCCCATACTGCTTCTACTGCGTCCTTTTGAAAAACAGTCTTCCTATTGGCTAAAGTTTTTTCTCTCATCTCCTATTGGCCTTTCATTTTTCTTCAAATTTCTCTGTATGTAAATTCTTGTGAAACCATTCTCACGATCTTCTGCATTGTTCGCTAAAGCTATGTGAAATGTAATATGAGTCTTTTCACTTGTTTCAGAGCAAGTTTTTCTAATGCTGCTGACTTGATTGAAATGTCTGGGAACGTAACCTAATAGTTTACACGTTTGTTGATAGTATCGTTTGTAATAATTTTCTTTCTTCTTAACTAACTTGCTTTGAATCTTAGAATCTTTCTATAATTAGTTTATTTTTTTAATTTTAATTATTTAAGTCTTTGGGAATATTGGTGTCTACCACTATATCTGTGGCAATGTATATACTTTCTTTTGGCAACAGCGTTTGTAAAATTAGTAATAAACTTTATTTTCCATATAAAGAATCGCGAACAACAATTTTTACACCCCTCTGCAAGAGTGGATAGGGTCTTAGTTACAATCAATAAAATATAAGACTACGCATGCAATATGGGTCCATTAAATACGTAGCATAGACTTAGGTTATTCTAGTTGTAACTTTTATTTGTATTTCTTACAATACTGAAAATTTCGAATTGATCGTGGAAACTCGAACAATTAATAAATATTTTGAATGAAAATTAGTTTATTGTTATTATTCTTAAACAATTCGTTCTCATTCGTCAAGTTCAAAATGTATTGATGGTATAAAATTATCTGGTTTAACCCTTAACTATTAAATCCTGTCAAACTAAATAAAGTATTTAATGTAACTGACTAATCCATTGTATCTTTTTTGTATCAGCTTCCTTACTTTCTCTCAAATGCGAAAAAGATGTGTGTACATTTAAGAAGTTTTCTTTGAGATATAACTTTACTGTTGTTTCGCTACATGTTAGTAATAACGTAACAAATAAGTGTAGTATTGGCTAAAAAATTAACGATTTAAAAGTCTAAGTATTATTAGTTTGGGTAAGTTTAGTGCAGTTGTTTTAAAGTAATCTGCCAAAATTAATATTTTTGACATACATTTCCTAATATCTATAATTGTTACTGAGGTTATCAAAACTCAGTTGACAATTGGTACACAAAATTGAAAGCATAGTTTTATTAAAAATATGCATTTAAACAAATTAAAAACAATATTAATTATTCTTAATATCCTTTCACAGTAGTACTTTAAACAAAAACTAACTTTAGTTTCTTGCAACACTTGAGAACATGCGGAAGGAGGTTAGCATGTTTAATTTGCTCCTGCAACTAATTGCCTGTTTTTCCTCAAACACTGTTTCTACCCAAAGTCTTATAATCCCATTAACACTGTTAAACATTGTCCTATGCAAATTATATTAGAAGGATTGGATCTTCGCAAGTTTTTTTTTACATTGAACTCAATATTTTATTTAAAATAAATTTAACAAAAAATTACCAATATAACTACTGTATACTAGTTTTCTTACCAAATTGTGTTATAGTTTCTTCTGTTCTATAATGATAATGAAAAAATATTTTTACTTATATTTTACATATATTTATTGTGTATGTTATGCCAATTATACATTATACAGATGTTAAAAAGTATAGAAATTGTAATGGTTACGATTAGAGATATCTCAATATCTAATTAATTGTAAATTTGAATGATTTTTCAATTTGTCGCTTTCCTCTCTTATCTTTTCCAACTATCTAGGAACATTCTCCTTCATCGATATATCCACAATATCGTTAATTTTCGCCATTTATCTTTCCTCTTTTTTTCTTTTTCACATATAATTAAAGCTGCCACAATTTTTTATAAATGTAAATAAACTAATTTCAAACAGATAATTAAAGTAAATTTGTTGTACGATTAAAAGAAATTAAAAGAAACACAATTGTACGATATATAAATATATATATATATTTCTATATATACATTTTATGTAATAGATTAAATAATGCGCATAGTGTTAATTTGTATAGAATGTTTTTTATAGTATAATTAAAATTTGTATTTGTATCATTTAATAACAGTTTTGATACTCCGCAACAACATATTATGATTATTTGTTATTCTAAACCCTATAGTATTGCAGTTTTTGTGAAGACTTTATTTCTGTGAAACAACCAGAATCTAGTTTTATAAAATAATTACAAACTACTTATATTACAAGATTCGTGTGTTAGTTTTGTGTTTTTGATTATTACTTGCACCACAACCAAAAGTTTTATGTGTTCAAAATCAATCAATAGAACACTGATAATATTATATTAGGTACATTAAATTTTAAAATATTTGTATGGTGAGTTAAAAATGAAAATAATAATACATTTTGTGGCGATGTTATTACAGCAATATTCGGTTTTCCTGAGAATTTTTTTTCTAACCTCGGAATTGTATTTAACTGAACATTTTTGTAAACTGTACCATACTTAGGCGTTATATGAATTTTATTAAATTAATTGTTAATTAAACCAAAAATGTGACTAGGCCCGGTTAAGAGGATTACAATACGCTATTGTTTTAAGAGGAAATAAAAAAGTATAACATAATAACACCAATTTACTGACTCAGCTTTTTACTATGTAAGAAAATTAGATTTGACAATAAAGAATATAATTATTATATAAAGTACCTGATTAACAAATCAAAAAATTTTAAACTTAAAGAAATAGATAAATCAAATTAAGGTATTAAATATATAAATATATATTGGGAAGAAATTTGTAGAATTCAAATATACATTTAATTGGGTATATTAACATGTTTATTTATATACATTTATGTACATATATAATACATATTATAGTTTTGTTTTTGCAATCTTATGTGTTTAATTTAGATTTAATGAAGTTTACCTTTAGGTAAGATTAAAAAAGTTTAAAAATAAAGCAATAATTAAATACAAAAAGTTTGTTTGTATAAAATAAAATTATTCCGTTTTTTATATATGAATTTTAAAATTGTATTTCATTATGCATTAGACTAAAAATGCATGTAACACCTCACCTAATTTTACTTCTGTTATATTCAGTGTTCAGTTAACCATTTTGATATTTTAAGAGCGACAATTAATTACTATGGTAATGATATCACTTTCTTTACAACGAATAACAATTAATTTAACAACAAAATAATTAATTTCTGAACCATACCTAAGTTATGTAACCAAATAAATATAATTGAGTTTGTATTCGATAATAGTATATGGTTTTTCGTACATTAATCTTTAAAGTTTTAATGAATTTGTTGGTGAGATCTGCATTTTGAAATATTTTGAGTTGAACAAGAATTGAGCCTGTTTGTTGAACCAGACTAATCTGAAAAAAAAGATTGACTTAGTACTTTCTTAACTAATAGTTTAACAATATTATGCTCTGAAATTAAAATGCAATTACTTGGAACATACGTGATATTTTATAAGGATAGTTTGATTACATAATCTTCCATAGTAGCTTTAATTAAGAATATTTTATATTCTGATTGATATCAAGCAATTTTATACATAATGGCAATGAGCACATGTGTCTTAAGACATCTTGATGTAGTTAAATTAGCACGTTAAATAATAGTTAGGTTAAAACCATGGTTTGAATGGTTTGAGGAGTTAAAAAACTGGCGAAATAACATATAATAATTAATTTACTAGTATTTACAAAATGTTTTAAAATTTTATCATTATTACAATGGAACAATATTGCCAAACTTGACAAAATTATATTAGAGTTAAAAAAGTTTATACATAAATGCTAGTTTAAAATTTTGATATTAAAACGGACTTTATAAAATTAGAATTAAACGGAACACGGGAATGCCAATTTAAGTCATTAACACATTATGGTAATCTCAATGACATTTGCATGCAATAATTCATTAAAGTAATTTAGAATGTTTAAATTTAGAATAAGGATTTACGATGTGTTCTAACACTCTGGTTTACGAAGTGAAGGTGTTTTTTTTTTACACTGAAAGAATTTGAAAGGACAAATACCTTATGGGCATTATTTCTTACATTGTAGGCGGTGTTAGGTCTTAAGATATTATTGATGCGAACTTCCGTAAATCTATCAGAACCAAGAACTCGGTATATAATAATATAGTTTACAAGAAGAATAATTAAAGAAGAAGAACTACTCCATAAGAGAAGAATTAAAATTAGCCTGAACACCAATAATATTAAATTGAACTGCCATCTAGCTTAAATAGTATACATCAAGGAGAGTCTAAGTCAGGCGAGGAGGCTTATCTTCAACGCTTCAAGATCTGTCTGGAAAGAAAAGGGATTCCAGATTATCTTGGTCAGAAAAGGGAAGACCCTTCTTACAACCGAAGAGGGGGTAATGGTACTTTCAACAATGGACGAAGTGGTTGAATTGCCCAAACTTAATAATGAAAGGCCCGCAGATTTAAATATACTCTCAAAATATACTCAAGCGAAATAGTTTTGCTACATACTTTGTATTTATTTTATTCTTTCATATACTATGTAAAGTTTCCATTGAAATATCAAAATATAAAGCTAAAAGTTTATTTCGAAAAAAATCTTATTTAATATTTTTCTAATTATAGTACATCAGAATATACGAAGTAAAGAAATATTGTGTATATCTTTATATTGAAGTTACAAGGATTAGGCAAAATTCAGAATGTAATAATTATATTGTACGAATTTAGTAGTACAGTTTGCTTGCTTTCAATATGTTTGCTAAGTGCATAAACCTATCATAGGGTGGGATTGGTCGTTGTTTAAGTTTCACCGAGTCTGATTTATTTCGATATTCATTCCGATGAATTCAAAACAACCGTTAAGTTATAAATGGTTTGCAAATAAAAATACCTAATGATATTGTTGTTGACGTAATCGCTCTATATAGAATCCAAGAGGTTAATTATGACAGTTTTTATTGTAATTTTAAAGATTGTTTTATTTTTGTCGGTAATTCAAACGTTATAATTAATTGGGCAACTAAATATAAACCTTTGCGAATTTTCAATGTTGTTTATGAATACAAACTGTTTATATAAAAATGGCGAGTCATGGATTGAGACCTAGAGTCACAGCTGGCTTGACTACTTGTATTGACAATATTTTTGTTAGACACAGTTGGAATGTGAGAGTTGGGTAACGGATACAGGTGTAATTAACACCATTCTGTAATAGATTGGAATCATTTGTTAACGTCTTCGAGTAATTCTTTAAACTCTTACACGAACTGTAATAGGCAACTGTTAGTATTATTACAAGTTTATTAATAACATGTATAGCTTAAAGACCATAATGATGTTAGTAAAAATGTGAAGTTATAATGCAAAATTACGAGCAAAATTATTTTAAATACTGATAGTAATATTGAATTAATAACACTTTAATTATTATTAAGCGTATAAAATCAACTTATATGTTTCTTTTTGGTCTTTAAATTTGTACAGACAAACATCTTGAATATTCTAAATATATGATAAAATATAAATATACTATTATTTTTATTTGTGGCAATTAAAGAGTTGACTTCGGTTAGTACCTTTAAATGCAGTAACATTAATCATTTAGAGACCAGTATCCGACAAACTTCACCTTATAACATAAGTATTTATTATTTGTTTAAAGTTAATAAAATGAAGAACTAGTATTTTTTAAGAACATAAATATAATAATTTATTGGTATTTTTTTGAATACGTATGGTTTTGTTTAAACACGTTTATTCGCTTATTGGTAAAAGAATGAGTTTATTTAAAGACGAAAACAATAAAATACAGATTTATGAGTTGATCAGTAAATCAAACTCTATTTGTTCATATTTAATTGGGCACATATTGTTTTTAAGACGCATAGTATAGTACAATTATTAATTATAAAAAGATTAATATAATTCTCGTAATATTGCCTGCAATTCTAAAGACTTTAACTGATTTTTTTAACTTAAATATATAAACAACATTTTTACTAAACAACATTTGATACTACCAACATACCATAGTAGAAACATAACAACCTTTGATATCAAATCAGTAAAAAATGAATATAGTTACAACTTTTTTTATAAAACACATAAAACAATTGTAGATGTTTAAACATATTAATATGATAGAAATATTGTTTTTATATTTTTTTTATTATAACATATCAAAAATATGTCATCTTATTTATAATATTATCTTGCTTAATAATTAAGAGTTTTGAGACCATCATTTTAAATCGAGTAGTCAGACGTGCACGTCGTTGAACGTTCGTAACAGCTGTATATTAATGCACAATATTATTCTTTTAACGATCTCCACCGGAATGAAACTCATGTTTGTGCTAGTTATGTGTTATGTGTGTTAATGCTTCTAATGTCCCGATTATGGTCGAATTAACCGAATTTGAAATAGACAAATAAGGTAATACAAAATTAATTGGATCAGTTGACGTATAACAAGTTCTAATTATACCACTGATTCGTGATCTGAAATGGATTTTAAAATAGATTCTAAGTTTTAAATTGGTTTAGCCATATCTACCGCGTAAAACACATGTAAGCAGGTAATGACAAATGGTAAATAAAAACCATTTCACATCCGTCATTCAAACCCTTATGGTACATTTATTACAGAAATTGAAGGAACATGACTTGCAGGTAGGTATTTTAGTTAAATAGCCTAAGATATTTTATAAAAAGTAAAGAATGAATCGATTATAAAACAAAACTAAACAAACAAGCTAAAACGTTTGGCTATAGCTTATTCAGATTAAAATTAATTGTGTATTAAAAAATAATGCTTCGGAACAGAAATAAAACTTTTGAATTGACACAAAGAACTTACTAAACAAAAATGTTTTAAAGTTTCACTATCGGAATAGAGTTATGTTTACCAATAATTGAGTACTTTATTCAGTTCTCATTCACATAGTAAGAAATAATTAAAAACCTCTCAAAACCATTTTACCTAACTTTACCATCCTAAATTTAGCAATTCAAAAATGACAAATCATACAATACAACATGTGTCATATATAATGTCCTGTATATACTAATATAAAGTACGTTATAATCAAATATTTATTATATTTTTATAAGTACTGGTATGTGTCTTTTTGTATTTTAATTTTATTTCTTTATTACAATCTTAATAAAAAGATTAAATCAGTAATACTTATAATAGAAATAGCATGTATGATACCTAGTTAACTGTCATGCTTTTTATGACGTTTAAGTCTTTTTTTGTAAAATCCAACGTTTCAAAGTTTTAAGACTTCCACGTTCACATGTCAATGAAGTCTCTTTTCATGGCGAGAAGTATAGTCTTAAGAGATTAATTCATAATAATTCTTCATTCCTAATTCATTCCCATTTTTCAGGTTTAGGTCTGCATGAAGGTCGTCTTTTCATATCTAATATCTAGGTACCATCTTACATTTGTAATTGTACGAATAATATGATTTTGTATTTGCTGAATAACTAATTGATTTGATGGCAATTGACATCAACCATTTGCCATCAGTTTCGACATCCCCAAAATAGTTCAGCACCAAATGTAGAAGTTGGTATAATTTTTAAAACATACAATAATCGCTAATGATACAAGGCTAATTGGTATTTTCATCAAATCAACCAATACAGATCGCGCTGTTTTTCTTTGATTTGATCTGCTTTCGTAAATTCATGATACTTCCAAGTTAATCAAGATCCTTTCAAAGATATTTAGCATATTTACTCAGTGGAATGAGTTATAGCCTGGATCTATGTGACGGATTTAAAATCTAATTTAAGGATATTTTAGGTTCTTTAACTTAGATTTTTAAGTCTTTTTTCAACTGAGTTATTTGATTTGATTGCCAGCTGGAGGTTTTCTCTTGCTTTGGCTTGTAATGTACTCATAGCCAATATCACAGTATCTTCAGTAAATGTAGCTATTGTGGTGTTCTTTGTAGTTGGAAAATCTGCTGTGTATAACAGGTAAAGTATTTATACAAAAACGCTACCATGTGCTTTAATTGTGCTTTACTCCTGCTTTAATTGTATAGAGAACTGACTCATATTCTTCTGCCACCACACTAAATTTCTTGTCAGTTAAGTATGATGGGAATAGACGGCAATAAATCCCCGGCATCACTCTGCTAAGCTTGAAAAGAAGCCCCTCATGCCATACCTTATCAAAATATGTGTCTGACTAAATCTGTTAACCTAAGAAATTACAATTTTTAATATAATTTGTCATTATTCTTAAACAATTTAGTCACAAATATTACTAAGTAATTGAAGTTGTTTTACTATAAAACAATGGGAAACACGATTTATGTTTTACTATAAATAATATATGCACTAAGAATATTCATAAAAGTGTTTTTATTATTTCGTGATACATCTAAAAGTACTCAGAAATATGTAGTGCATGCAAGTAGCACGACTATGAATCAACTTTAAAACTACTATGCTATACTTAAAACTTAATATTATTTTTAACATGATATATATAATCAAATATGTGAATTCAAAGGAAGCACTCAAAGATTTTTACTAATTGTTTGTTAAATGTTATATAATGAATAAAACCAAATTGATTATCCGCTATCTGTCTAATAGGGTTCAAAATTATTTAAAAAAAATTTGAAATACAAGTAAAATAACAACAAATAGAAACTAAATTTATAACCATTAATTGTACTTGTTTCTACTAGAGAAATCTTTCTTTTTTAACGTTTTCTCTTTAGGAAAAATATCACAAAATTTACGTTTTTCCAAATAGCAAGGAAATACTTCTTTAAGCCATTCATGAAATACATTTATAAATACAACCTGGTACATAAACTGTATTTGCGAAATCATTTATGAAGCGTATAGAAGGAATTCAAAAGTATTATAATTTAAACTAATTACGACATTGTTAATTGTAGGAAAATAGAACACACGATTATTAAAACGTTAGACAAATGATCAGGTTATTTCTGATTTGATATGTGTATTTATGTTGTGTTTAACTTATGCTATTATAATGTTCTTACAATCTTCGACAAATTAAATTTGAATTGTATAACTCATTAATATGTACTTCGTAAGCGGTGGTTGACAATGCGAAAACTATTGTAGTACGTTTGAGCACGAATAGTAGAATACGCATGACGGTAGGGAATCAATGTTATAATTTAATTACATAACACTTAGCTAAAACAATACTTAAGGTAATATTTGTTTATAAGTTTAGTTTTAGTTATTAATTATTCCTACTTTTGGACCTTAAGGTCTAACTATTTCCACATTTTATAATTCCTATAGTTAATGAAAATACAATTTTTTAAAATTATTATACAACGTACATCAATTTTTATTTTATTACGTAAAGAAATATTACTAGGATGTAGTACTACAATAAATCTTCTTGTGGGTTATTTTTATGTGTAATATTTTTAAATGGAATGTTCCTTTGAAATTGTTAAATGGCCGCCATTTTGATATTTATTAACCAATTTTTGCAATAAAGTGTCATTCGATTTCAAATGAAAAGGGATTCAAATTTATTGTCTAGTAAAATTTTGTTTATTAGCAGGTTTTCATGGAATTTGAACTTTAAATTTTTAAATGGCCGCCATTTTGAAATTTGATGAGTCTGATCAAAAATATTTTTGGAAAATGTTTATAGCTATAGAGTTAAAGTGCATACTAAGTTTCATAAAAATATCTCTATGGGCTTTTGAGTTATATTTTTTTTATACAAAATGGCAGATTACGGCTAAACTAAACCGAAATCAAAAAATGTTTTACTACATTTTCGACTTATTTTTACAAGTAGAATCTGAATCTGCATATCCTGCTACAAAAATAACTAAAACAATTGTTAAATTAAAAAAAATGATAGTTTTATTCTAATTTTGGTTGTTGTAGACAATTACCAAGAAATTATGTTTTTAGTCTTTTGTCGATAACTCAGTTATCCTTTGATTTACTAAAACTACAAAGAAGCATTTTGTCTTTCGTTAAAAAAAGGAAATATTTTGTCACTTGTACATTTCTTGTAAAGTTGACGGTTTTCAAGATATTCCAAGTTAAAAATTTGTAATGGCCGCCATTTTGAAAATTATAAAAATAAATTCTTTGTGTTTGGTACACTTGTTAATCGTAACATATAAAATGCTTATTCCAAATTTGAACTCGATATCTTATCTATTTCCAGAGTTACAGTTAGTTTTTGTAAAAAAAAACAAAATGGCGGATTACGGCTAAACTAAGCCGAAATAGAAAAAATGTTATACTACATTTTCGTCTTATTTTTGCATGTAGAATCTGAATATGCATAGCCAGCCCAACCTTTTTGTTACACCCTGTATATTAAGAAAATATGTTCTTTACCTGGTAATACAAATTACACCTATATTTTGTATGTGAAATTAATTAGGCATTATTATTGAATTTTCTGAAAAAGTAGAATTTACTCTTGTATAATAAATAACATTTTATCGTAGTTCTAAAGTTCATTGTGTATTTATCTTAGGGCAAAGGTTTTTTTTTAATCGATAACAAACATTAGTATGTATCACTTTACCAAATATTATTTGAAACAATAGAAATGTATAACCTCGTAACTTAAGTTAGTATCAATTAGTTCATTTGATTTGATGTATACGAAAATTGTAAAAAAAAATTAAAAGTTTTGTTTTATTTAAGGTGATTTTGTTATTAGTTTCAATCAGGTATACACCATTTCATACAAAACAAGAACCCGACTTTTATATTAGAAATGTAATTTTCTTTTCTTTTTATTATCTTCTTTTTCCCTTTAATACTTTTTTTAATAAATACTTATATTTTTAATGCGAAGTTTTTATGTAATTTTTTTTAAATATACCTAAATAAATGGTTATACATGATACTATTGCATTATGACAAAGTATTAAGACTTTGCTATATATCATTCTGTTATCATTGAACGTGTGGCCGACAGGTAAGGAGTTATTCCAATACTTTACGAATCTCCACTGAACGTTGCTTAAGCTTGGCTATCAGTGTACCTTATAAATTATGTATATGATGCTTCCAATTTTGTTTATTATAACTGGTATAATTTAAACAAGCCCAAAAAAATATTGGAAAATATAACACAAGGGTTTTAAATGGGTTTATTTTTACTGCTGACTTGTTATGTGTGTTAATTATGTGCTTAGTATATTATAAAGTAGTCACAATGAACAAACAATTAAAAGTAAACTGTTTCAACACATTTAATAAATAACAAGTATTTCGTGAGCAGTGTTTGACAATGTCAAAACGGTTGTAGTAAGTTTAAGTACAAAGAGTAGAATTAGCATATCGGCAAGGAACTAATAAAATTGTATAATTAAATTAGGTAACCTGTATTTAAAACAATATTTAAAAATGTTGTGTGTTTTATAATGTTAGGTATTATTACATTTGGACCTTAAGGCCTACTTCGTTTATAATTTCGATTTTGTCTCGTGGCAGGAACTGCCAAAAATGTTTAATGCCTTCAATAATACAATATATCTTATAAGTTGCAATAATAGATTCAACTAATTCACATAGTGTAGTAAATATGTGGAAAGTATGGAATTGAAAAAAAAACTGTATACTGTATGTTGTTCAAGCAGTATAATCAAATATTTTTATGCAAATTAATAATGTAAACATATTTAGATGAATAATTATTATATTGATAGAGTGTATACATATATTTTTTATTTTTTCGTAAATATGTGGAAATTTCGCAGTTGAATTAAAAAAAAAACTTTTTATTTCTGGGTAATAACTAAAAATATATATAATACATTTTTGTAAACAACACAGTTTTAATTGGTGTTTTTACATCTGAAGAGAGGTTGTAAACGTATTCTATACAGGTTGTTGATTTGATATCAGTTTATATAGGGGGCTATATAACTTACTTAAATAAAAGAAGTGTCCTACTTTGTAGCATTAGTAGGTAACGATCAATTTTAGTATTAACTTCTAACATTTTGAACATGTTAACGTAAAATAACTTTAGTAAGTATACTTAAATAAGCAAAAGTTTTAATTTTACTATCTAGATTTCAGTAGGCCTATAGTTACTTTACCACTCATAAACATAAACACTACAGCACTGTATTATTAAAGTCAACAAACGAAATTATTAAATGCAAGTTGGTAAAATAAATAAATGACGACTGCTGTGCCACTGATTGACATGAACAAAGGATTTGGGAATTGTACCGTAGATTCTGTTTTACAAAGAGAATTAACAAAATCTTTGTTTGAAGTTGTTAAAATCCTTAAGGTTTGTTATTTGAAGGGTAATATTTGTCTCTAAACAGGAAAAGTTAAAAAAGATGTTTTTAAGTTGAGTATTATTTGCTTTACCTAAAGCAATAATACGTTTAATATAACATAAATATCATCGAATCGTTGATTATAAGTTCACTTTATACAACTTCTTCCAATTATTAAATTATTACACATTTATTTCAAATTTTTTATTGGAAAATGTCCAGTTTTTTTTAATCTTTCCTTTTTATTTGTTTTTTTTGTTTGTTTTTTATTATTATAAAGTTAAATGAATGTTATAGGTGAAATTATCTAAAATCCGCAGTTAGGTATATTTTACAAAACTTGTTGGTCCTTTAAAGATATCTTAATTCAATTTATTATATAGGTATTACTTGAACTGTTATTTTCAAATCATATTTTGTCAGCTATTAAGAACAAAATATATGTTTTTATTTTCGAAGCTGCACTACAATAAAATTTATTGTACTAACTAATAGAGATACTAGTTGTGCAATTACTTTACGATCACTTTGAACAATCAGAACTAAGATAAAAATTAAGCTTTTAATCTTAAACTATTTTTTATAACCTTAGGGTTTAGATATTGATTATTAGTAGTAAAATATAGCTGACACTGTACGGACCTTTTATTAGTTTGTTTTTATTAATTAGAAACGTTAACACCAGATGTATAATTATTTGTATCGCTGCTGACTACAATGCACTATTAGAAATGATACGTAAATTCTAAGCACTTATTGAAAATATCTAATGTCATATAATATTCAATACTCTCATAATTACCTTTGTTATATAATTTTTTATATGGAATTATTTTCGTTAGTTTTCGAAAAAACGTTTTGTTTTGTTAATGTATGATATTTTGGTCGCTTATGTGTATATTTTCAATGTAAATATGGTTAAAAAGGTAAAATATGATACTTATTTGAAACATTAAATATCTTTTAATGTAATATTATTACAAAAAAAAAAAAACATGGTTCAAACTATGGTACGTTAAAGCTATAGCTGAAAAACTAAATGTAAATTTTCTTGGTATTAATATCAGTTACACTACTGGTCGACATAACTTCTTTGGCCTTGAAAGTTATGTCCTTCCATTTGAGTTTATAATATTATGTTTTATCATTATGTTTAATTAGAATAATTATGTTTATTTATTATGTTTAAAATACATATATTTTCTAATGAAAAGTAAGTAAATTAATGTTACATTTACCACATTTAATTCATTAATTGTTGTTTTTTAATTCTAAAATTCAAGATGTTTACTGAAATGAATATTGAAATGTTAATAAGTATTGACAAGTTTATTCTTGAGATCTAGAAAATTGGCACTGGAGTGAAATATATCAGTCCGATCTTCACACAGTCTATAAATATATTATGTCTTTATAATTTATTTAAATCATGTGTAGCACGAATGAATTTGTAAATTATAAACCACTTCTTAATTAATCTGGTCGGAGACTGAACTTTTGCAAACAGCTCAGAAAGTATATCTTAAAAATATTGGTATTTTAAAATAAATGTTTCAAGTATCGTTTCTACGATACCAATTTCCTATTTGCAATATAATAGATTTCTTTAAATAATTTGCTTGGACATTATTTGTCTTTGTTCTAGCAGTTAATTGTTTACTTTAATTTTAAGGTACATTATGTATTCCGCTAATTTGAACACTCACAGATATCATACAATATAACAATGCAATTCCAAAGTTTTAGTCATGTGTTACTATTTATTTATTTTATACAGTTTGCTAAAATTATAAATCATTAAGTAAACTTGTTGAACATACCGTCCAGTAGTCAAATTCCGTGTATACTTCACCATCCGTTTACAATTCAAAACGGAAATAGAACAAACTAATAGCATAAATTACCTTGAAGTCACCATTTCAAAAATGACGGGAAAACATCAATTCAAAATATATAGGAAACCCACAAACACAGACCATACCATACATAACAGTTCGAACCACTCCCAGTCGCACAAAATGGCTGCTTATAACATTTTCATTTACAGACTTCGTACAGTACCAATGGCACACAACGATTGCATAGAGGAGTATAATATAATTAAGTACATCGCTTCACAAAATGGATATGATCCTACCATTGTGGATAAATTGTCGAAGAATCGAGAAATAAAGGCTGCAAAGCCTAGGACGAAGACAGATAATAAATATATTTCAGTGCTATACAACCACAGACTACATAACTCACTGAGCAATGCCCTTTGAAAAATAGGGTACATTACCACTTACAGCACGAGAAATAATTTGTCGCAAATATTAAATAGAAGTACAAACACCAACAATAAATTCCAACAAATAGGAGTATACCAGATATCATGTGCTGATTGCCCCTAAATATACATAGGGCAGACTGGACGATCATTTCATAGCATGTTTAAAGAACATCTTCCTCCCGCAATACGATCAGCACAACCTCCAAAAACTGATTTAAAATTTGCTGAACACATTATCTAAACAAAACACAAATATGATGTGATTGACAAATCTTTAACCATTTTGCATAAGTGTAGCAAAGGGAAGCTTATGAATGCTCTGGAGTAGTATGAGATTTATAATGCTTTCAAGACAGAGTAATTAACGCTACTTAATGATAAACTCAATTTTAATTCCAACCCATTATTCGACTTGGTAATAGACATAGCAAAAGCAAATACACATAAGAACTATGCACAAACGTAACACCGACAGTCTAGCCGTGGACTGTGAACTCACCACATGGGCAATAAAATGTGCGAGCGTGTATTTCGTAATTGTGGACTCGTGTGTATAAGTGTTTTTAAGTGTACTATGTGTTTTTATTTTCACTAATGACGAAGGCAATGGTTCTTAACTTGAAAAAGGCTGAATAGCCGAAACGGCCGTCGTTGGACGTGTAAAATTGGACTATTGGACGTTAAGTTCAACAAGTTTACTTAATAAATAATAGTCGGTATGGCGAGCTTAAACAATAATCATATAAATTATTCTTAATAACGAAACTTATTGGCTCAAAATACACATTTGCGTATACTAGCTGGCCCGACCCGGCTTTACACGGATAGACAAATCAAAGTTAAATGTATATTAACAAAAAATATATTACACTATGTATTTCTTATAGGGATTTTTAGTAACTTTGACCCTCCCCCATTTTTTTAAAACCCTTTCTTAGCGAGCACCTAGGGTCTTACAGGAAGCTACACAATAAATTTCATTAAAATCCGTTCGGTGTTTCTTTTTAGTAACTTTGACCCCCCAAAACCCTCTAAAATTTTGATTTTTTTAAACCCTTTCTTAGCGAGTACCTAGGGCCCCCGAGGAAGCTACATACCAAATTTAATTCCAATCCGTTCGAAGGTTTTTTGTAGTAACTTTGACCCCCCAAACCTCCTCTAAAATTTTGAATGTTTTGAAAAACTTTCTTAGCGAGCACCTAAGGTGCTAGGGGAAGCTACATACCAAATTTTATTCTAATCCGTTCGATAGTTTTAGAGAAATCGTGATTTAGTTAGTAACTTTGACCCCCAAAACCCCCCCTAAAATTTCGAATTTTCCGAAACCCTTTCTTAGTGCGCGTCTAGAGCCTATAAATAGTATTAGTGCCAAATTTCATGTTTGTAGGCCTCGTGGTTTTGGAAAAACTGTGATGAGTCAATGAGTCAATGGTATTTGGCTTTTATAAGTAGATTAATTAGGTTAATTGACAAAGTAAACCAGATATGTATTTTAGATGTAGTATTAAAATGTTACACATAATTATTGAACTTGATCATTTAAACTATATTTTTTATTTTAAACATCCTTCAGACATAAATGCATAGATATTTAAAAATTTGAAGTACATAATACAAAATTAGAGAAATAGATCTTGTAAAAATTAATACAACTTTGATTTTACTTTACGTTCATATAAATTACGATAACAGTCAACTTTATAATTGTATTAAACAGTGATCTAAAGAAACTTGTTTTACTTCTGAGCACCAAGATCAATTTGCATTAAACGTACATTATAATTGAAACCGACTGAGTGACAAAAAAGGATCTTGGTTGGAAATGATGGCTCTTGTAAACCCTCTCAGTTAGAAAAGTGGTAATTATTTGCAGGACTCATAAGAAGCCGTTTGAACGTAGAATGTGAGGGTGAGACTAGGCAGTAACTGCGATTGTAATTGTAATACTCAGAATTTATGTTTTAATAAAGGAGAGAATAAATTTCCTCTATTGGTATTATATTTGTTTAAATAAATTTTAAGATAATAATAGTATATCTCAATCTGAAATCAGTAATACAAATTGGATATATTAGTTTATTATCGTTAACTAACAGAAGAGACAACACTAAAAAAACCTTTTTTTTAAATAATATATAATGATTTTAACAAAAATAAAATTTTAAGTTAGGTAATCTCTTTTATTTGAAGGAATTTGTTTCACTAATGTTGATTAAAATTACTAATACCTTTTTGTTTATCTTCTATGAAAAATTTTCTTCAAACATTTTCTATTTTCAGTAACTTATTATCAGTTTATGTAATAATAATATGTATTTGAAACATTGCGTATGTAAAATGAGTTTAATAATTTACTTCGATGCATACTGTTTTTTACATAAATTTTTGTTTATTTTTCAAATGGCTGTTATTAATACAAATGTTACTGTAGAACCCATTTTTGAAGAAAAAATGTAATCGATAAATATTATTAAACAATTAGTAATAAAAACAAAATTGTTTACCTTTCAGAAGCTATTAAAAACACAACAAATTGTATAATTAACTTATACAAATATAAAGTATAAGCATAATAAGTATTATTCATAGTATACGTATTTATTATAAGTATAATTAAATATATCAAAGTATAAAATGAATTCGTTACATTGCATAACAATAAGCAATTAATTATAAATGTGAATGGAATTTTTGGTTTTTTCTAAATTAAAAATGCCTTGTTGATCTTAGGTTAGCTAACAAAACAATAGTTGTTATGGCTAATGAAAGAAAAAATTTCATTTCTGTTTCATTTTAATTGAAAAAACGAAATCAAGGGTGTTGAAAAAACTAAATAAGTTGCGTATACTCATTGCAAATAGTATTTTTAACATATTTATTATATTAATGCCCTTCACTGCCATATATTAAATTGATATCGTAATGAGTATAACGATTTAATAATTTTATTTTAATATCCTTCATACTGAGTTGTAGATAACTAAAATTATCGTATCAATACTAACAATGAAATAAAATTAATTTAAATGGAATTTTTTTTAAAGTTAATTAATTTAAACAAATTTTATAATACTTTTAAACTGACTTTCAAAACTTTTTGAAATCATTTAATGACATTATCCTATTTATTTGATTATAATTAACTGCACTTTTAATTGTATAGATTAAAATAGTTGATGGGTCTTTTATTATTAAATAATTATTTATAATATAAGATTAATTATAACCTAAACAAAGAACAGAATTTACATACTAGTTAGGTTTTGAGTTAAGAAACACTTAGAAAATAATTTTAAATTTCAATAAAAAAACCAAATACCATTATAGTTAGAAAGTAATAAATATTTCTGATTGTATCAAAAGAAATGTACTATTTAAAAAATAATACAAAAGTATAAAACAATTAAATTGTCTTTACATTTCGACCTCCCGAGTGTTAAATATAATTTATTTTTGATTATTAATTGAAAACGATATTCATTTAAAAGATCTCGTGATATTAAATTGATAAGTGAAAAAGTTATTTCCTTGTGAAATAAGTTTCTGGTTACAAGGTAAAAACGGATTTGATTAGTGAAAATAATATTACCCTTTGAAGAAGTTAAAGAAATTTATAAAAACCTGAGTAAAATAGTTAAATTTACAATCCATGGTTACACAATTTGATAATGTTTTATAAAATAGAAACTATTTTCTTATAATACGTTGTAATAGTATTTTTTTATTTAAAAAAATAAATAAATAGGATATTGTTGCAGAATTTTTAAATTAAAACAAAATTGCTTTTAAAACAACTCCGGGTACCACAATAAAATGCCAATACATACATTTCAGGAAGGCAGTGGTTTACAATTTAATTTAAATTTTAATCGTACATTCACTAAAAATGGCATATTACTTTCAACTTGTTTTGCATTAACACTGTTTTAGCACCTCTAACTACAGAGCTCAACGTTATTTTCAGTTAAAATTTATTTAAAATAGAAAATACTCTAATTATGATGATTACACAGGCATAATTACTAAGTAATGGGATGTAATATTATTGGAGTGTATTGCAATTATGTTTCTTATAAATAACTTTTAAAATGTTCACATTTGTATGTTATCAAAACATTTAAGATACCCATATATGTTTTGCAAGCCATCCGATGAAACTGAAACTGAAACTGTGTTAATTAGAATATATTTTGTTTAAATTGGAAAATGGATACACTTTATTCCTTTGAGATTGCATACGTTTATCACTTAAAACAGTGATCAAGATACATACGTACGACTAGGTTTAAGGAATCACTTTAGTAAGTACTACACACATGTTTTAATATCCCTCTAAGATGAGGCTAAATCAAAGTTACCGGATTGGTTATGAGTCTTGTCATTAATTTTAACTAATATATTCAAACAATGAATTAGGAATAATAAAACAAATTTCCTTTCTAAATGTTCGTATTTAAATAATAATTTCAAATATTAAACTTATTGCTTATGTTGTGGATGACCTTGAATCTGAATGGTAGTGTACCTCATTGCAAGACCAGGTCCCAGGTTTAAATTCGTGTGATGACAGTAGAAATTTGTTTGTTTTACAAAAATTATTTAAATAAAAGAAATAAAATTTGCGCTTTCTGGAAAACTATTAAATTTAAATTGTTACCGAAAATTTGCACTTTATTTTTGCATTAAAGCGGTTTTAGTTTCTCAACTAGAGAGATCATCCTTATTATTTGTAAAAATTTTAAAAAGTTAATGTGTTAGGTAAGATGACATATACATAGGCATAATTACTATTTAATATATGTAAGGCTCATGCATCAGTTGTTTCTATTTCAGATAGGTTAGTAATGATGTAAATTATTATTATGGAAATTAAGTAGGCCTATGAATTATTTTATTATTGGTTGTAACACTCACATTAACTCTTTGAAAATAACAAATAATTTAAATTGTATTATATAAAAAAATTTATTTTAATAAATGTATTAAATTTTTTGTATCTGCTTACGTTTCCTCTAACTTTTATTTGACAAATAATAAAATTTTTGTAATGTTTAGTTTGTAAGTGTTTCATGTGTCGTTTTTAAATGTTTTTATCTTCTGAACATAAACATAAAGGCTATTACCCTTAAATGTAAAATATGAATACATTTTAATTAACCAAATATACCATACTAAACTGTTTGAAATAACTATGATTACCCTATTTAGTTTATGTAATATACAATTATTTTATTTGTCCTTAATAGAGAAATGTTAATTGATTTTAACACGTGTAAATAAAAATTAAATGTATTTTTGTAAATATTTTTTATGTTTTGAATATAAACTTGTAAATGTAATCTTATAAATATTAAAATTTTTTTTAAACTTTCCGAAATACAAATATTTGTTTGTTATATCCTTAACCTAATACATTATTTTTATAATATCTTCGCCAATATTAAATATATTTCTATAACTAAGTAAGAAATAAATGCTTGCCAGTGCACGGTTTTTTAAATTTGTAAAGCCTACAAAAATATATTGATACTCTCATTATGTATACCAAATGACTTTTACAATAGCACTAAAATGAAACTATAACAGGTTTAACAAATTTGGTAGTAAATAACCTCAAACATAATGTAGTGTAAGCTCATGAATTTGTTTAATTAACTTAGACATCACACTGGAGACTTGCCTTGATTCAATGTTAATTATAAATTTATCCCATGGAGAAGAAAATGAAAATACCACGTTCTAAAGACTTTTATTACTTAAACCGAGAAAAATGTATGCCACATTTTAATCAAAATCATAATAGTCTGCAATATATCAGCGACAGTTATTGAAGAATTTTAACAAAATTGCATATGAAAACAGTTCCTTTTTTAAGTTAATCTGATATTTCTTTGTAAAGAAATAAAGGTTACGGCCAAAACTGTTTGAAGTATAACATGTTAAAATTAATCATATTATAGTACACCTTGTTTCTGGTTTAATTGAATTACTTTTAGAGATGTTTATTTTCTACTAATTATTATATAACAGAAATCGATAACGGTTTGTATATGAAATAAACCACCTTTAGGGACTGTGCCGTCTGGCGGAAGAAAATTTAAATTGGAAGTCGAACTGGACCTAACCTAACGACAGCACATGTAACAAAATTTGCTCCAAAATTTACTAAGTGACAAACTGCTTACCTTAGCTGACGAAAACGAGATATCTGAAATATTCTTTCACAGGCAAAGACAAAAAATACAATTAAAATGGTGTACTTATTATTTATAAAATTGATTCGCCCCTGGAAATGAATTAATAACAATTTATATATAAAAAAAAAAATAAAAACCCCTCCCTTACAGAACAAACAAAATAAAGAAAACCCACCCCTTTTTAAATGACAACTAATTAATTTAACATAAGTACATGGTTAACATTAAAGAAAATATAGTAACATGAAGTTACTGATATACACAAATTTAAGGAGTAAATACCAAGTGTCTTAATGTACTTAGTTATTTGATTTAGTTATATATTTGTTTAAATAGTTTGCCAACGTTTAATTTATAGATATGCGCATTTTTGTATAATAAAAAAGAACAAATTCTGAAATAATAAACAAAATAAAATAAAAGGAATTTTGGTTTATTGTATCTTTATTATTTGTGTTGACACTAAAGAAAATGAATTTATAAATTAGACCCTGGAGGTCTGAAAGAAGAAAATTAGGTACCTTGCTCCTTCCTATAAATATATATATATATATAAACTAAGGCTATCCTAATTTAGGCTAGATTACATATAGTTTAGAAAATTATGAGCCTGTTAAAAATGGAAAAAAATTGCTGTTCATAAGTGTTTTTTTATAGTGTAACCAGTTAAACAAATAACTTAAACTGCACTTAACGCATTTATGATGACCAGTGTTGAAGTTGATAGTAACAGCTGATGCGAGTTTGGTAGTTTTCTTTTATAAGCCAAATGAAGCAATCATTTCATATTCATATGCAGAACTTGGACCAGATATACTGTAGATAAAAATACAATACAGGAATTATTAGTTTGGCTTAAGGAACTTAAAAGCAACATTGATCGTGATTGATATTGAACTACAGCTGTAGCAGGTTTCTTGTTGTAAATGCTTTCATCTTGAACAATTTGACCATGTGGCATAGTACAGCAAGACATTCGATTTAATTCAATTGTTCTTTCTTTTGCCTTACTAACCATTCTGTAATAAAATTAACATTATGCCTTTGTATATCTATATTCAATTAATATGGCCTTAATCAAGCAGTGACTTTGTATAAATATACTTTGAAATATTCGCTGTTAAAGCGTAAAAGGTTGAAGTTGGAAATTTACCTTATATTGATAAATATTACTTGAATTAGTTCACCTTTAGGTTATTAAGAAAAATTATATGTCCTCAGGCTACATCAAAATATAAAATAAGGTTATTTTAAAACAGTTCACATTTAGGTTATTTAGAAAAATTATATGTCCTTAGGCTATTTCAAAATATTAAATAAGACTATTTTAAAATAGTTCACTTTTAAACTGAAACTAATTAATTACAAAAACATGTTATAATTCACTTTAAAAAGAAGTATCATTTTTAGAAAATGTCAGATATCAAGCTTCTAAACCAAATCAGATAGTAAAATGTTTTACCCGGTGTTTGTAGATTTTTAGCTCATTTTTGAGGTACTCAGTTAACTCACAAAAACCATTTAACTTTGAAAGTTAACTTGTTTAATTTAAAACTAAGACGTTGTGTTACGCATCCTTCACTACTGAACGACTGACGCTAAGTGGATGATTCAAAATTGCGAGGCGATGAATTTGTCTTAATTTCTGGCTTTGCAAGAAGAAAGACCTACGGCGCAGTGGTGTTGTGAAATTTGCACTAATGTATGTATATTAGTGCACTAACCCCTACTATTAGAGAGGTATGCTCCTACAATACACAAAGGTTGATAAATTTGCATTATGTCAGTGTAAGGTTTTTGTGTTTACGGTAAAGTTTATGTGAACGTTACAGGACTTACAAAATTATACTGAATATATTATATACAAACTAGCTGAATACCCATGCTTCACTGTGGGGATTGTTTTGCATCACTATGTGACATAAATGTAATATTGCTCTCCCATTTTCTTTCATCTTTTATTTCACGAAACTGAATAATTACATAGATTTTCAATTAGTTTGGTATTTATTGTTTATTGGCCGCCCTTCAATCGTATTCGTTACGGGAGTGAAGATCGTCTTTATTTACATCCGCTTAATCTAAAAACGGAATCAGTCTTAGCTGGATGTCGCAGATCGCACAGATACGTCTTTAATATGCGAATGCATAGATCGGGATAGTTTTGATCTTAAAATATTTTCTTAAAATTACTGAGAGCCAAATTTCCGCTCTTGAGCTTTAAGGAACGAACACCATTTAATATTTATCGTTTCTAGGGGTTGTTATCACATTTTCACACCTTAGCAGCACGTAACAAAATGTAAAACTAGTTAACTTTTTATAATGTATTTTTCAAGAAAAAATTACAAAATATCAGCCTTAGGTTAAAGGAAAGTATAACAAGCAATATTTATTTTTCTTAGGGGTTGTTTCAACCATTTAAGTCCTAATATTTTAAATCCTTTCTTAGTGCTCCTTTAGCGCCTATGAGAAATAGGTGTACCCCGTTTTACATTCATAATCGATATTCAATTAATATTTATAGTTTTAGGGGTTGTTATTACATTTTCACGGCTTAGTAGAACGTGACAAAAAGTAAAAGTGGCGTATTTTTATATGTTTCTTATGATAAATAAATGTAAAAAATGTCAGCTCTCTGGCTTTAAGGAAAGTATAAAAATATTTTTTTTAGTGGTTTTATTTCCACCCTTTAGCATAACGTGACAAAATTTTAAACTGGTTTACTTTTTATATGGGTTTTTCAAGAAATAACTGTACAAAATTTCAGCTTTATAGCTTTGTTAAAGTATAACAAAGCTTATATTGTTGTTTAGGATTTGTTTAAACCTTTTAAGGAGAAATATTTTAAAACTCTTTCTTAGTGCGCCTCCACATTATTGGACGGATGTATGTTCCAAATTTCAAGAGAATCAAGAGAATGTATGCTCTATTTTTAACATAATCTGCTCTGCGTTGATCTTTAGTCAAGACATTGCATTTTATATGTATATGGATTATGCAATAATGTACCAGTTTATTAATAAACTCTCATTACATGAAGACAGGATCTTGTAGTATACCAGGAAGATATTTCCTGCTTTTTATTACATTCTGCTAAAATTGAAGCATCGCCTGAAGGGGTAAAATTTGGCAATTTGACAGCAAGAACAGTGAACTTTATAGAAGTTTTGGGTTTTAACCTTAAGGAACTTGTATATTTATATTTTGATTTTACCTTTCCTTTATATATATGTTTAAAGTTAAATTAAATTGATAAAGAGGTGCACAAAACATTGAGCATATCCAAAACAAAATTTATTTTTGAGAATTTTTTCGTAATGCAAATTTTTCGATAAAAGTATAAATATTTCATTTTATGTTGATTAATAAGGTGATGATACGACGATTGAAGTTCCAGTTCGTGTATCAAATTTTTTTTACCAGTATAACTTAAGTTCTGAAGTTACAAATAATAAATTAGTAATTTACTTTATGCCAATTTAGATTCTGTTATATTTCCTGTTGATGTGAAGGTACTTGAATTTGGCATGATGTCTTCTTTTAGTTTGATCTTGTAAGAACAATGTTTTCTACCTGTTTTAAATATTGTTCATTTGTCGGTTGTAAACCAAAACTTGTATCTACATAAATGGACTGGTAAAGCTTACAGAGATAAAAATTTAATGTATGTCTCTTTTATATCTGCACCTTATAGTTAGTGTATTGTCAGATCGCATATAATTTCTTTCTAATTTGTAATTATTATTTTGAGATGGAATTCGTACATAATATATTAATAAATTGACTATATTTGTATATATTCATATATAGGCTTATTATAGCATTGTAGTGGTGGGACTTTATTAAAAGTAAACGTTTTCTCCCATTCCTTGGTAAAGTATGTGACCGCAAGCGAAATATCTAAAAGTTGCTTATCGATTGTCGGTCGTAACGTAACTACGTAACTTTAACCCATTGGCCACCTTGCAATTATAAAAGCCAGAGAAAATGTCACTATTCGTTTGGTTTTCCTATCTTAGCCATGGCTTTGATGATACAATTACATGTGTAAATAACTATGCGAAAATATATACCTTTTCCATCAGAAAGAACATTATACGGTTTATTCGTAAATATTATTCATAAATTTCGCTATTGGACATAAACTATAGACCAAGACTTTTTGTGTTAGTAACACAATTTTATACTTCTAATAATATTTAAATAAGTTATGAATAAATTTAAGGAGAATTTAGAACTTAAAAACTAAAACTCCGCGTATCGCTTATAACACAATGCATTCAATGAGAGTTTTGTTCTGACTTATCGAAGTTATTTGTTATTACAACATAGATAAGTTTATTTTATGAGTCTAAGATAATATAAGTTTTATTTTTTAATATTTGTAAAAAATAAAAATTATATAAAATACATACGACCATCGAAATAAGTTGTAAACATTACATATAGGTTTATCTTTTTAAAGTTATACTTTAATTAATAATGCGTGTTGTTTAGTCACTTTTAGAAGGTTTTTATGTTATAATTTCAAGTGATAAAGTTAAATTTTACATGTTATAGCGTATTCTGAATAAACATACGATATGTTTATGCATGCCTACATATTTCTATAACACAATCAAATAACGTTATATGTTTTAAAGATAAACAATATTCAGAAATCCTGTTGTTAGTTGCAATAGAATCATTTTATTGTTGCTATTTAGTAGGCCTACATACTATACTACAGTAATATTTATAAAAAAACTTAACTTATATCTCTACTTTAATGAAACACAATAACTTGTGTGTATGTATTAAGGGTATCATGACCGCCTATTAAACTAACGTTATTTAAAACTTATAAATACATTTCGTTAATATTAGCAATTGTCAGTAATAATTTATATTTTAATTAAGTCATCTTTCATTCATATTACATAAAACACTTTGAAATATTGTACAATAAACAATATCCATAATTTATATATATGTAACTATTTTGAAGATATTATTACTGCTAGGTAAATACAGTAATTTATCTTAAATCAGCATTGCATATTTAATCGTATCAATGAATGAAAGAAAACCTAGTTAAAATAAAAAGTCCAACCTTAAACTATAATTTAATTATTTTAATAATTTGTTTATGTTTCTAAATTAATACATTTTTCCTATGCCTAAAAGTCCTGTCAAGAAGTGCGATCAGTTTTTTTTAACAGACGTAGTACTTATTGCAGATTGACAGTGGTTAAGATCTATACTCAAGAATTTATTAATAGTCAAGAGATGTCCGTAAAAGTAGTATTATCTCTTAGCCGAGAGAATAACATTTTTGGATTAGAAGCTTAATTAGGGTTTCTATCCAGGTAAACACCATTAATGACTTTGCAGGGCTGTACTACAATCTGTTTAATTTCTGAAAATTATAGAACAAACTAAATCAATATTCAACAATCATCATTGCAAGACTAAAACTACATTATTTTATATTTGTAATATCTTGTCTAAATAGTGTTTCCTTTTTTGAACACCTTCAATTATTAGATAAACTATTAAAAGAAATTGTATTTTAATTTAATGTAGGTAAATTACGACGGTTAATAACTTATCTGGATTTATACCTTAAAACCAGTCGCATGACACTGCCGCCTTTCCGACGAAACTATTGCCACTCTAAATAAAACTAATATAATACATCTTGCACTGAATATATATTTGTTTAAAGGAACTGGGTAAACAACAGTGTATTGATGTTAAATTAATTACATTGGGCGACAGTAGATAATCATTCCATTATATTCTTAAATTTAAACACCGCTGCATACTTTACATTTAACTCGTACTGATGCTGCTTGCTAGTTATAACTTAACTGTTTAAGTGTAACTTCTATTTTAGGTACGAGGAATAAATTTAAAGTTTAATTTCTTGATACTTCGTAGAGTTTTTATCCAGTTAATGGAATGTTATATACTACAGACAATGTTTTATAATAGAACATAAATTATATAATTCTATTTTAAATTTTATATTTTAAATAAAAAGAGAAAACTATTTAGCCTACTATACATTTATTGGGAAAATCACTAGTATTTAACGAAATTATATCTGCAATTTTCTTTCCTAAAAGTAAAACTGAATAGTTACACAGACTTTAAAAAGAGTAAAATATTATAAACATATAGGTAAAATACCAAATAGAACCAAAATATTAAAACCACATGTATTTGTATACAACGAAGTGTTAAAAGAAATAACAATAATTTCTTCTTCTTGTTAGTTAAATATTATATTGCATGCGTGCGTGTCTTTTTTGGTGGTTACAAATAAGCAATAATAGAGTTATAACATCAGTTGGACCTTCTCTAATGTGCCATGAGTGCTTTGAAATGTAAATTAAGGGTTTGTTCAGTGACAACTTACTCCGTAATATCTATTTCCTGGAGATCATAAAATAAAACAACCCCATAGAGACAGTAATGAACCAATGTTTGTAATATTTGGTATTCATTTAATTGTTAAATTATTTGCAACGAAACAGTTGTTGGTACTGAAATAAATGTTGTGCTCTTTGTGATAGACTATTCCAGTTTCAATAAATAAATAATGAATAGTTAGTTTATTCAGTATTAATTAGTATATTAATTTACAGAATATAGGTAAGGTGATAATTTAAATAATATCAACTTTAAAAATAGTAAGCATATAGTAAGTTACAAAACGGTAACCCATAAAAAGCGGGAGAGATCAATGTTTGTAGATTTTATCTTGTGTTTATATTTTTGTTTTTTAATAAACTAAAATACTGACAAACTAATAGAGTTTCCTTAAAAGTTGAATTTTCATAGTATGACATTTAAAAACAAGTAATTAATATTTACAGTTTAAACAAATTTAGAAAGTTAATAATATAATTCATTTTAAATTTAGACATTTTACTCTATTAATTATTTATGTTATATCATAACTAAGTTTTATTTAGATTTATATGAAGTGTTATTAATCTTTTACCTAACTACGATTTCACTTAGATAAGGAGTCTAGTTTTGAATACAGGTTCAACCAAAAAGTTAAAGAAAATTTGGTTTTTATATTTACACCTTTCACCAAATTGAATACTTTACATTTCAACAATATAATTTACGATTAAATTGATAAACATAAATTTATAAATTTAACATATAAATGCGTTTAAATGATATTTAAATTATCTATATTACCTATATTAGTACTTCTTTATTTATTAAAAAAAATAGAATTAATTTTTATTTTCATTATAAAAATGTAAGACTTTTTTTAATTTTCGACTTACTTCTACATAAATATATATTTTTTAATAATAAAGTGATATTTTCGTCTATGGCAAAATATTACTATTAACTTTGGATTTTGAAACAAGTTCTGTAAATTATTTTTTAAAATATATATGTATAGATATATCAGTAATTTACCAAAGTAATTGTGTGTATTGACAATGGACAATAGACAATATACCAGATATGATATTTTCTGAATGTAATTGAAATATAGTCTGATGTTTATAATATTATCCTGATATTGTTTTGCTTACAATATTTCAATATAAACACCAATAAAATTATTATAATTTAGATAATTTATATAAATTAGTGGTCTTATTTCAAAACAAATTAAATATACTAAAGTATTTCTCTCTCATAATGTGTGTTCGAAAAACTTTAAAAGTAAGTAACAGAATAATAAGTTTACGTACATAAATTTTAGTATTATTAGTTGGAAGTTTTAAGAACAAATGTATTTGTAATTAATTTACATTATCTTGATTACAGCAGCTTTTTTTTTTTGTAAGCAACTACATTAATTGTTATTTACGATATTTACTAACATTTGTTAAATATAGTTCAAATACAGTTTTTTCTAATATATATTAAAAAAAAAGCATATTTTTAAATGGTAAGTATAAATGAATAATAAATACAATTTAAATTATTTAGGCAAAATAAACACTCTTAGGCCTACATACGTAATCATCGTTGCAGTTTATTAGTTTTCTACAAATCAATCGGCGAACAAATATTCATTCAAAACGTAAGGAAATAATTCAACTTTCGTCCGTCTCTACAGCCCGCCCAGTACTTTTTATGAGTTAAACCTATATATCGTTGGATTCGTCACAGTTTTCCCTATATAAAACTGCCATCCAATTACAAATCTGTTAAATATTTGTAAAGTTATGGGGCGTTTTGTAGTCACTTTCAATTAGGCAGTTTTCCAACCAATAAACCGCCTTACTTATTGCACGTAATATCTGTGTGATAGCAGTCATATTTTGATATGTCTGTAAAGAGAATGCTTCAAGCTAACATTTCGTGTAAACCAAATATGTTTTGTTTGAACGTTTTGTCTTGTAGCACCGTGGGAAAGACAGCTTTGTAAGGTTCTCAAACCTAGGCCATAATTTTAAATTAACGGGTTTTCCCCGTGTAGCGTCATAGCCGAAACTTGTATACCAAGGATGAATGGGGGATTTCTATATTTGTCCTCACTTCTGTAATCAATAATTCTAAGTCAAACACTTTTATGAAAAGATAGTTTACAAGTATACAGTTAAATTTTTTAATTTGTTCTTTATCCTTTGTTATAATAATATTTCATTTTTGGGCAAAGCATGTATCCCAAAATTAAGTTTCAAACTTGACATAGTTTTGATAGCAATCTTGTAGCAGGAACATAAAAACTGGTGTTTTCAAAATAAGAATTTGAAATTGATAAATATTTTTATACATTACTATTTATAAATAAATTACGAAACTTTTTTACACGTATGAAAAAATTGCAAAAAATGTTTACTACTTGTTATGTAGGCCTAAAGTTGAACTTTTTCCTTTCGTTACTGAACATTTTTTGTTTCCTGAGCTAATTGCTTTGTAAATTTTACACCTATATTTTTTTACTGGCATATGTAAATTTGTTTAACCTTTGTCTTCAAAAAAGCTATGGAACACTTTTGGATTGGAGTTAATTTACTATATTTGTCGAATTTAGAAAAAAAATGCTCGAAAACGCAAAAAAATACAAAAATTAAGTCCGCCGGTTCGATGGTTAATGCTTTTCTTAAAAAATAATCACTACCATTATTCATTTAAAGTTAGTATGGGATTATATGTACAAGAAAACAAAATAGTTGTGAAATATTATTGTTCCACAATTACTATAAGTTTTATAATAATTACTCTAGCTATTATTAGCATTCTTCAAAAAATAATCCCCTAGTCTGAGGTTCCACAATGGAATCACATTAATTATGCCAATTTATGCGTGTTATAATACTTATAACTTAACTAGAGTAGTAATTATTTAAGCGTAAAGACAAATTAATAAAACAGAACATATAATCACAATTTAAATTATAGGTAAAGTATAAATTAAAATGCATGTATTTAACCATTTACAGTAAAATAAAATTTAGAACAAATAATCACTACACAAGGTTTATAATATTTACAGCAGAAACCAAAGTAGAAACCCATTATTTACAAATGACTAACACAACAAACAGAAATTATTATAATAAAAATGTATGTAACAAAAATTTGACCTCAACCAACCACAGCTGGTTTTGTTACAAAAATCATGCACCGAGTCACTCATAGGTTGCATATACATAACAATTTAAGAGAAAAATTATATTGAATAATATTTCAAGGTGTGAGTAACAATACAAGTTGCATGCAAAAAACAAAAACAGAAATTATAATAAATTAAATAATATTATAAATTAAAATAAATTCTTAAAAACCTAACTTTCTCAAAGACTTGTATAAGAATAGCACCTTATATTCAAAGCTCAAATACAGTTATAAATAGGTATGTTTAAAACAATTAAACCAATATAATAAAATAGGAAAATTAAATCACAAATGTGTTGTAACTTATATGTAATTGTAGTAAAGTTATATAATTATTTAATATTTTTAAAGTTATAACTATAAATTACTTAGGCCTATTATTAATCAGTAAATAAGTTACAGATTTACTTATGATTATGTTCATTAAATATTTTAGTTTCACTCATATAATGTATTCAGGTTATTAATTTACTTTCCCTCGCAATATAATTTATTGCGTAATATAAACTTAGGACTACTTATAGATACACTTTTTAAGCTTATCTATTGTATTTATTTGGTCCAAACAACAATATTTTATTGTATTTACATTACACAATAACAAAAATGGCACAAACCTTAATAAATATACAAACCAAATACCACTCAATGACTCATCACGAAATCTCAAAAACCACCGAATGGATTGGAATGAAATTTGGTATGTAGCTTCCTCTGGGGCCGTAGGTGCTCGATAAGAAAGGTTAAAAAAAATAGGGGGTTCGGCGGAAAAAGTTACTAAAAATCCGCATAAGTAGTACATAGTGTAATATATTTATTGAAATATAGTTTTTGTTAATATACATTTAATTTTGATTTGTTTATCCGTGCAAAGCCGGATCGAGCAGCTAGTAAAATTTATAAGACATATATTATATTTAAGCCACATGCAACAGGTTTCTTTCACATGTTGTTGATTGTTAGGCTAAATAAACAAATATACCTAGGCAGTTTATTGTAATTATTCTAAAATAGGTGACAAAGTTGAAGGCTTCTTTTATTTATATGAAGTGAATGTGTATTAGGTTTTTTTCTTTTTGTAAAATGGTAATATTATAAACTTGTTGAAATACATTAAAAAATTTACCAATATTGTTATTAATATAATGTTAACAAACTACCGTCGTCAGTAATCACTTGTTGTATTTAAAAAATAATCTGTTTCGGCAACTACGCGATTCTCAAGTTATTTGATAACATAATCCTTTGTCGTTGAACACTTATCAAAAACATGCTCGCACACGTTTATATAAAAATTACAAAATAAGACAATTAATAAAACTAAGTCGGGGAACACCTTTGACTGATCCATGGTACACTGCCTAATGTCTGTACGTAGCTGTGATAATAAATTAATTAGGTCAAAAGATCTGCATTCATAACATAAATATAACTTAGTTAAAATTACACATACGTAACACACACTCACATACCATAATAAACCATACACACTCTCTTTCATACCTACATATACACATTCGCAGCAACAAGTTTATAACATTTAAAAAAGTTACACAACACTATAATACACAATTATATATGTAAAAAAAACACTTTCATACCCTTAATTAGTCTTAAATGACAACTGTTTGTTTAATATATTAGATGGATTGTTGTTAAATTAATTATAGATTTTGAACTCTTCAAGTGATTTTAAGACTCTTCCGTTTATTCAAAAATTAAGTGGGGTCAAATGATTAGGGTAGGAATGTTTGGGATCTATTAAGGGCTGAGCAAAGTTTTAATTCACTTTACGAATGCTGTTATTTGGCAAGTGTTCTTGAAATCGTTCTTTTAACGCTCTGCCTGTCTGCGCAACATAAAAGTTGTCACAACCATTAATTCGATACACATCCAACTTCATTTCAGTAGGAATAACATGTTTTGGTCGTAATAACTTCTAAAAATTATTGTGCGAAAAGTACAGTATTTTTTTAATAGTTTTATAGGCTATTTATAAATAGGGGTGTCTATAAAAATAAGTTAATGATTTACATTTGCTAAGTACAACTATAACAATATTTATCATGAAAGTTACTTTGTTTCTTAAAACTAAATATTCTTTTGTAGTTTTCAAGTAAACTAATTCAGATGGAGACATTAATGCAGTTGGGACATTTAATTACCATCCTCCATACCGATGTCGTTTGTCATTTACACACTTCATTTATAAGAAGACCAACCTTTATTAACACTAAATGTTAACTTTCAGTGCAAAAAGAATATACAAACATGTTTCATGTTTATTTATGTTGTATTTTTCTTAGATAGACACGACATAATTTAAGGTTTTAAGTTATATTTAATTAACTGCAGCTATATCTTTGATGCCACTGAGGCAGTAGTGGAAGTTAAATCTGTATAAATATACAACATTTCAATGTTTTGTATTTGATCATTATTCCTGTAAAAGCAATAACTATTTAAAATATGATTTTATTTTCTTATAATAGAACAAATAGAAAGTGTATTGCACTAGCGGTGTTTAATTTGTATTAGTGAGTGACGTGATTAGCTGCTGGACTGTGTTAAGTCTAATTAGTATAATCATGATCATAAATACCAGGTGCTAACTCCCATGATTGCTTTAGATACGGTAAATGGCATTACTAGACATAGTCATTACCACGATGTCAAGAGATATTGATTAGATTTATTGACTAGATTAGTAAGATTCTACTAACAATATGTGTACAACTCAAACGTACTTTATATTTACAAAATAATTGTTAGTTAATATTCATGAATGGAATTTTTATATAGGGAAAAAGACAGCTACGTTGTCATTATCATACAACAGGTTGTAATACTTAATTCATCTATGAAAATTTTAAATGATCAATCATTCTTTCCTGTCCTGTTAAACGAAAAATACCAGTTGCAGGTTCCAGTTACAGGTTACATGACTCTTATTTTTATCAGTTATATTATTTCAAATAAAAATGTTTGCTGGTTTTAAGTGGGTATAGAATATCTGTCTTGCTGCTAATTGTATTACTATATTATTATGATGTATTACGGTGAGTAGAGTCTGGGGCGATATAGCGTAAAATGGAGTGGGGGGGAGGTTATTAACCTTGGGTCATACCCACTTTTTTTGGTTCCTAACCTAACCTAAGCTCACCTTTTTTGGGGATTTTGGGAGATTTTTGGTTCCTAACCTAAGCCTACCATTTTGGGGATTTTCGATTTTGGTGTTTTTTGGTTCCTAACCTAATCCCACCATTTTGGGGTTTTTTGGGGCGATATTGTTGATTTTTGAATTTTTGGGTAACTTTTGACGAATTTCGATTTTGTTACTTTTTTTTGGGCAGCCATCTTTTTTTGGCAGCCATCTTGTTTTGTAATAATTAATATTTAATTTTATTATTTGCTTTGAAAAATGTTGTCTCCGAGAGTCGAACCGGGTTCCTCAATATCCCGAGTCCGTAACGCTACCTATTAGGTCGAGGGATATAAGTTTAACATTCGTCATCAACCTTGTATACAAGGTGATATAATGTCTTTAGGATATAGTGTAAAATACATTATATAACTGTTTCTGCCGATCTTAACCGGATTTGACCAAAGCTTAGGATTCGCTGTACCCTTGTAATATAATATAAAATACATTCCGCAAGCCGTACTTAGGTGAAATAAAACTTAGGTTAACTATAGGCGCTGCCGCAACCCCTTGTAATATATTTCTACCGGTATTACCCGGACTTGACCGAGCTAAGCTTTGTTGTACCATGAATTATCTTTATAAAATGTGTTATAATGCATGGAAAACCGAGCTACCCCGAATGTAAGGTTCGGTCCGAGTCCAACCGAAGGGTACTTAGTAAAAATTAAGACTTAGGCCAACCTTAGGCTCTCCCGCAACCCATGCAAACCGCAGTTAGGCTAACCATAGGCACTTCCGTAATCCGTGCGTATGATAGCTAAAGTAGCTCATTTAGCTAATATAAATGTTTGCAATTACTAAAACCGTAAATGTTAGAGTTAATATTTATTAAATATTAATTTGTAAACATTTTGCTTTTACCAACACTATCTCAAATAACCTAGAATAATATAGAGTGTTAAGCAGTATTCTAGATTAAAGGAATGCATTTGTTGCTAAGTAATTAAAATATAATTGTTTTTATTTTGTTATTTTAAAACTAAGATTTTGTAAATTTATTATAAGATGGGAGATGTACATTGTGTTTATAAAGTCCATTTAACCGCCCTTATTATATTTTTTACTGAAAATAAGTTACAAAACTTTGTATATATCTTGTGTTGCATAACAGGACAAATTTGTTGACATATCTGACCCTCTATGATTTTGGATGGCTTAGGAGGGTAAGAGGATTAACAATTTTAAATATAAAGATAGGTCATGCAATACACTATTGAAAAGCTTATTGAAAGAGAAACACAAAGGCGTAAACTAGAGTTTAATATCTTACTTCATTTCGAAGTAGTGGACAATCAAAGTTCTGGAAAATAACATACAACCTACTTATTCATAATATTACCAAATTTATAACTTGCTTTAATGTTATGATAACAATATAATTTTTCAGTGCTTTGATCTTCCATTACTTTGAAACGAAGCAAGATACTAAGCTCTAGTTTGCGCCATTCTGTTTCTCTTTTAATAAGCTTTTAAATTGTGTATTGCATGACCTATCTTTATATTTGCAATTGTTTACCCCCTACCTGCCTCAAGTCCCCAAATTCATAAATACGCAGATTTGTCAAAAAAATGTGTCCTGTTATGCAACACATGATATGTACAAAGTGTTGTTCACTAATTTTGAATAACAAAAATAATAAAGGGAGTTAAATGGACTTTATGAACACTTTGCATAAACCTGAATGTGTCCTAAGACGATGTCGTGTTGAGTTGAGGTATATGTTAATCTTGGAAGTAGTTTTTAATGTTTGTGTCTTAAGTAAACTTAATAATAAATGTATAATATTATAAATACTCAAAAACTTATCAATGTAATTGCCACAGATGTGACACCAACAAGCACAACCTCCAACAAATATGATAAGATTGGCGTGTTTACTTTTACAGTAACAGACTGGCCCATAAACTACATTTTACAGACAGATCGACCTTTGAGACAAAGATTAATTGAACATATTATTATAGCATATATAGAAACAAATCCAACTTTGAAGAGCATATATAATTTAAAACCTACTAATACACTTATATAAATATCAACATGAAAATAATTCTACGCTTCTGTTATAAAAAACTAAATTTTACCTCTTCAGAGGCTTACCAAAAAATTTACAGTAATTGCTTGTAAATGGAAAAAAATTCACTGTCAAACACAATTTCAAACAATCATCGTCTTTGATCTAATACATTGCACATCCCCACAATCATCCACAAATCATTAAACTGAAATGAACATACCATTAGTCAGACAAAATAAAATTTAATGCTCACTCAATATGACAAAAATTTATGTACACAGTGTATTCATGTACGTAATGTGTATGTTTTCATTAGTTTTTAAATTATGATAAGTGACTGACAACATACAATTAACAGTGTGGTGTTATTATACTATGTTGTGATGATGAATGATAGATAGCCAAAACAGTTGTTGTAAACTTAAATTATTTATATTTAAGATATCTCTTTCAAGTAAGCATTCTATAAATATATTATACACTTTATTCATTAATAACAAAAAGAGCCACCAACTGGTCCATAATTTGTTTGATAACCACAGACATTTAACATTTATTTTGACGACAAACTTACAGAAAGTAAAAATACCTGCCAATGAAATAAGTATGTAAACAAATTGTTGAGAAAGTGTTGTTAATAAGCGTGTCATTATATCAGACTATTCTGCAATGACAGCCAATAAATTAAACGTATGAATAATACTATAAAATTTGTTTAACAAGAAAAAAAAGTGTTAGTAGATAATCAGCATTGACAACGAACTTTTATATTGAAGCATATCAACAAAACTATTTGAAAGCTAAACATTATGTTCCTGGGAATAGAATGATATCAGATATTTTATTTAGTAACTACAAGTAGATTTATCCGTCATATTCAAACAACAAATTCTCTTGATATATCACTAGCGATGCTGTTAATTAAGAAATTCTTATTCAAGCAGATCTCCGATTACTTTACGTTATTCATATTTTCCCAAGTAGTCCAATCAAATTAAGGATTATTCTAGAAAAAATGGAAATAGCTCTAAATCGAGCAGAAAATGTTTTTAATTTGCTCAAGAAAAATCCATCTGCAATTCCTATAGTCGATTAGGAGTAAGCAATGATAAGGGTTGAAATGGTAGGAGTGAAAAGGGGTAACTTTTTTAATTGACTCCCAAAGAAATATTTCTTGTTGCCAAACTGTAGAATATGAAAAAATAAGAATCTTTCAAATTTAAATTTTTTCGGCTTAACCTCAAAAATCTTGAGTTAAATAAACATAAATTGTTTTCGAAATTACTTTTTTTCTCGGTCAAAAATACTTAAAACTAAAAACTGTTTGGGGAAAGTGTGTCTTTCAATGACAAAAAAACAAAAAGAAAACTGTTTTAGTACAAACAATTTATTAGATTTTGCATTTTAAAGATTTTTGAAAGATTTCAGGTGGTTAAATTCAAAAATATCGCGAAACAGGGTTTTTATTGGAAAAAGTTGTTTTTGGACTCATTCTTTTCGTCGTTTAAATGAAAACAATCTTTATGGAAACAAAATTAAATATTTATTTTTTATTTTAAAATATCAAAAATAGTAAAAAAATAAATCTTAGATTTTGCTAATGCTTAAAATTTTGTATACAGTGTCAAATTATATTTATCGATATACAAGGTATACGTTTTTCATAATATCGATATTATTGACAAAATAGTAGAGTGAGAATAATTTGTTTGGTTTTTTTAATAAAAATCACAATTTGATTTAACAAAATTAACACGGACAAGGTTTTAGAATGATTTAGAAATAGAAGTACTCATAGAAAATTCATGTAACTAAATTCTAATATGTTCTATTTTACAATTTACAGGTATACTGATCGCATTGTAGAGGTATATAATATTCTATATTTACAAATAATATAAATAAGGTCTAATTATTAGTCTATAGTCTAGGTATTTTCTATGATGAACTGCAAAACTCCCTGTCAGAATTTTCAGAATTCTCTTTTGCAGATTCATCAAGCTCGTTGGTAAGGTTTTCTTCCTTTTAAAAAGTTGTTGCCTGTTTATCTTCGGTTAACATTTCTTCTGTCTCAACGACTTCTTCTCTTTGATTTATTAATATACACTTTTATTTCAGAACAAATCAAACATAAATTGGTGCGTGGTATTCCATGCTTTCAGCAACTGCAAGATATTGTTTTGCAGCCAGTTACACATTGAAAACGTATCTTCTTCAATAAATCGTCTTTAATAATATTCACCTTGGTATATTTCGGCACTAATCACTGAGTCGCTGTCTTCCACCCCCATTGCAATAGATCCATATCATTTCCGAGCCATTTTTAACTTGTAAATATACTCTAAAAGAATGTTGTTCAGCAGCCTCTTATGTAGGTGGTAAACTATGTAACTTGAACGATGACCTACAGATTGAGATCTTGTAATGTAAAAATCTCAAATTATTTAGGAATCCTTTCTGTTTTCTGAATCATTTCTACTATACATTGCAGCTACGAGATCATTTCCATTTTTAGCTACTGTGGCTGCATCAGCAGTTTTATCATAATTAAAATGTTTTTGTACAATTTTGTAAGTTATTATTAGCTTTCAAGACTTTAATTAATTTTGACTTTGTTTGTTGATAAAAACATGACGTGGTATCACAACCAGTGAAAGAATGCATGATCCCAAATGTGTTTCGTAATGATTGATGTCTGAAACAATTAGAACTGTAATATGATGTATCTTTTTTATTTCGTACTCCTGGTTGAACAAGAAAATGTTGGGATTTGACGGTGCCAGTTGATGAAGAATAACTAAGAGATTTATATCTTGACCTACGATGAAAACTGTTGAATAACTTTTCGCGATTTGATTTTGTTGTTTCCACAATTATAACATCGGCATCTTCGACAGCTTGCTTAGATTTAAATCCTGATAGTTTAAATTCTTCAGATAACATAGTTATTAATCTCGTCTTATTATTCTCATTTGAAAAACACTTTTCTTGAGAGAATGCTATTTTCGTATGTTTTCAAAATGTATGTCTCATCCAATATTCAGCTTTTGAGAACGTGAACGTTTAGCAAATTTAGTACTTGAATTTTCAGCATCAGGATATCCATCACAAATTATGCAACTACAATCAGCATAATGTTTCCGAACAAATGTAATATACTGTTTAAAATATTGTGAATACTGTCGTTGTGATGATGCCAAACCACTTTATGTAACAAAAAACCACCTTGATATTCCTTGAAAGATATTTTGTGAATGTAGGATTGATTCGATGTTCAATAAGTGATCATAAATTTTAGCTCTTCAGTCTTACGCATACCATCTTCATTAAAAAGATAAAGAGGAAGTGGAGCTAATTCGTACCTAAAGAAATTTTTCATATCATCCTTACATTTTATATCCAAACAAAGTCTTTGGAACTGCAAAAGTGGGTTGACAGCTATTATTTCACCATTTACGATAATAGAGGAATGACAGTTTCCAGCAACAAAACTTTCTTTTCTTTCTAATTTTACTAACCCAAAATCCTTGACGGTTATTGAACAAACGCCATTTAGGCCGATTTCATAAGCCTTATGATAATTAATCGTTGGTCCTTCTATAACTCCAGAACTTATTGACAAAATGGTTTCTGTCACTGGAAATGGATTATACATTTGAAAGAAATCAAACAGTTTCTTCAAGTCATTTGCATCTCTAAATACTCTAGAAACTCTAGAATCTACATGTTGTTCTGAAGTTGAATAACAAACATTACTCCATTTCATTGCAAAAGTCAATAATTACAACCATTGAAAGTATCCATATCGACAAAACAGCTTCAGTGATTCCACGGCCATGAGTAAGATCCCCTTGAGTTTTCATAACATCTCATTAAAATACTTTTTCTATAGTCATATCAGACCAAATTTCAGACCATAACTTACCTGAACGGCTGATAGTAAAATAACCTTTGTTTATGAAGTCTTACAATTCTTTAACAAGCAATTTTGTTTCTAGTTTTATCATGTCTTGAAGGTAATGATAAGCAGATTTTGCGTATAAAAAGTGACCACTAACATGAAAATACGGAGGCATCTGTTTTATACACTTCGATGTAAATAAACATTCCCTGATCTTTCTGCCACTATGATTTGTTTTACTACAGTAATCATGTAAAAATACTGAACCCAAAGTGCCAATGTGGGCCCGTTATTCTTGAATGAATTCAAGCAATTCAAGATTTTTTCTTAATTTCAAAGATTTCTTGACTTTTTATAGCAGTATCAAAACATCTTCGCCTATTTTTGATACAAGATCTTCCATTTGATTGATTTCCATCAAAGAAACCATTATAAGGCTAATAAATTATCGATAAGGCTAATTGTATTAGAGAATGACCTTTGACAGCTCTTGAATAAGCATGGGCTTTGTCAAAAAAACTCTCAGAATATAATTCACCAAAAACTTCCATCAGCCCACTTCCATCCATTCAAAAACCGATCGACCCAAGAAACGACATTGCAGTGTGAAAACCTCCAAGTCCATTATATTTTTGTGTTCATATTCATCTCCCACTACATTAAGGGCCTACAATATAAACTAATATTACTCAATATTTAACATTTTACTTATTGAAATTTCAATTAAATTTTCTTCTGGAAAAATCAAAACAGCTCTAAATCGAGCTGAAAATTATTTTAGAGTATCAAAATCAATCAGTCTACAATAATTCCTATAGTCAATTCGGGGTGAGCGATAATAAGGGTTGAAATGGTACTATTGAAAAGAGATAACTTTTTAATCAACCCCACATAATATTTGCCGCTGAAAAGTTATATATATATAAAAATATATATAAGAAATATGCAACTTTCTCATCTACCATATTTTTACATAACCTCAAAATCTATGGTTAAATGATAAAAGTTTTCAAAATGTTTTATATGCAACTTTTGCAATATAACGTCATAAATTCTTTTTGGAAAAAATTTTATTCAACACCTTTTTTAAATATTTTAACATAAAATAATGGAATTTTTATGAATAATATTTTATGGAACATTGTGTTCTTTAATACTTGTTAATTCACGACATTTGATGTAAGAAAGATTTAAGTTAACCATTCTCATTGGCCTTGTACTTGTCCTTTGACTCATCATTTCATTATTATAACTTATAATATTATTTTGTTACAAAAATTATTTTATTAAACAATAATTTAGGATGAATCCATTTTAACATGTAGAATAGGATAAATAGGACTATAAAATAAATATTCATAAATGTAATTACATTGCATTTTCTATGAGTACCTTATCTTTTTTCCAAACTATCCGATGGTTGGCGATATTATTTGTAATTTTTAATTAAGTTCAACTATTATGCGTTACTTTTGGGAAATTTTCTCCTCTGAGGTTCTAAAACCTTGGCCGTGTTGAATTTTTTAAATAAAATTGAGATATTTGATGAAAAAGCCAAAAATAAAATTTTGAAGTACTTTTTTTGTCAATAATATCAATATTATGAAAAATGTTTACTATATTTATAGATAAATATAAATTGACACTGTATATGAAATTTTAAGCTTTTCCTAAATCTAAGATTTTACATGTTTCCTATTTTTGATATTTAAAAATAAAATATATTACATTTTGTTTCCATAAAGTAGATAAAATGACGAAGAGAATGAGTCCAAAATCTACTTTTTACAACAAAAACCCTGCTTCACAGATTTTTTGAATTTGAACTCATATTTTTAAAAAAATAACTTAAAATGCAAAATCTAATAATTTTGTATATGTTCACTAAACAAATTCACCGTTTTTGGGAAGTTAAAAGACAAACTTTTCCCAAACAGGTTTGCAATTAAAATATTTATGACCGAAAAAAAAAATTATTTCGTCAAAAATTTATGTTTATTTAACTTGAGATTTTATGTTTGTATTTTATTTATCAATGATAGATTATGTATTGTTTTTTGGGCTTATTTTGTCAAATGTATTTCAAAGCAGAATTAATAAATTTCGTAAAAAATACCTATGTAATGCTGTTTACGCTTAGTTTTAATAACAATAATAGAATTACCTAAATCAAAATAGGTTTGTGGTTAGTTTATATTATTATGTTCACGAATAAATGCTACAGTGTTAGTTATAATGCCATGAAGTATACAACGATTGACGGATGTTATTGATTGCTGAATTCGTGAGGTAAAACTAGACAGATAAAAATGCGTATAGGAGATATTTATATTTTGTGTATATATCTAGAATATATCTTGCATCCACAGTCCTACACACCTTGAACATTTGAATTAACTTGGAAATTGTTTTCCGATATTCCATTGCACATTACTACAATAAAGTGATTCATAGCAAAGCATGTGGAATTCATAAATCTAACACAAAATTGTATCCAATATCTTACAGAGTAAAATGAATTTATTACACTTTTATTATGTTTATACTTATTAACATTGTAATGTTTAATTAATACATAAAACTAATATTTAACTTAAAACCAGCAACACTTTAAACAATATTTATTGAATAAAGGTTTATTTCAGTACAAATCCCAACACGTAATTTGTTTAGTAAATTATTTATTTTGTTGCATCCAACCTTGGCCAGAAATATATGCACAGTTTCAGTAATATTCAAAAGTCATTAAAGCACAGGCAAGAAATGAAAAGTGCAAATAAATAGGTAAGATTTTTTCCAAAATAATAAGCATTTTGTATTGAATTAAATTGACTAAAAACGTTTTGGTTAAACTTTTTTCGTTCCACTACTTATAAAAAAAGTAATAATTGATGTTTAGTAAAACTCAATGTAAATTCATTTATTTTATGTAATACAATACAGTAAAGTTCGAGAAATTATGTTATAATAATGTATAACCTTATTATGATCGGCCGCAGTTATTATTTATAATAGTTTACCGGTTTTTACATCTTCAATACTATCATCAGATCATAAAACACAATCATATGCATCTTTATATAAAAATGTAGGCTATATTAATAAATATACACAACAAACCTTAACGAGCTATCCACTCATTATGCACAAGGTGGTCTCATTACGGTTCATTTTGGATAGTCCAGAGTGCTTAATTAAGGAAATAATCCCCATTCTCAATGTCTGAGTTTATAAAATCAACTTGAACTATTTGTGTTTGCTTAGATATAATTGCTTTGAATTTTTCATTTGAACGATAATGAATTTTGTCACTAAAAACAAGACCAACAGGTATTACTGTTATAAATTATAATTCTTAAAATATAATTCAAAAATGACAAATATAAGTTTTCATAAAGATGTTTGTTCATAAACAAGGCAAGAAACATAATTTTCAGCCAATTCACTTAAAAATATTAAAATATTTGGTATACATTTTGTTATACGCCCTCTGCAAAGGGCGGCAAAGGGGTGGCCATCGAGAATATTATACTTTGGAGATGTCTGCATTTTTTTAAATGTCGTGTGGCAATAATGGAAATTAAAAACAAAAGAGTAAAAGATTAGTAAAAACGTAAGTATATATACAAGCTGTATTCTAGTCGCTCTCGAGCGCCTTCCCAGTTGATATCTTAGGCCAGTTCGTATTCTCAAGATTTACTCCACTCAATGAATTCTTTTAGTTTACTGAAGTGGTACTGCACACCAATAGGGGAATCGTCGTGTTTTTAGAAAATTTAATAAAATGTCCCCATTTAATGTGACCTAGTTCAACTATGTAAGAAACCCTTTATCATTTTTCCTTGTTAATAACTGCACCAGATATAAAGTAGATACATTTTTATGGCACATTATTAAATGTAAAATACACAGAAACTGTGTAAATGGGGATACAGTATTCAGTTCTAGTCTTATTGAGTCATTAAATAGTTTAAAAGTTAATGATTGTGCGTGTTAATTTTGTGATGATAATTTATAAAACTAATGTTTAATAATTAATTGTAATCTTGTTTGTCTGTATATGACAAGAGTTGATCAAGGCATTAGTGACTCGTCAAAACTTTTAGTGATCCGTTGTAATCTCTTATAACTTTCAGGTTAATTTTAATTACTGGGTGATCAATAAGCATTTTGTTTATAAAGTTAACTTCAAAAGACATTCTTTATTTTCCTATAGTAATGAATATTTTTCTATTTAATATTTTGCAATAAAGTATTTTTTATTGTGAAATATAGTAATATTTTTGGAAGTAAAAGGGTTTTAGTTCATTATCTAACTATAGGAATGTAAACTGTTTGATTGACTGCTTTGAGAAAGCAAGAAAATAGAACGGTGTTTAACAGAGAAAGATTGTAGTTAGTGTTTCAGCAATACAAATAACTTTAACAAGGCCAGCTGTTGTTGACAGCTAGTGATGAGTTTTACAACGAAAGTAGTTAAGTTTCCTGGAACGTGTACAGAAAACAATGTATCCTTTAGTTAACGATAAACACAATGCTAACAAGCACACCGCGTCATGACAATAGATTTGGTTTCCTTATTTGTATTGCTTGTTTTTAATTAATAACATAGTTATTATATAAAATAATTGCATTCGAAATCTTTCTTTTTACACAAAGAATACAAACTAAAAATTAATTATTGAAATACTTAATTGATTAAATTTGAGCATATTATAATACAGGTTATTTAGTTTTAATTTATACAACTATCATTAAAGCAGCCATAAATAGGCAATATATAATGCACGTTGGGTACAAGAATGTATATTATAAAATTATTTGTTGATTACATAAAATAAAATGTTGATTTGTGGACACATATTTTGTGTACTGAATTGCTGAGAATATCCTATGTTTAAAACAATATACAAATATTTTAGCTTTCGTGCAATGGAGGTTTTTAAATACGGTTTAGTATTTACCTAAGTAGTTCTTATTTATGGGTTTGACCATTAAACCTCATTTATTTATTTAAAACAAATTATTCAACATCTGTATTATGTATATACAATGAGGAATGCACTAGTTTATATTAATTAAAGCTAAATAAAGATGTGTTTACTCTCCACCTCTGGCTAGTTTATTGGCTAACTTACACCTGCTACGGATTTAATCCAACAACTCTGCTCTACTACACCCGATTCCACGTTCACCGTTCAGTACAGAGCGCCCATAAGACATGTTACCCTTACGACAGTCTCAGCGATAGTAGCCAAGTAAAAAAAATCAACTCCCATGTTTTGACGCAACCCGTATGACAATAAACGTGATGTTCGCTGTAATGGTAGTAGCATGTCTATTCTCCCGTACTGCACGGTGAACGTTGAATCGAGTGTAGGCAAAGACTGATGGCGTGGCCGTTTCGGATCGTGCTCTTTTAAATCACTTCTGAGAATTTTTACGTAAATATTAATATATTTCTTTACTATGATGATCTGTACTATCATAATATGTTTGAAATATTTTAATCGGCAGTAAAATTTAACTTTATGCATTTTTCTAAACAAAGTTATAAACTGTTTAAACAGTTACGATGCAAGCTGATACTTCCCACCTTGTGCATGGCTAATCTACTGGGATTAATTAAGGGGGTTTGCTACTTAAAAGAGTGCAACTTTGTATTAATGGTACAATTGTTTTGAATTTTTTTTCCTGGTGTAGCCTATGCTGAAAAAAATACAAAAATATAAAACGTAAAATTTTTATGATTTTTCCGAGACATTTTTGAAGCGGTATAACTCAAATATTACTTAATGGACTTTGCTGGTACTTAATTTTTCCTAAAGTTAATACAGTCTACTACAAATTTAGGTAGAATTATATCGATACTCCTCAAATATATTTTTTATCAAACTTAACATTACATTTCTGTTTAATTTTGTATTTACTGTTTTACTAATAATTATTTTTTTTAATGTATGATGTATGAAAGTTACAAACATAAATCTACCTAATTATTTAGCTAAACATGTATAGAGTAAGTGGTAAATATTTGAATAATGTACTTCAATTGGTTCTTGAGAAATATCGAATTTAGTCTCTAAAAAACATGAAATTCTCACTTTTCGGGAAATTGCGATTGAATGGAAATGTGCACTTAAATGTGGATTACAGTGAACAAATCTGTAAAATACCTAGGTAAATAAAGCTGTTTATGTGATTATACTTTATATTATGCCTGGTTATTTGTTAGAGGGTTATTGATAATAAAGTAAAAACATAGGTAGGCCAAGAAACTTTTATATGCAATCATTTAGCAAATTGGAATGATTTTTCTCCTTTGCAGCGTTGTAGGTATTTTATTTTTCTGGTACATATGTAAAGTAAACACTTCTATTGAATTTTTAATGTGTATTAGGACCTGTAGAACAAAAATATGCAAAACATAATTTGATGGTTTTTGACCATTTTCAGTAGCAAATACCCTAACCGTAATTTTACACAATTCAGAATGTGTACTTTTAAAATGAAAACGTAATTTTTGTCCAAAACATAAAATTTGTCGGTCAAAATTGCACCGATCAAGAAGGCTAAAGAATGCAATATTAGCAAACACTCTTTACTCTTCTTGATCGGTGCAGTTAAGTTTGACATAGTTTATACCTAAGACAACTAAACATGGACCATAAACGTAAATTATTACTTCTAGGCTTACTCCAATACGTACAAATAAAATATAAACTATAACTAGAATAGAAAACTGAAAATAAACTTGTTAATAAAATATAAACTCTGCAAATTTTTTTCTTTAATATAACAGCTAATATTGTGTTAGGTGGGCATTGATTATTTACACAATTTTATTTATATTTAATCATTTGACAATTTCATACATTATGCTTATTTTGTTTATATTGACTTACGTCCTGATAATGTTAAAGTCTTTATTTATTTATGATTTAGGTAAGTATTAAGGACAGACAATTTGTAGAAGTACTCTACAAAAATAGAGAGTCTATACATATTATTCTGTACATATTGGTCTATAGAGTGTAACCAATATGTTGAATTAGTTATTTTTTATATTATACACACAATAAATTAACTTTTAAATGATACAAGTTACTACAGTAGAGTAGTAATAAGTATAAAGTTTGTTTATGTACTTAATTTAAAACTTTAAATAGTTTAATATAATTCGTTTATTAAGGTTAAAAAAAACCTAAAAAAAAATTTAATAAGAATTAACAATGAAGTCATAGATTAAGGAAATATATTAAAACGTATCTCTTCAATTAATTGTTGACTTGTATACATTTATGTAAATAAAAGTCATATCAAAATACATAAAAATAATAAACATCTACGTAACTGTTGAAATCAAAACAACAAAATCGAACCATAGTTTAGTGCATTTTACCTGAGGCCAACAAATCATACTGAGACAAAAGAGTTAACAGAAATGACGTGTTACTCGTATTTATATGAGACTGCAACGTATAAAACGAGAAAACGTTATAAGCTCACCTTAAGAAACGAGGGTGGCATATATACAAAATATATAAGAAAAATGGTTTTTTAAGTATAAAAAGCTGACTCAATAGTGTCATTGGATTCAGTCATTATTGGAGGAGATACATTTTCACTTAAAATTAATTCATATTATATATATTTTAACAAATTAATTCATATTATATATATTTTAACTATAGGAATGGAATAAATAACGATTGAAAATATTTTTTTTTAAATAGTACTACTTATGACGCTATATAATTGAAATTTGGAATATTTTTTTACTTAAGTAATAATTTCGCCACTATGTATATTAATGCATAAGAAATAATTTCTCTCTTTCAAATAATAGCCAATATTGTGTTAGATGCTTATTTATTTATTACACAATTTTAATAATATTATTCATATTTTTAGACATTTGACAGTATCATACATTAAGCCAATTAAGTTTATATTGCCATACGTAAAAATAATGTAAAATTTTATCTATTTATGATTTAGGTAAGCTTAAACGTCAACTTATATATAGAAATACCCTATTGAGTCCAATCTATATGTAGTAAGTTTTATTTTCTGATATTACAGACAGTAAGTTAAGTTTTTAATTGATAAAAATTATTACA
>JAGFPH010000659.1:113402-124350 GCA_018207615.1 Philaenus spumarius
GATAAAAATTATTACACTAGAGTAGTAATAAGTATCAAGTTTGTTTATATGCTTATAGTCCAACTTCAAATAGTTATGGATAAATGTCAACTTATTTGTAGAAGTACTCTATAGGGTGTAATCGATATGTTGTTTTTTCTTTATCTTATTTTACAGACAATACCTTAACTTTTTAAATAATGATGTGAGTTATTACAGTAGAGTAGTTATAAGTATCAAGTTGATTTATATACTTAAGGTCCAACTTTAAATAGTTTATTATAATTCGTTTATTTACGTTCCAAAAAAAAGCCATTAGAAGTTAGCTATGAAATTAAATCCATCAATTGTCAGACCATGATCCGTTTTTAACAACTTAGCCAACGCGATGGAACATTCTAGGCTAATAAAGTTTGTTGTGCTTATATAGTTAGAAGCCTTCTTGCGTTGTGTGTATTTACAAAAGTAATTTGTTTGTCTAAAACATGTTTCGTTAGTGTTAAAAGAGTTTTCATTGGTTCAAAAAGTTTAAATACAAAAATATATTCGCTCGGTAATTTAGATTTATCTTTATACCCCTCTTACTTTTAAACGGGTAGTAGTATAAAAAACTACCAAAACAAAAAATTTAAAATTACTTGAAAAATAAAGAAAAACATAATAAAATACATAGTTTCCTGTATGGAATTCAAAATTTGACTGCTATATTAGAAAATGGCGGCTATTTACAAATATTTTAAATACATATTTTTTAGCTTTTCAAAAAATAAGGAAATGTTTCCCAATTAAAGTGTGTTGTCAGATTTGTAGTTTAGAAGATACTAATTATGGCCCATTTAAAAAAGACGCTGTGTATACGAATTAAATAAATGTATCCAGCTTTTCTGTAACTTTATCCACCAGAGAAGTTGTGTCGTTCAATATTTCAACTGCTGTTGTCATTCAAACAAAGAGATACAATGTAAAGATTAAAATCCAATCTAGTCGTGACATGCATGAAAAAAAGCAATATATAAAAGACATATCAAAGTACCACCGACATACCTACATCGTAGCTTCATTTAAAATAGTATTACAATATTCTTTACATCCATGCGATATTGGTACATGTGGTGTTTTAATTATTATTGTTCTAGAGTTTCCTATTCAATACTAATCAGCCAAGTATTTTATCACTGGAGTTTATAAACCAAGATATAATATTTGTAATTCAGCTAACGTAATCTAATCAAAGCACACTTTTCTGTTAAACAAACACGAATTAGGTTGGAGGGTAAATAATAGTAACTATAGCTTTTCTATCCATTTAAAATGTCAAGTAGATTAAAATTTTTATCCTAGTAATGAGTTTAAGAAACTTTCGCTAAAGCTAAAAGTAGTACCTATTTAAATACTTTGGGAAATTTAACTATTATATCTCAGTTTTAAACGCCATTCTCCTTACAGTAAACTTTTCCAAAACCTGAAGTTATATCATTCAATATTCAACGGCATTGACATATAATACAATGTGTAGAATATAATATATAATATAATGTGTAAATTAGATTCACTAGTCCTGTAATTATAGTTTGTAAATTTCAAATTTTCTTTATGAAATACATGATTAAAATGTTAAATGCTAAGATTTCATTCAAAACAAAGTATAGGAAACGAAAAAATATATACTGTTCTCAAATACAGTTTAAAAATAGGATTATTTTAAACCATGTATAGTATAATAGATACACATTTGTTTGTAGTACAGTGCATAGTAATTATAGCATATATTATATAGTAAAAACAACAATTTTGGAAATATAGGAGGGGTAAATGAAGTTTTGGGCAAAATTGATCAATATATATATTTCAAAAATACATTGCTTTAAAAGAAACAAATATATTATGTTTAAATCTTTAAATACAACTAGTTCTAACAATACTAAAAATACAGTAAGACGATTATGCAATATTAGAGATTTATGTTAAATAACCAAACTTTCAGCTTCCCCAATTACATGGTAAAGTTATTTTATTTCCTGGTTATTGACATGTTCACACAATTGTAAAACTCACTGTACTTTTATCAGTTCTGTTGAAATTATTGTGTGACAAATAAACGACTAATCCTACAACGGATAAAAAAAATTCACTTTACATTAAAATAGTTACCTAAATATAAATATCAAGAATTTTTTAATATTATCTTTAAATCATCACAATCTACAATGATGATTTAAATTTTACTATTTAATGAAGTAATTACTTAAATTAATTTTATATTTCAAAAAGGGAACTTTATATACAAATTTTGAGTTTTTTCAATTTTATTTACTCATAGAAATTACAGTTTTACAAAAGATTGCTAACGTTATATCTTATAAAACAATACACTATGTGGTCACAGTTTCATTATTTAACCTTTTTAAACGAATTTATAATTTTCATTGAAAGGAACGGAATGCATAGGCCTACATATTTTGAAAATTCAATATAGGTTTTTTGGTAAAATATAATAAATAATTCGACCACGCAGCTGGACCGCTGACGTGAGTTGAGAAAATTTCCAAAATTAAGTTTATATGCCTATGTTTTAGGGTTTCAACCAACAATTTGGGAAATAGGTCTACTCACGAAGGCATTGAACAGCTGTCTGTGTGTATGCAATATATTAGTAGAATTTGTTTCCTTCCAGTGGCCTCGCGAGTTTGCACCACTTAGCTGCGAACCGGGTATTTTTATGGTATTTTACGTTTTGGTCGATTTTTTGGGAACCAGGTGAGCTCTAAGGTCGCGTAAAAAAAACAAAATGTGCAAAATAAAATCCTACATTATATTTTTTAGAAAAAACTAAAAAAAATCGTTCTCGTAGTAAAAATCTCAAAAAATAGTTACTTCCAGTGAAAAACCGTACTTCAGGTTTTTTTAATCTTTTTGGATAACGAACTCGTCCGTGCGACATAGTCAAGCAATAGGTGTACTAAATTTGGACCAAATCGGACATAAAATGCGGCCGCTGTAGTGCGAACACATATATACATATACATACGTGTTCTGGGGACCATGATCGGTGCTCATTTGCTACTCAAAATTACAAATTTTATTTTGTGTAATATTTATGCATAAAGATATGAGTTTTTTAATTGATAGGAGTAACGTTGGTGGGGAGTCAAGAATTGCCATTCTTGAACCAAACTACAAAATTTGCCAGAAAAAAAAATGGTAAGGATGACCGTCAACAAACAGATTCAAAGAATTACAGTAATGTATTAACAAAGTCAAAACACAGTTATTATAAGAGAAATAGGAAGTTATAGTCGTATGTCAAGATATGCCAATCAGTGGTAAAAATTTGAAATCGGTTTTAGGTAATGATGCGTTGCTGTAAACTCATTGCAATAGTATACATGTCATAATAAAAAAAAAATAATAATAATAAAAAAATAAACATTGGGAATTGATTCGAACTTATTTTTTATGCATTTTTAATGATTTTTCATCATCAAAAATAGTAAAACATATAACAAATTTCAAATAAAAAAAAAACACTTAGTTTCAATTAAAATTATCTTTACTTAGATGCAAAAACTCTAGGTTTTTTTTTTCGTATTTATAAAATGCGGTCAAATCCTAAAGTAATGCCTGGCCTATGTTAAGTGCAACAAAGTTGTTAGGCTGTATCTGCTCTTCGTTAAAAAACCTTTCTGGCGTACAGTATCCTTTTTTATGTATGTAGGATGGTGAGCCATCTCTACTTGTAAGCTCCTCCCTTCAAGATTGCTTCACACAATTTTTTTAGAGAAATATATTGGACACAATAATCACAAAACTATGATAGGCTCAGATTTTTTAACTATATAAACATCGTAATTATGTAAAAAACGGAAAACTTTTCAGTTTTTGTTCTACTAATGAACATATAATACAAGTTCACATAAACATAGGTTCGGAAATTATTCGTTTTCCAGTTAGATATCATAAAGATTCTTTATATTTTGTATACTTAATATCTTTGGATACAGGAAATAATTTGAACAAAATTGTAGATACATATTTTTTCCGATATCTTTTACTAATAAACAAAAACCCTAAATTGTTTTTATATATTTTCAGAATGACGGACAATTAAAATGTGTAATGTAAAATATTTCAAAAACCGACATCCAAAAAAATATTTCAAAGAAAAAAATATTTTCTTTTTTACTGTCAAACATGAAGGGTTTTATATTTATTTTCTAGTCGTCCATAATAATAATTGTAGTTTTTATCCAAAAACTCGGTTATCTTTTAAGTTACAGAAATAATAAGAAGCCTGTTTTTGTTTCCTGGATATTTTTGTAAAGCTACTAATTTTTTAAATAATTGACATTACAAATTTTAAACGGCACCATTTTGATAATATATGAAACAAATATATATATATATATATATATATAAATATATATATTTGTATATGGATAAAAGGTTTTGTACCAAATATGTGTCCAAAATTTGGTTTTAATTTATTTAATACTTAAAAAGATATTAAGTACTGTGTAAAAAAAAATATTAAAAACAAGTCAATAACTGGAAATCGAAGCATTTCCGAACTTATGTTAATATTAACTTTTGTATTTATTTTCACTGGTAATCACATTATGATTATTTCTCATTTTCTTCCTGAATTAGCCTCTATAATATCTATAACAACTTACCTAAGATTACTTACTTGACTGTATACTGAAAACTTACCTGAACGATAAAGGATATTTTTTGTTAGAACAAATTCATATATTTTAAATTAATTGTTATAAATGTGTATACGTACATAATAAACATAAAAACGTTACTTTTATTTTGCTTCAAAAAAGAATCAACTGCTTGTAAATTAATTTAATATTTTTTATATATACGGGATATCTTATTCAAAATTATTTGAACAATACATCAACTTGAGAATTATATTTTCTAAATAATTTTAGTTAGTGCTGAGAGTTGAAAGTGATATTTGTGTTTAAATTTTGTATGTCCATATTCTGAACATGAGTACAAATAAACTTTAAATGGTGAATCACTGCCAGAACATTATGTTTTATGTTTAAATTAATATGTAAGATCCTTTAAAGCTGGTCGTCCACTTGGTCGGTAGGAGAGGCGCGGCGCTGTGCTGACTGCGTGAAAAGCCTCGCCCACTCAGATCGCGACGTGGGGCGACGCGGTGTGGTTCGGCGGCTTTCCATAATTCTCGTAACAATACATAATTTTCAGTCTTGGGTTGACAGTGCTAAAAGATACAACGATTGATACAGCCAGTAAAAAAGCAATATTTTTTTGCACGGTTAATTTGGGTTAATTAAATTTATTTAGATGGACTGACATTTAGACAATTAGAGCGTTTTTTCAAATTCTCTTGAGAGACAAAATTCTTTAAATATTATAGAATGCACCATACACAATCTAATAAACACTTTACTCTAATCAGGTGACAACCCACAGCATTTAACGGAGCAATTTAACTAACTATCTACAATTGTGTCGCAAATTATTTCATTTGGCCTAAAAGTACAAGTAGATTAAGATTTAAACTTTTTGTATCATAATTTTTATTTCACATGTTTTTAATATGTCTTTACAATTTTACTATAACATTTTCTTTTGAAACTAAACCTAATTTATTTATATTTGAAATAGTTTACTTTAAAACTTGTACGCCATTAGTTAAAATTATAAGAAATTTATACAACTATTTTTGTATTAGTAATGATATACTATAAAAATATATTTGTGTCTTTGAATTCCGACTTATGTAAAAATACTTTGATGTGACTGTGGACCTCCTGTTGGGTTGGGTAAGTACAGATTGTTTCTAGAACAAACGATGATACCCGAACCGAAGAGGTTCCGACTCGTCTGCGGTAAACTCAATGTAACAATGTTGATCTTGCTTTTGCCTCATGTGATTAGTGTTAGTTTAGTTTAGTACTGGACCAGCAAAGTGTTGATTTAATAAACAATGTTAAAACGGTAATTGTTTATTATTAATTTGTCAGAAGCAAATTTTCTCTAATTGAGATATGTCATATATTGTAACAACGAATTAACATAATTCAATTGCCGGAAAAAAAATCAATTAGTAACTTATTTTAAAATATGTCATATGATGAAAAACTAGTATCGCTTTTTGACGGTTCATTACAATCTACTTAATTATATTAACAATAAATAAACATGGTTTAAGGCCCAGAAATAATTAAAAAAGATCAAAGCTAGATTACAAATCGTCTGGATCTGTGTCTGCATCAGAGTAATGGTGTTGGAAACATACTTTGACTAAAGTATCATAAGTTAAAACTTCAGAATATTTTTCTTCTTGTTTTTATTGATTGTGTTTCTGTTATTCATAGCCAGTAATTAATATACATTGTAAACATAAGAAGTTAAAATATGAATTATTGTTTATATAAAATAGAAATAAAACCACAAAAAATAGGTTTAAGAACTTATAGTCTTTAGTCACTGTATATTTAAAATTTGTAAACATAATAATATATAAGTTAGAATATTATTTAAAGCATAGATTACTTCCGTTAACTATAAACTGCGTTAACGTAAGACTACATTTGTCGCACAAATATTGATTTAAACTACTAAACGACGCCAATTCAATCGCCCACCTCTGATCTGCACTTTTAACAAACCTGCTAGTTTACTCAACTTTAACTTACCTTATATCTTATTTACCTTTCCGGCTCTTGAAATATGTTTTTTTTTTCGATTTGATAACATATCTCCATACGGGAAGGTTTGCTTGAAACATATTGCGACTAGAGACCATAAATTAGAACTACAGGCTAATTTTGTATACCATTTTTATTTGTGACTTTATTTTTCAGGGACAGCATTTAGTGTTACAATACATAAATACGAAACATATTTCAATATGGGATGATATGCTTCTGACAAAGTAATAGTAAACAATGTATACTTCTCACATTTATAAAGTCACAGTCGCAGACGTTTATGATCATCTCTTATTGAAATTTATTAAATTATGTTAGTGTTTGTATTAGTATTAATTTTACCCGCGTTATAGATTTTAAGGTTTTCTAAGAGTAAACAACAAATCATAATAAAACAGACTATTGTTTTTGTTATGAAACGCTTCTTAACAAAATGTTTGGATATGACGGTATTTCAGTAATAAGAACAAGATTACAATATTTTTAAGCAACTTGATATTGTTTTATTATATACAATCTAAGCTATACAAATGAATATAGTGTAAAATATTTTCAATAGTAACAAATTTATATTGCTTGTTTACATTTTAGTATCTAAATACAAACTATTGATGGTCTGGAGGACACTCTGTAGTTAGTGCAGACATTGCAATTAGAAATGTTAAAAAGTCGTTTTTAAATTGATCTTATCCCCTTTAGAAATGAATGTTACAAAATGGGTCACTGTGTTGCGGTCTCAATCTAATAAAACCTCATTTCTTTTGGAATATCACTGGTACTATTATTGAATATGTGCGATTAATATATCGACCATATCTTGTTTCGTTTCCTTTTTTACCACAATCTAAATAAATCGTATTTTTATTTTAAATTGTCGCAGTTTAATTGACTGAGCAAAGCGAGGTCTCCGTTTTAACTAGACCGTTCGGCATTTCGTCTGTGTGTCTGTGTGTCTGTCTCACGATTACAGCCAAACGCATTGACCGATTTTGATGATTTTTTGCATGAGTGGTCCTTATTCCTAGGTCGAGCCATGTATATATATATGGGTTTTTCCATTTTTAATTCTTAACCCTTTAAATACAATTAAAATGGTGGCCGGACCGTTTCTCTCAGTGTAAGCTTTTTTCCAAAGCCAGTTTGTGGCTTAACCGTAGGTCGAATTTAAAAACTAATAACAATTTACCAGTAGCAAATTAGATTTTCAACAAAATTGTGTTCTTGATTTTTTTCCGTATCTCTAACGGTAAGCTCACACAATGGCCGTAAACTTCAAATTTGTTTTTAAATCGTCCAAGTTTTTGTATTTTAACCATGTTTTTATAGGTTTATTCTAAACCAATTCAAAAATTTACCATAGTTTTTTTGTAGATAAAGGTTCAAAGAATTTATATATGCAAGGAAAAACATTATTGAAGTAATATTAACAAAGTTATTAGCTCAAGAAACAAGCATGTTCAGTAACGAAAGGAACAATTCAATATTAGGCCTACATAAAAAGTAGTAAAAATTAAAAAAAAAAATTTCATAAATATAAATAAGTTTAATAATTTTGTTCTAAATAGAACTGTATAAGAATATTTATCAATTTCAAACTTCTTATTTCGAAAACACCAGTTTTTATGTTCCTACTACAAGACTGCTAACAAAACTAGTCCTGTTTTGATTAGTAATTTAGGAATACATCCTTTGCTTAAAAATGACATATTATTATAAGAAAGTGTAGAGGATAAATCAAAGAATTGAACTTGTAAATTATTATTCCATAAAATATTTGACTTAGCTTTACTTGCATTACAAAATGAGATGAAACAAATGAAACCTCGCGGCCATAAAGGACATACAAAAAATTACCCTTTGGACAGCGTGGAAAGTGTTGGTACACATGGGTTGAGATCACTATCACGACGCTTTAAAATCGTTTTTTTTTTTTATTATTTCTAATATTGGAATATGATATGGAACTGTAAATACATTGTTAAGTTTTAGTTATTTAAGTATGTAAATATTTATTCTATGTTTTCCCTCAATAATGTGATATTTTTAGCTACCTTACGCATTATTAACCTAAATAAAACACATACAATGCCCCCTAAAAGAAAATCTTTAGCAGTTACAGTTTAATAAAAGAAAAAAAAACGATAACTAGAAACCGCGGGATGTGCAAAATAATGTTTCACTGGTTAAGCATTCTGCTTACTTCCTTACTGGCACACTATTTTTAACCTAAGCTCAAAACCACATTTGTTATTTCAACGAGCGAGGTTTACTGTTCACAGAACTACTAGTTATATCATGTTACACTTGCAATATGTTCTAAGTTTTTTATTTAGAATTGTATTTATGATTTACTAGCTTACAATAGAACAGAACCAATAAAGCAAAATATATAATACATTACATTATACAAAGTATAACAATTCATACTGTTTAACTGGGGAAACAATGCCCATGTTAAGGTAATTTTTGATTCACTTTATAATACAAATTATATCATTTTCCTCCTAATCTTGTTAAGATACAATAATTTGGTAATAGAACTTTGAATAGTATACACTAAACAAAGCAAATTTAAATTTAAATATATTTTTTTTTATTAATCGTAAATTTGATGCATTTGATTTATATCCATTGAATATTTTTTTTTGACCTTGGACTAGGTTTGACCACATACTTATACTAAAAACATAGGTTAAAAAATAATATAATCGATAATATAATTTTGATTTATAGTGATGTATAAATAATAATAACATAACATAATTATAATATTACAAAAAGGACATTTTAAGTTAATTTAGACTAGGTTTTTAATATAGTTTCACAATTATTTTAACACCGTGTTTATACTACATTAGAAAAATGTAGTATTATGAGATCTATATCGGTTATTTTGTTAGAGATCTATAGTAAAAGGTGAGCCGAAATAACATTTTTATATTTTATTTTATTTTGTTCAATTAAAATGATAAACATTTTTTATACCCCAGCTATCGCAATGCACTTAAAATTTCAAATTTCTTTGGAAAATAAAGAGATGTTTCAAGGAATTTGTTAGTACTTAACCTTTATATATTAAATTACTACTGAACCAACTTTATAAGAAAGGTTAAATAACACATAGAAATATAAAACCAATCAAAAAGTATTTATTTACGGTAGCGCAAAGGATTTACCGTGTTTAACGTGCATGGTAGCTTGAGCCTGGCACGCTGTGTATCATATTTGAGCTATCACTGCTTTGTGTGTTTGCTTTATAATATTTTTGTAGTTCAAACAAGTGAAGGAAATAAAATTAATAAACAATATATTTACATATTTATATTTAAACAATGCGCATTCCACTATAAAGAAATACAATTCCACAGTGGCATTGAAACAATAAATGTTTGACTGGTTCGATAGAACTTAAAACTTTCGTAAATCATAGTTTTTTTTACGTGGTAGGCAAACTTTACTAGACAAACTTTGCACTGAATCTCTTGAGAACAGCGTAGCTCTAATAAATCCATTTCTGTTCTTGGAGCGAACAAATTTTTGAAAAGATTCTGTGGACAGACATAAGCATCCCTAAAATGTTTGGGTATGACTGGGTAATTCTTTATAGTTTCATAGACCTGCTACTTATCAATATGTGATTTTTGTATAGATATCTTCTACAGTCAGTCTTAACAACAGAATTTGTGGTAATATAAAAATGGTCTCCAATAAATCATTTCGGTGTATTCTCTTTGCTTAAAAACAATTTATTGATTTCTTTTTGAACTCTAAGTTCCTTGTTTTTGTAATTCTCAAAAAAATAACTCACTGATAAGGTTAGTTTTATTTAATATCAGACTAAAAACCATATCTCTACATTTCTTACCTTTCATTCTCTGGATAGGTAAAGAAAGCGTTCCTTTCAATAATTAGATTAATCACTTAATAATTAATACTGTGTTGAAAGAATCAAAATCACTTTATTAGTGTGTTTTAAACCTGTTTTTTGTGTTTTTAATGTGTAATGTGTAAGTGCAACTTGACAATGGGATTGCGGTCCCGAAACGCATCGTAACATTTTAACGACCTAAATAAGTCACATGGCGGACCAATAACAGGTAATATTTAATATTATTATTATTATATTATCCTATATATTTGTATTAGTTGTTCTGGTTGTGGGAAAAAATAATTGTTAATTTCCTATGTACAAATACAGTGCTTTGATATTGGCCGTCTGTATGAACTTTTATTTTTACCCATGATTCCAACAGAAAATGTGTGCCAATTTT
>JAGFPH010000659.1:154350-180986 GCA_018207615.1 Philaenus spumarius
TTTATTTGTTTTGGGTGAAACGAATAACTTGGCATTGGCTCATTCATGACTATATATCTATGTCTGTACACATGCTCATACGCACATGTTGTAAAACTGGAATGGAATTTTAGTTTTGTTCCAGATAAAACATAGTAGACGACTGTAATACTGTAATATTATTTTACAAATTCCAGTTTTTTTTTTACATTTTGCCACTTCTAAATATTTGCCACTGTGGGCCCGGGCTCATAAGGTCCTATGCTAAATCCGGCCCTGATTGTAGGCTACGTATTAATAGAAGAGAGTGAAAAAAACGTTTATGAATGAAATTTTATAAATATAAGTTTAGATTATTACTTAAACAAGTCACTACATCCTGTATTGCTTAGTTTTGCTATTTCGTTAATAATCACTCCTCTCTCTTTCTATTTTTGATTTTAGTTAAACGGTCATTTCTATTAAAATTTTGATTGCACCTGCCGCCATAGAGTTTTTGAGTTCTGCTACTTTGGCCCTGTGACTTTTTGTCGTATCTCCTTCGACACCGTTTATATAACCTATTAAACTACTTATTTTAGAAAACTTTTTTTGTCTACATTATTATAGTTTTTTTTTTTTTACTTTTGGGAAACATAGAAACATTAGATCTTTCGGCAAATTGTCATTATTATAACTACACAAATCTTGGAAAATTTTACAATATATGCTTCCTAAAATATAACTCAAAATCACTATAAATAATGTTAAAATGTTACGCATGAAAGATTATTTACGCATAAAAATATTTTAAATGGATTAACTAAATTAAAAAATTGCAAATCTCATAAGTATTTTTTTCTAATCGAGTAAAGTTTAATAATCAACCCAAATTGTATTTTGTATGAGACTCAATTTTTATATTGTTAGCCGTATAAAAGGGTTACTTTTATTAAAAAATTGTATTTATTAAAAAGAGATTTCAGTAGTACAGTCATATTTGTGGAATTTCTGCAACATATCATTGCTGTAATGATCATATACAATAAGTAGAACCGTTCTTTCTGTATACCAGTTTTACAGTGGTATTAATTATTGGAGATAGTTTACATCACTTCCCCCATGTTTAGACAGTAAATATTTATCTCATAAGTCTGTAAAACGGAAATCAAATTAATATTTTAATAATGGTGGAAGCTGCTTCGTCAATCCATTTCATTTGTTGGAACTATCTCCACATATCTTAAAAAAGAAAAACGATTGTTTTTGACAATGATATTCATAAGTTGTTACGACATAAATATCCGCCACACTCAGTTTAGACTATAAGAAATATTTAAAGTCCCACCACGTTTATATGAAATAATCAAAGCTTCCATATTTAAATACAAAGTTGGGGAAAATTATTTAAATTTTTTTTACAATTATATAAAATAATTACGCACGCATACAGTACAGCAATGCCCACTAGGCGAACTGTTTTGAGAAAAATGTTGCCAAGAAATTAGAGGAGGATGAATTTTTCAAATAAAATTTTTTGTGTAAAGCAAACACATACAATTGTGTAATTTCAAAATAACGTCTTTACATCTGTAATTATACATCCAAGAATAAAAAAAGTTGTGGAAGCGGCATATGTTTTCCAGTTGAATGTGAACTTACCCTTTAAGTGCCGTATTTATAGAAGAGTATAACTATTCTGTTAACTGAAGATACTTGCAAAACTAACTCAGAAAAGGAGACAATTTTGAGGCTTTCTTATTTCTTTTCTTGTCATCGAAAACACCCACAGTTTCGAAGGTTTCAACCTAGTTTCTGGAGTTAGTTTATTTCCGGTTTCCTATATGTTTCCCCGTCTGGGTTATCCTAACACAATTTTATAAAGTGATGATCTGAAAAACATTTCAAAAAGTTTGGTAGTTGTGTTTTCTGTTTTAAATATAACACATTAAAACGATTTAATCTATAATAAAATTATAAGTAAAAAGTAAAATTTTTGAAAAGATTAGAAGTATATTTCAAAGTTGTATAATATTATAATGAAATTTAAAATAGTAGAAACAGATCATACTATTTGTAAATATTGTTAAAACTAATAAATTCAGCGTAACTTTCTAATCAAAGTTAACTTCTAACTATTGACTATAGATAGATATAATATAAAGGAAATTCTAAAGAGGTCTACCAAATAGTTTTCCTTGAAACGCAATTTCTTAAACAGCGTTTTAGGACGAATATAGTATGCATACTTACTAATATTTATTAATCAAAGTGGATTTGCACCATCTTAAAAAATGAATAAATTGAAAACACTCGCAATAGTCGTCTATTTACTGAAATATTTTACATACAATTTTTATTGTGAGTCAATTTAAATATAGGTGGTATTTTTGAAATTAAATACTATTGGAAGAATGCTATACCGTTGGGACCACATGAATGTGAGTGATCTGTATGATATTTCATATTATCTCCAGGGACTGAAAGAAGATTGGGTTCTTTTACAACTCAGGGTTTGAAATCGGTCGTAAACAGAGATTACTTTCCGTAAGATATCTCCGTATGAGAGCATAAGGTTACCTATTCTCCTTCCAACACAGAGATTACGACACATATCATGTAATGAAATCCTGTAATCTATAGTAAGAGCTGTTGTATCGCAATACTAGAACCGTCAGAATTTCTTTATTATATTTCAATAAAATATTATCTTTTTAAATATATTTCCAGAGTATTTAAAAGTAAAATGATCACACAACAAACAAATTTAAATCAATTATAAAAATTAATTATTTTATTAAAAGTAACTACTCGGTGGTTTAAAATAAACTACCATCATTGAGTCCACCTTTAAATAAGAATTGAAGATATATAAATAATTATTCGTACGAAGTTGTACATTATTTTACAATTATATGCTGTCAGAAATAGAAGTGTTATAATTATTATGTTTAATTATTGAATATTTGTTGTAAAATTGGTCTTATTTATTTGTTTCTCTGCTTTAAGAATTAACATTTTTGAAATAGCAAAAAGAGAAGTATAAAATAAATATAACAAGGGTTTGAAACTGTGTAGTTAATTTCGTAAATTTCAACTTGAGAAAACATGAGCGTAAACAGCTTTCGTCAGTCTGTAAAGTCTAAAGTTTAATAATAAATACTAAGTTTAGTGTGTGTCAGCGTAGAATTGTCTAAACTTAATACATTAAACTTTAGAAAACGCAGCATATGTAAATAAGCAACATTTAGAGTACTTTTATTATAATCTCAACCATTTAAAAGATTATAGTAGCATTTAACGATTAAATTTAAACCCCAAAATAAAAACAAGTTTGATTAATGTTTTCTTACTTAAAATTGTATTTTAATTGACATATTTAACTCTCAGTTAATATAAGAGAAAACAAATAGCCTATTATTGTGTGTCTCAATGACACCTACTTTTACAAGTACTGTTTTCATTAGGAAACAATAACATAGAGACATGTTTAATTTGTTATACTAGTATTTAGAGAATTATAACCAAAAAACACATTTGGAGAAAATCGAAATAATTGTTTTATATATTTTACTATATACTTTTAAGAAGTATAATTGCGTTAATGAATTTTTATTCGTTTATAAACCCTTTGTGCTTACGTTCTAACCAGTTTTCAAAATGCATGTACACATTTTGAGAGACATTTTATTGTGATACTTAATAGCTCGCTTTTTGAAATTCAGTCAAAAATATTTCATATGTTCAATGTAAAAAGGCCATAGCAAGTGTGATTTGTATTGCGAAAAATACTTGCCTAAATAGTAATGTGACGTCTTCAAGACAAGTTTTTTATTTTGATTGGGTTACAAAGCTATAAGCTATTAACAGCTACTATAAATAGTTGCAAAAAGTGCTTACTATTTTCAAAAAAAAAATTTACAAATTAGAACTCTATTTGTTTGATTTAATTCTTCAAAAATGTTTATTGTTATAATCCTTATTTTATAATAAGCACTTTTTACACTTACATACTAACTCAACCTAAAACATAAAACAGTGACTACATTCAAAATTACGTAGAAAAGTCTGATGTTATGTAAGATTTGAATTTTATTAATTATAATTGTTGTTTACTTCAAGGCAACAATAAAAATTCAACTTGAACTATTAAAAAAATATTTAAATTTATTATTAGTACACACCAAAGTATTTATTTATGAATTTAATAAAAAAACAAAAAAGATATTTAACGATTTAAATAGAATTTATTTTATAAAAACGTTCCGCAATTAATATTAAACTAATTGAAATGTTATTATATTTCTCTGAAATATGTGTACTGTATCCTCGAAGTGAGGTCAGTTTTAGGTAAGGTCTGTCAATAATCCGAAACACGACTTGTCTAGACTGGAAAAGTTTTTTTTTGTAATTTTATTTACCCATTGTCTAAATCTCTAATGATGGCTTTGCTGATTTTAATTATAAATATATAGTTGTGATCTTCTTGATATAATCAGTTGATGTATTTACGTTGATTTATTCCAATTCCATTTTCACCTGCTTGGAATTCATAATTAACTTTGATTTGAAATGTTTTGTTTTTAGTTAGTTCTTCGTTAACGAAGATGTTTGATTTTCTTTTCGTTTCTGTTGATTTTATCAAAAAGATTATGGTTCTTCTAAGATCGTAGTTTTTTTCTTATTGTGTTGCTGTCGTGTATCTCCAACATTATATATCATAACTGCATCGATTGGTTTTCATAAGATATGTATTTGTAATATTTTACTTTATTTGCTTTAATTTTACTTTAATAATGTTATTTTCCACTATCGTCATTTGTTTTAAAATTATTTCCAATATAAACATAACTGAATAACTATTATTCTTATTGGGCTCACCGCCAGGAATTCTTTAAAGTTTTTATCTTCAATTAAAAGTTACTTGTGTGCACTACACGTGTTTCGGACATTTGTCGTCCATCTTCGGGTGATCAAAAACACTTAATTAAAAACATTCAACACAAAATTACATTTACACAATACTCGCGCACAATAAAAACATATAAACATCCACGCCACCATATCTTTATGCCGCCACTACTCAGTGCACTGTGTGTTAGTTTTGTTATCGGCAGGTGGTCATACGGTTTATAAGTTCGAAGGTGAGGGTTGCATCGAATTGTTTCTTATCATTTTGCAATCATTTAATTGAAGATAAAAACTTCAAAGGATTGCTGGCGGTGAGTCCAATAACTATTGTTATTAAAAAGCATATCCGGTTGCTCTAGATCATAAATATAACTATTATTCTTATTCTGATTAAATTTACGATCATTGTTATTATTTCACCAACATACAATATTGAATTTATTATTAAAAATTCATAGTTGTATAGTTATTTATTAAAAAAAAAATTCATGGGTAACTTTACTTGCAATATTTAACGTATACAAATTCATGAAGTTATTATTACTATTAAATTGTATTATCAGCTCTAGTAGTTTCTTCTTTTTTGAAATTGACCCTTTACTTCTACTTTATTACTTTTTCCTCCTTTACTTTTATAAACAAACTTTTAATACAATATTATAATTTATGACGTTTTGAATAGTTTGTATTAAGTATTTAAATTGATATCATATACTGTAATATTAAATTAATACAATTTAAGCATTAATGACTTGTCTGATCGTTTCAGATCTTGTCCCATAGCAGTTACATTGATTATCTGTTAGCAATTATTAAAAAACATTTTGTTTGTGAAACTATTTGTACCTACAAAGTTTAAAATCCTTTGTAAAATCGAATAATAACACTTTAATTATTGCATGTGCGAAAAAAAAAAACTTTTTGACACTGTCTGCAATAAATTGTTTTATTAATTAGTTGCTATTATTTTTTTTATATATTGGTTTTTGTTTTATTATTGTCTAATATTTTATTTGTTTGTAATATTTTATAAATTAATGTAATTTATATAATGGGTTAGAAAGAAGAGAGGATTCTAAAGTCCTAATCTGACCCTAAATAAATGCGTAATAATAATAATAATTTAACTAAACTCTATGAATTAAATTATACATTTATGTAATCACATAAACACATACATAGGCTATTTATATACAGAGAAAAAATATATTTATTCTCATATCTTATATTAAGTCCATTGTGTCTTTTCACTCTTTTTGAGTTTATTGATTTTTAACTACATATATAAACATATGTAAAACACATTTTAAATAATTCACCGAAAAAACTGTATTGATATACTGCGATTGAAATGCTTTAATGCTTTGTATTATTAGAACTTGCACCGCACAAAGCATGGTATCATATTACCCATTTCAAAGAAATGTGCTTTTTAAAATTACTATAAATTAATAATTCATTTAAAAACTTGATAAATATGCGATTGATTTTAAATGTCTATAATCGCTTGATTACACGAACTTTTAAAAATAATTTAATATTTAAAAATATTTCTTTGATAATAACCTGCAACCTTATAAACTTATCCTCTTCCACTAACATCCGTAGTTTATTTACTTTTCCTTTCCGAGTTAGGCAGTGGATCAAACAACATATCTTTTGATGTCGGAACTATCTGCTTGGCTGCATACCATCCCCTCTTTTTTTAGAATACTGGCTATACAACTTGACGTTGCTATATTCTCTATTTACATTTTGAAATTTACACGCTATTTAATAATTTTATTTTAACTTAGAATTTCTCCCTTCCTCCATTTTGTCTTTGAATTTCATAACCGAATTTACACTTTTATATAACACTTCGTCTATTCGTATTGTTTGTTCTCATCTTTGTTGTTTTGTTAGTTATATTTATATATGGTTTGTTTTTTCCGAAAAGAAGTACACCTGTCTTTATTTCTTCATTTATTGTATTTAATGTTTTAAATCGATTCATTTTAAATTTAATTTAATTTGATGAACTTTGCATTAATACCTGAAATGCTATTATCATACATAGTTTTTGAAGTGAAAACTTCTTTAGCGGCGTTGGGCACTTTTTGCTTGGGGAAAAAGCATTGAATTCGCGACCGTTACCACTCGAGATATAGTATGTATTATATATATATATATATATATATGTATGTACGCAACGCGAATATACTACATAGCACTTCATATTGGGAGAGGAAAAAGCATCAAACTCGCGACCGTCACCGCTCGAGATATAGTATTTAATTTATTATTTGACTATAGACAATATTTTTTATGTTATTTTTTAGATTTTATTTTAAATTGGTCAAGGTAAAAATAATTCTCAAATTTCAGATTAAACCAATATAACCAACGATTTATATTCATGACAGTTTCCACTTCTGATGGCAGTCCCACGACAGCTTCCTTTTTTTTTTATTTAAAATTACATTTTATTATTTGTTTATTATTTTTTCTACAAATCGTTTCTCCATATTTATGTTATGTCTATTTTCTAATAGTATGTTATATTCTATTACTAATCATTTACTTTTTAGCATTTTCAATATCAAAATACCGCTTACATTGTTAGATTTTTAATTGTAATTTAATCATTGTTTTCATCCTTAATTGAAGTAACCACTTCCACATTAGTTTCTGGTATTTTTTTAATATTTTCTCTTGTGCTTTTAAATTTAAATAATACTGTTATAGTACAAAATATCATGGTTAGCCTGCATCGATATCAGCTTTTTTTGGTTCATCATAAATTTGAGAATAATTTACTAAAATAGCTTTGTCTATAATACAACTAAAGACGTGTCCTTTCTTCTAGCTTTAGTTTTTGCTTGACCGTTAAATGGAGAAGAGTTGTTTTTGTGCTGCCTTTTCATTATTTCGAGTTAATGAAAAAAGGTTCGTCGTGGTGATGAATGGTTAATGACATTGTCAATTTAACCCTTTTAAGGCTTGGTAGTTTAAAAAAAATTACTTGTGAGACATTCTTTAAACACAATGTATATTGAACATTTGAAATTCCTCAAATATATAATAATATTATAGTATAATATAATATATAATATATCAATATTATAATATTATGATATAATATTATGATTTAATTTTTAAAAAATACTTATTTGTTACAATTAACTTTTATTCCATTTTTTAATAGTATCACAGAAATTATTTTTTTTACATTTTTATATCAAAACTAGTAAATAATATAAAAAATACAATTTCTGTGTCAGTAAAACATCAGTAAAGAGTAAATAAATCATATAATGCATTTCACTGGTATATTATTATGTTCTAATTATTAATCGTAGAAGATATCCGTCTAGATTACTCATGGTTATTAATGAAGAATTATATAAAATAAAATGGTTAGTAAACATTTGTAATTAATTTATATTTTGTATAACCATTTGACTTATTTTGGTTATTTATATTTTTTTAGGGTTTTTTTTTATTAGTCAACAGTCAAAAAACACAATCTAATCTTCCTTGCGAATTTTTTGTTAGCCGTGAATGTTGTGTTTGAAACAATATAACTAGTGTTTTGAACTTTTGGATGGGATTCCCAGACGAGAACGACCTATTCTTTGAGCTATATTAGGTTGGGATTAATTTGGTCTGTTACTGTATGTTAAAGTTTTTGTTGGCCTGTTAGAAATACCCCTATTCTAATACGTTCCCTGTACGAGTTTGACCTATTAATATTAGGTCTCTCCAATTCCCCTCTTTGGTCCCTACTGTCCTTATTCACGGATCCCTTCATTTCTTCTAACGTCTAAAGAAAACTAATAAAACTTTCACTTGATCGACTAATTCCTGTGGTTTAAATACTTTTCAAAATGTTAACTACTTTTTAAGTCAGAAAAGTTTATCCAAATCATATTTGGTGTAAGTAGTCATATGCAAATATACTCAGCTGTAGAAATTAAACTAAAAAATTAATTAACTAGTCAAATCAAGAAAAATGTAACACATACCAATACAATTGTTACAAACAATTTCGAATTCGGTTTAATTGCTAAGTGTTTTACTGAAAAATTATATATATATAACATTAATTGTTCTAAATTAAAAGTTTTAAATATTTACTCTAGAAATATTCTGTTAAAGAAACCTATTGTTAGGCTAAATTTAATTTAACATTTTATTAATATTGGTACACGCATTTATAAGAAGCCTTGGCAGCCTACATTAAACTGCCTTAGTGTAAGATATAATAAAGTAAAACACGTCTTTTGACGGAGGTTCTTTTATTTTCTTCGCAGCAGGAGGAAATACAAATAAAATTTAACCAAGAAACTTAATCCATAGTATTTTATAAGATCCTTATTATCCAATAAGAAGTATTTTTGATGACACAATTTAATTTAAGTTCTTTCTTTTTTACCCTTGTAAGAACACTAATACACAATTTAAAATAAGAATTTAATGTATTTTTTAGGATTTTGTTATTAATCATTTCAAAATCAATTATTGTTAAAAAGTATATGTTTATATTTATTTCTTATCCTGATCTAAAAATAGCTTTTGACGAATTCAAGCGATAAACCTATACTAAACTTAAATACTATATATATACAAATTTTACAAAATATTATACTAGCAATTAATTAGTAATTTAAAATGAATAACACTAATGTTAAGGTACAAGTTAGGGTTGAATTCTTAAACTAGTTAATGCAAAGTTCTTTGTGTGAAATCCGTGTTGCCCAGAAAAATTTAGAGATGAAAAAGAGCATCTGTAAAGAGATTTTATGTTGTTAGGTTTTTAGTGTATCAGGTATATATTTTTTCTAAGCACATATGGGAGTATACATTTGTCTAATTAAATGAATTAGTTAATAGTTTATCATTATATTAAAATTTTGTTTAACCTGATAATGATTATCTCAGATATGTCTGCAACTTTAATTCACCACTAATGAAAGAAAGGCCAATAGGAAATTAAAAAAAAAACAAAAAAAAAACATATACAGTCTCCAAGTAGCCTAGTAAGTTTTCCAAATTTACTTTATTCTTTTCGTCTGTTACATATTTAAATTAAACCATCGTTCATTTAGACGAAGACTTATCTGCAACATATAGGAAACTTACGGCAAGATAGAGTCATCTCAAGCAGAACTACTATTTAAACATGTAAAATTAAATTTTAGGTTTTATTACTATGAATACTTTATTATTCGACGGGAATATAAACAATATTTGATCTTTACCATTCAAAGGGTTCTAAAATATGTAAAACAAGTAAACAAAGAGTTTTTTAGCTTACCATACAGAACCAAAAACTACATTTTATGTTTATTCAAACACTCTATTTCATCAGATTTTATGTTCATTTTGTGTATTAATTATAGTTGTTTAATAAACTAATAACTAAGCAAACACGATTTGTTTTAATTTAAACAAAAAAATAATAGTTTATTTAAGTTAAAATCAATTTTCACCTACCTTTTCAGCAGTTCGAGAATCGTTGGTGTTATTCAGTACACAATGTCTTTAAAAACACAACAAAGGTAATATTTAATCTTAGTTCAACAATCGCGATGGGTACTCTGAATGTAACTAAGAATTCACACTATTCATCAGCATAAAGAGCTGCTTTTAATTCAATGATTGACAGATTATTTAGTTAATTGGTCGTTATCTATGGACAACTACGAGAAGGAACTAAAATGTATTATTTTATATTTCTGCAGAACTAGCCTACTGCTTGTTCATTAGATTCAACAATACTTTAAAATTAATTGTAAAAGTAAAATGTCATTGGTCCTGTGGAATGTTAAAAGGTATGGGATTGTTGAGGGTGTGGGTGTTTAAGTTGAAAGGGTATAATTCCAAATTTTATTACACTATTTTTATGTTGTCAATAATTACTACTCCCATTTTTATGATGTAAATAAAGACACAAGTCAAAATACAAGCGGGAAAGTAGTTTAGCACTAAATATTAAACAAATATAAGTTTAAACAAATAAGAAATCTACATATAAGATATACAAACTATCATACTTTTAAGCTTTACAGTTATAGTTATTTAAATTAATTAATTGAAGTATTAGATCGCAAAATAAAGTATACAGTATAAATAAATGGTTATAAATACCAGAATAATAAATATTTAAATGTTCACAATATTATGGTTAAAATGTTCATAATAAATAAGACGAAACATTTTAAAATTGTCTCTTCGTGAGTTATCAGATATTCTGAAAATTCAACATTTTATCAAATAAATAATAAATTAGAACCTGATTTGTATCTACATCAAAATCACTAATTAACATAACTAGTTAAAGATAATAGGCAAACCTAATTAAAACATTTAAGTGGGTGGTATACTTGTATCTTCGTGATATTAAATCCTAAAACTAAATTCTTTATATTTAATTTGCGTAGAAATTTATTTCCGACGATCATTTTAATTGCAGCTGCTTTAAAATTAAACAAGTTGCTAAGGTAAAGTGTTAAACGTGGATAGTAGACTGTTGAAAGACGGATATAAATTATGACAATAAATCAGTGCAATATTTACGAATTTACATGATAAGAAATAGCCTACTTGTAACCTGGAAGTGTTCAGAGCCAAGTCATATGCGTTTATAAATATTAAGCTGGTTTATAATCCATCTGTAGGAGGTACGTATCTCCCACATTGTATTGGTTTTACAGAACAAGTGTATTTAGTTTAAGAATCTCTCAAGGGTTAGAGATCTGTTTGTCTTTCGAATGATACAAATTTGTCTTATTAAAAACTGTAAGTATTTAAATTATTGAAATTGTGTACAAATTAAGAGTAAATCTAAAGTAGGCTTCGAGGTGTGAATAGAAATGCAATAGTAAGAAATAGAAGTGATAACTTTGTTAAAAAAATAATAAGTTAACAATATATGTATACGAAACTGTTTATCTTTTTGCACATAATTGTTTCCTAAATTTAAGACTTATATTAAGTGCTGTAAGCATTATAATAAACATTTTAAGTTTTATTATGGCGTAGTTAAAAATGTTTTTGATTTGTCACAATAATGATTATTTATTTTAAACATTATTCCAAATCCAAATGGTTTTGGATTTTAGCATAATAAATGTGAATATATGTGAAAGTTTGTTGTGTAAGAGATTATACATAATATGTATCTGATTATTTTTACATTGGAAGTACGAGTTTAAAGTCAATAATAAATTAACGTTAACTTGTTAACAATGTAATGGCTTCAGCTAATCAATAAAATTTAATTTAATTAAAACATGTTTTCAAAATAATACAATGTTCGTATCCGTTCTTATCCCTTTTTAATGTTAATATCCATACCGAATTCATAATCGGGTAATATATTTATCCGTATGGTCATCATTGTACAATCAATTTCAATTAAACTTAATGCATTAATTAATCAGTTCTCACAGAAGTATTAAATATAAAAATATTAAATCGAAAATTAATTAAAATAAAAAATCACCTCCTTAGTATCAGTGAATATACTTTTAAAATATAAATAGTTGTATAAAATAAAATATTTATATTCAATTCCGTTTGTAATTCTAACTTCTTTCAATTCTATTTATTTAATTTCTGTAAAACATATTGAATGAAAGAAAATACGTAAAGTTTGTTTAAACGAACTTTATTCGTTCAGTATTTGAATTCCATTATCCCGGCCATGTTTAGTTAAATAGAGTTATACCGTTTTACTTGAATATCTTACTTCCAAGAATGGAACTATTTACATTCCAACTTAATTGAATTGTAAAACTCTGAACTAAAAGAAATTGTAAAATTCCACAAATCCATACTATATATATTTAAATAACACAATTTTTATTAGAAATTATGTTATGTATTAGATTAGTTTTTCAGGTAATTAAATACAAACTATACGGATATTTAATTAAATATACATCATTAATATAGTTTAGAATCTTAAATGAAAAGATATATTTTAAACTGATAGTAATTGTCTTTCTTATCGTTAGTCTAAGGTAAAAAAAGTGATATAAATGTTATAGTTTTAATTAAATGATAAATGCCAGAACGTAAGTGCAACCTTTTGTTGCATTATTTAAATAGAGAGTTACTTACAATTACAGTTTTTTCTTATTTTCCATCTTTTAAAGTTTAAAACAACCGAAATAAAAGAAATATTTACTTCCGATGTTTTTTTCATATGTATAAATATATTATACAATGGTAATTTATAAAGTTTAAAGCAAATGTTTAGAACTATTTCAAATACAAACGCAACTTACAATATCATATACAATTACGCTATACATTTAAAATGTTTAAAATAGGGTGTTGGTAAATAGGGGCTATTGCTTTTTAATGTAGGAATCATTAACATACTCCTTTGTTATTACATAAGTGGAACTCGCATTAACGGTAAAGATTAGTATAAAAATGAAATATTATTTACAATATCTAAAAAATGAAATAATTTACAAAGAATTTTAAATTTTTTAATTTTTTTAAATATATAAAATCGCTATTTTATCTATTTAAAATATAAATTATAGTTTATTAGTTTAAACAAAAAAGGCAGGTTTATTTCATTTAAACGATTAAATCTTTTTCTTTATTGTATTAAACTGAATAAATTTCCTTTCCTAAAACATTAAATTTGTATCTTAAAATTTATATATGTAATTTACCTTCAATGTAATGCATCCGATATTGAGAAGTGCTTTTATTTTGATGTATTGCCCTACCCCAATCAATCAACCTTTTCTCTAATTAAATTAGAAACCAAGGTAAGTATTTCCATGTGTCAGTTTTCCCAGTACATTGTTTATTATTACTCTTTGCTTCGATGTTTTATAAAGATTTGAGGATAATATAATTTTTGTAAATTTTAAGATATGTCACAAGTAATAAATTTATAATAAAAGTCGAATTTTTTATATATGGACTTTAGATACTCCAAAAATATCTTGTACTATTTTTTACATAACATTTTTATAAATTCGTACTTTTAAAAAGAATTTGTTTACTTTTAATATATTAAAATAATGACTTAGTATTACATGCGACAAATTAAACTTACCTTATGAATATAACCAAATAGTTAATACTATGTCAAAATAAATAATTGAAGAAAATACAATCGTTTTTGGGTGCAGATATATCAGTGACATTGTTCACTGACAGTAAATCAAACAACCAGACAATGGTGATAAGGGGTACCAATTTTGGAAAAGGAAAATAAGATATCGTTCGAGAGTAAATTTACGTGGTATATCATGAAGATCCCTTGAATTATTTAAGGGTCAAAGATGTGCAAAAGGTAAGAATAACTCTACGATTAGAGATAAAGAGGAAAATTTAAGAAAATTAAGATTATCAACGCGAAAATATATATGTAAACTTGAACACATAAAGCTCTTTACCATAGTAAAACAAATAAATAATTATTTATTGAATTAAATAAAGTAAGTTAAAAAAAATCGTTTCAACTTGTACAATTTAATAATTATTATGCAAATTCAAATGTGAATAGATTAGAAAATTGATAGTTCTGCGTTAATAAAACAAAGATTATAAACATTTAACTTAGCTAGATGTATTGTGAAATAATTGTCGGCCAAGCAGTGACGATTGTTAGGAAACATATATAGTTGTTGTGATTTCACAAAATGTACGATTTCAAATAATTTTTTAAATATGTAAAAAATAAATATTTCTTTATAGTTATGGAAGTCAAACAATCATGCAATTATTGAATAGGTTAAGTTATTGTTAAATAGATAAAATATTTAGATAATGAAACGTTAATAAGAAAATGTATATTAATATACATTAACTTTTTTTTTCTTTTGGCACACGACATCCTATATTTTAAATCGTACTTGAATCTCATTATTAGGACTTTCCGTGAGTTATAAATGTTCCGTCAGAGTGACACCAGAAACTAAGACTTGGGGCAACCAATGTTTTTTAAAAATAATATCGATGAAATTGAGTACCAATAGTTTTGTTCACACAAATACAACGGATAATTTTATTTTAGTATCAATTCGGACATAAATATTTGGTCGCCATTCATACAGACAAAGAAAGTTATAATAAGAGTAAAAATAATTTACTTTCCACAACAGAATAGTTAGAAAGTGTGCTGTGTTAAATTTAAATATAAAATTAAAAGCATAGCAAATGACTATAACGAGTCAGGTGTCGAGACAACAGGTGTCCGCTATTCATTCTAGACGGCAAGCAGAGGTGACAAATAGGTATTTCTTGAAGTAGATAAAAAATAAAAGCACAAATATAAAATCTGAGGCCATAACGTTTAGTCGTAAACAAAGCCTTCTCTAATCTGTAACTACAGTAGGTGGTCGGAGGGATACGTAGTTTGGAACTAGAGGATATTTGAACTCAGTGGCTATGCTTTATCTCCAGGTAGGTAAAGAGTTAGTTGAGGAAAGTGTACGAATTTTGCATAAAGACTCTTTACACAACTGGTTTTAAAAACAAACAAAATATTAGATAATAACAACACAATGCGACTCCTCACTAGTTTAACTTTTTAATGATTGGGGCTAATTACGTTGTTCTATACTAATACATTAGTTTATGTGTATAAAATGAAAGTGTTTTGGCCTTCAAGATAACCTTATTTACTATCTGGTACATTTTATTATAGTACATAAACAGAGGTAGAAAAATGTAAATTTTTCTCGTACATAAAATGATTGTATTCTGTGTACCAATTAACTACTTCCCTGCCCATATTGTGATAAATAATTGAAAAAACTTTTAATCCGTTATTCTATTCGACTCATGCGGATTAAAGTATATTAAAAACTTGCTTATCAGTACCATAAAGACAACCAGCGAAAGGTGTTAATAATAAATAAATAAACGAACTGGGTTAGGTTAAAGTTAAAAAAAATCTTTAACTTTAAACAAGTAAGAATACCGCTTTAAAAAATATATATATATATATATTATTGAAATTAAATGTTTTAACGCACAAGTCCTTTATATGATTCTATAACGAATTCACTCTGAGAAGAAATGTGGATTCTAAAATTCTGTAAAAGTAAATTGTTTAATTTGCTTCAGTTAGGTCTAAGTACTATTTAAATTAATAATTAAAGAGTTATCGCTGTTGTCCATTTTTCCATTTGTTGTTTTTAATATGAATTTATCTATACTAATATTATAAAGAGGTAAAGTTTGTTTGTTTGTTTGTTTGTTTGTTTGTATGTAGGGGGTAATCTCTGGCGCTACTGAACCGATTGAAAAAATAGTATTACTAATAAAAATCTACGCTATCCCTGAGTAACATAGGCTATAAATTCATTTCGGTAAAAACCTTTTTTTTATTTTAATATTTGTAAATTTCGTCGGAAAAAATCTTAGGTTAGGCCTGGAATGATAAACCAACACATGTATTTACATTTATTACCATAGCAATCAATTGAATAAAATAACAGATAATATAGATGTTTGCTTCAATATTTCCATTAACAGCTGATTTCAAAATTTGAAGCAATTATTTTTGTATTTCTAGCTTTTAGGTTAGGGTTTTAAAGTGTAGACCTGAGCTTTGCTGGTTCTTTTAACTATTATTAACTGCTGTTATAAAATATAAGAAATAATTTGGTTTGAACATTTAACATTATTTACCATCTTAGTTTTGAGGTTATTATTAATACTACAACTTTATTATAAATAAAACATAACGTATGTTTTTAGAAGGTTCCGTTGGGGGTTGGCGTTCGAAGCACGCAGGGGTCTCCCCTAGTTTCATATATATGTATTGCATCTTTATTGATTACTACAATCATTGATCATTTTATTTTTTATTTTTTTTTTTTGGGTTTAAAGGCGAAAAACCTGGGTGGTTATCATTTTATTAACTTCCCATGTAAAGTATTCACCTTCTCAAAGGGAAATAGCACTGAAAAACTCTACAGCCTTCTCAACTTTATATATATTTTATTTAAATTCATGAAGTATATGATATAATTGAAATTCAACTATTTTACACAAATCTTGTATAATATACTTTGTCTCAATGGGAATGTTTAAGATAACGAGAAAGTTATAACAACCGAACATTCTTCTACGATTAAATCATAGTAATTGAAACAGAAAAAGAATTACAATTGTAACTATCAAACGAGGATATACATAATTTTTCAAAATTTAAATCCATTTGTACAGTGTAGGTGTGAAGTTTAAACTAAAGTCTTTACAAATTGTGTGAGTAACCAAAATGTAAATATGGTAAAACTACTCTAAACATAAAAAAATACTAACTTTTTTTACCGATCGAAATTACTTAAAATAGCACAATTGGAATTACCTAGGACTAACTTGTTAACTTAATTAATAAATATTCAACAATATTCAGCAAATTTTAAATAAGAAAAACTAAATATTTTAATTTTTATATTTTTAGAAATACTACACATGAATATAATTTAATTAGTTAATTTCTATATTAGATAACCTAGATAGTATGACAATCACGAGTAATGACTCAATTATTGAAATCGGATTTTAATCATATGATGAGGGATTTTTCATTCAACCGGAATTAAGTTGTTCACTTATTTTTACAGAAATTGAATATACAGTAATTACATTATTTCAATCATTTTTTTTTAAAGATTTATATTTTGTTTCCCTAGTTCCAAATGTATAAACTTATACCTGACTTTATTATTAAAATGTAATTCTATTAAAAAACAATCCTGGATGTAAAATGTATTTGTTTTGTTTTACAGTTTAGAAATGATGAATGCTGAAGCCCAGATTTTATAGATTATATGTATGTTTTTTTAATTAATGACAAATTATTCTTACTGTTTTGTATTCTAAACAAGTACGTCATTTTTCCGTTTGTATTATTATATAACTTCTTGTATTTGCTGATATCAAAAACTTTATACAACCCTTAACAAAAAATGTTTACTACTTCCACAAATATAATTCTTAAACGATAACATCTAGTTATGTTATTTTTTGTAGTTAGATAACTTTTTAAAAATGATTTATTATAACAACATTTCTATTTGTAATTAATTTAAACTATTAATTGTTTTTTTTTATGTTATTTGAAACGCTTTTGGTTTCTTTAAGTCAAAATAATTAGACACAAGTTTAGGGTAAAGCATTGCATTAACAAGTAACATTATTTCAACAATAAAAATATTATTAAAACCTATTAGGATACAAGTTTTAACCAATTATAAATAGAACATCGTGTCCATAATAGTATACATGAAGTGATAATATATTATAATAAGTTAACAAGAGAATTGTAAAAGTAATATATATTTTTATTTGATTAAAACAATTTACTTCTTATAGTTATGTTCTTATTTACTATGTTTTAAGTTGTATTTATAAGTTATTTTTTGTTATTATTATTGAAACATTACTGCAATGCATATATAAAATTAACAATTACCTATAGTAAAATAATTTGAAATTGTAGTAATATTTAAAACCTTTTGAAATAATGTAACACTAGGGGACCTGAAAATACTTCGTTATTGCTTGATTTTAGTATATAAATAAACACTTAGACTAAATTATCAAACACAATTTAGTGAGTGTATTGACAACATAATGTTGAAGTGACTTGTTGTTGTTAAAATAAGATTCTTATGATTAGGGCAGGTGGTAGAGGGCGTATAAAACTTATGGGTGTTTAATTGTAATGACATTTTATATGGGTAACTATCATATTTTAATTAATATTTAATTTTAAGGGTAGCTATCCTATTTCATTACTGCAACATCAAAATTAAATATAACCTACTTCAATAATGTAAATTACAACCTAAACAAACCATGTTATGATAATAAAACATATGCTGCTTTAATCAGCTGCTCTGTGCTATTATATCTGACCAATAAAACTCCAGTTAATAGTAAAACATGTGCTGTTATAATCAGCTGATCTGTGCTATTCAGTTGATCAGTATAAACAATGTTAATGAATAGAATATATTTTAAATTCTAAATTTAAAATATTATGAAACAAATAGTGAAATTTTAAGGCAAATGGGCATATAAAGAGTTAATTGACTTTCATTTAACATAAACCGCATGTCTATCGGTCTAATAGAACTCCAGATATCACTCGGAATAGTAACCCAATGTTAAATTACCATAAGAGATTTTAATTTCCGTTTTTTAGAAAATTTAGTTAGGTAATAACTGAAATCCAAGCAAAATGGGCAAAAATACAGACAGTTACCTTCAATTTGGTACCAACTGCGTGTATATCGGTCCAGTAAAACTCGAGATCTCACTCGGATTAAAAAAATCTTTTCAAATTAATATATATATATATAGATTTCACTAAATTATTTTGACCATACATATGCCTAAATCATTTCAATAAGCAAAGAAGAAAACATATTTTATTATTAAAATTACGTTGTAGTTATACTAAATCATAAATCATAAACCTTATTATTTACCAACTCTAAAATCATAAAAATAGTAAGTATTTAATATTTTTTTTCTAATAAGCAGCACAATTTATAAATAATTTATTATTATTACACATGTAGGATAAGCTTATTATGTGTTTTATATATTATATTTTGTTATGCATTTCAAAAATTAATTTATTAGAAATAACTGTCATTCATGTTTGTTTCGTATAAAATAAATGTTTAACCTGTAAATATTTCTCCAACAGAATCGATAAGCAATAATAACGCCAGCTTCGGTCAGCTGGCATTACGCCAAACTCAAAAATTGATGGGACGGATATTGGAAATTTTACACTCCGGTGCATTTGTTGCCAACATTCGTGGAATTAATAGGTGCCATGCAATTAAATGACGTGATTCTACAAGTGTTTTATTAGAACTAGATCACACATCAAATGGTAAGAGTCTTATTGATAATTTTTAACTAAACACTAAGAAGTATATACTATTGTTTAATTGTTACGTTTCAGATTATAGGTTTCGGGTCGCAATAGTTCAAAAATAATTTCTCAACCTATTGAAAAATAAAAGTAAATGTTTACTACACTAAAACAAAATAGGAAGTTCTCTACTATATTTAAAAAATATAGCTGATTGTTTAGTATACTGAAAAAATATAGGTGATTGTTTAATTTATTCGCTACGATAAGTATTAATGAACTTGTAAGCAATCTTGTGAAGCTCTGCATTTGTAAACTTCAAGGGGGGGTGGAGGGGGAAGCACAAGGGGGAGAGGCGGGGACTTTTGAGAAAATACATGTCTCATAAGGGTCTATCACATATACAAAATTCAGCTTTCCCCTAATTTGTTGCGACAAAAAACCTTTATTGACTGGGCTATTTGTGTTATTCATTACCATCTGAAATGTTCGACAAAAAATAATTATTATTACGCAAATCAAGCGAAACTATTCTACGATTACTTAAATTGAAGACGAAGTTACATTACATAATAGAAAATATACGTTACAATAGGTTATGATTAAAAAATTCCATCATACCTAAGTATATAATAAACTGAAAATGAGGCGATTGAAAGTATACTGACAAAATATAGGGAATTGTTTAGTATAGTGAAAAATGCAGGTGATTGTTTACTATACTGAAAAAAAGGCGGTTGTCTACTATATTTAAAAATATAGGGGATTGTTTAGTCTAATTATTTGCATAATATAGTAATTTCTGGACATTTTGACACAACTGCCACTATTTACAAGGAAAGAAGACTGAATTGGAAACTTTAGTTGGATCGTAAGTTGGATCGTGAGTGGTGAAACGCATCCAACTTGTAGTCCAACTCGGTCGTCCTACAAATCGGACCGTGAATGGCTAGCTATAGACGAAAAACAATGAAGAGTTGTTTTGCTTTGATAGAATATGTATTGTTTATTTTCCATTTATGTTATCTATAAATTTGCAAGTATTACTGCTTCTTGTGCTTATAGATTTTTTACAAAAAAATTCAATTCAATATCTAAATATAAATAAATATCGATAAAAGTCATTAAACAGAAAAAAGTAAGTAAGTTAACTTTGGAGATTACTTGCATAGCAAAAAGGGCAAGTTTTTATAACACTATTTGAAAGAGACTTATATTAAAGCATTTTAGATAAAACGTGAAAAGACCAATAATATTTATGTTGTCAAAGTAAAATCTGTATTTATTTTGAAAAATGGTTGACTTAAGAAAATAGTTAGATACGTTATTTGACAATATGATAAGGATTTTTTTAAAGTATAAACAGTAGCATAAAGTTCAACAAATAAATCAATTGAAAAAATACCATCCCAACTTAAAATTCATAAGTTATCTAGTGCATTTTTTTACAAACTTCGGTTCTTTCCTACAGTGAAATACAAATGTATAATATACCATTAATTTATGTTATTCAATATGATTTGGTTATTAAAGTTATACATTTGGCTTTAACGTGTTTCGTACTTTGTTAAATATAATATTAATGACTATATTAAATTTATATTCAATAATAAATTTTATTGAAATTAAAAGCAGTTCTTGATTTATTTAATACAACATTTCGAACATAGCTATTTAAAGTCAATATGGCTTTGGTATTAAAGTCTAAATCTATTGTTCAAATACATTTTTGTACTTTCAAGTCCATATTATTTCAGAAAATTATTATAATTTGAGGTGCAAATTTGAAAAATATAAATTTTGCACTTATTTTGGAGTAGGATAATATTACGGTATTTTTCATTTGTGTTTTAATTTGTAGTTTTAACCATATATATATATATATATGTTTTAAACATTTGTAGTAAAGAAAAACTAATGTAAGTAATTTAGAATATTGTATACACAGGTTTATTTATTAAATTTCATATAAATTAACAATATTAGTGTTTTACTGAATTTTCAAATGTATTAAAATAAAAAATGTTATGATTTTATGAGTTCGAAATAGTACTATTGACGAAAAGATCATTGATAAACAAGATACAACTATACAAGAAAAATATTGGCTATATAACTTTGAGCAATTACAAGGGTTAACCTAACCAAGATCTGCTTCTGAACATTTCTATTATATTTACTTAATTAATATGTTTTATTTACCGATTTATAAATGCCAGCTGGTATGAAATATTAGCTGATATTATTTATAACCGTAACATTTGTGGAATTATAGTGATGATGTATAAAATGTCCAGCGATAAGTAACCATGCTATTACAAACCATTCTACATAAAAGAAACTTCTACATAGGTATTGGATAAAGTTTGTATCGTGTATTAGGTTCCAAAGAGCAAGTATTATCTTAACATAGGTTTTACATAAACATGATTTACATGGTATAACATGGTGAGTTATTTTATTAAAGTGGAATCATACGAGTGTATCAAATTAAATCATTTAAGAAACTAAGTCGTTAATTAATTTGTTTTAAAATTTTACTCCTTAACTGATTCATACTAATTAAGAAATGTAAACGATATAAGAAATTAAAAACTCTTAATTAATACGTTAAACTCTTAAAGGTGGTAAAGGAGGTAATCTCTAAGGTTTTACCAGATGTTTACTGTAAAAAAAGTGAAAAAGGTATATGAATACAATGTGAACATATAACATGCTTAAAAAATAAAACATTACCATAGTTAACAGTTACATCATCATTTAATTAAATTATGATATCTAAGATGCTAGCGTTTACATATATCACATTTTGAATAGAATTTAAATTATATATTTTAAAACTGGAAGTATTGATTGTTTTAGAATTTGTTATCATCTAAAATTATATTTGTAGAGAGTTTAAATTGTATATTGCTAAAAAAATTGTCCTTTTCAAAGTTATGAATTTCATTAAAAAGTTACATTGACATCATTTTGAATTAACATTATTTATAATAAGAAAATATAATTAAAAACATTATTTTATTTGTAAAATAATAATTTTACTAATATGTAAATGAGTTTTTTATTTTATCCTAAATCATTCTCAAATAAAAACAATAAATATAGTTACATTTTACTTGTTGTTAGTATAAGTGGTCGAATTTGGTTGTATGGTTGGAATTTAAAGCTTACATGTTTAATGACAAATATATATATAATTTAATAACAACAAACGTATATCACGAAGCCTTGTTTATAATCAAACGTACCTTAGAAGCCATGTATGAAATGTTTAGAAGTTAGTTGAAAAAAAAATAACTTACTAGTTTTTTATTTAAGTTAAAACTTCTATAGCGACGTTGGGTATTTTTTTTTGTAGGGAGGTAAATCGTCGTTTCACGTCACGTCACGTAACGCAACATTTTCGTTTAGACCGGTGTGTTGATTATGTATACCCTCTTATACATATATATGTATATACTTGTGTATAGTATATGAAGAACATTGACCGATGACAATGCAATATTAATTTTTGGGTGTAGTAAGTGATCACTGATCATGGTCCCCAGAACACGTTTTCGGGTGTTATTAAAAACTTTATATACAGGGTGATTCATGACAATATACAAAAACTTCGGGAGCTCGTTAATTTTGTTGGGTGTAGTAAGTGAGCACTGATCATGGTCCCCAGACTAAAAACCAAGAAAATAAATAATAGTTTAAAAACTAAAAAATACGCTTTAAAAGCAAACCGAACTAAAATTTTCAAAATAATTGTATATATTTTATTTATTTATTAACCAGGAAATTAAATGTTAATAAAATTCAGTAGTTAATCAATATTCATTTTACACGCTATAAAATTCGCATATAAGTTTTCACTTCTATTGTGTGGTCATCTGCACACCCATTTTTTTTTATTTCTTTGTAAATTTAGAAAAATTTGTGATTATTTAATATTGTGCCCTAACTATGAATAACTTTTCCTTTATATTTTGACCATTTATTTTAGACCTACCCTATGCTAAAGTGAGGACACTTGTGCTGCATACACGTCAATCATTTAGTAGAAATAATATAAAATTAAGTGTTATAGAAACAGTTTTAACGGCACTTAGTGGAACATTTTTACGGTCATTCTATTTTTGTACAATATATTCAATGCATTTAGCAACATTATAATGTTTTGGTTGTTAATAATATTACAGTAACTAAAATGTTTGTGTCCCAATTGATTGTGAACGTATTAATTTACATCACAATAAATTAGGTAAGTAATGTACTAAGACTTGGTAATAAGAATAACAAGTATATACACATCCTTATATTTTGTATTCATGTTAAAAAAAAGTTAAAAGTTATTTGAGAACTAATTTTAAAATTGTGCTAAAAATTTCATACAAATTAAACCCTGTAATAAGTTACCAACTAAATTTTTAATTACTTATTTCGACTTAAATAAACCCAGATTTCTACTTGCTTTGAAATACAAACCGTATTTTGAAAATGTCAAATTAAATACAAGATGTAAGTCATTTTTAATTTTACCACTCAAAATATTCGAAGCTAGATAATCATTAATTTAATTTTGTTGAGGCTATTGCACCAACATTGCAGCAACATGATGGAAGTTTAAATTATATATTCTAATTTAATAAACAAAAAAACTAATTTATATCATAATTAAATACGTATTGATGAATTATTAAAACATTTTCGTTATTAAAGCGTGGGAAATTATTGTTATCCCCTAATATATTTATGTTTTATTGGCATATATTATATTCTTACAATTAAGGTATACAGTTATTGAAATTGTATTACTACTTACTAAACTTTATTTGTTAAGTGAAACTTACTAAACTTAAAATATAAGTTATGACAAAAATGGAACTATTTTACATATCTTAGTTAATTATTATTACATCTAAAATAACAAATGTCTTACACTGATTGTAAATTAAATTAAAGCTAAACATTTTTATACATATAATAGTGTTATACCAATAATAAATTATAAATCACACTAAATCAATAATATTATGATGATGCCTTATTTTAAAATTTATAAATTTTATCTGGGACTTATAAATTTTATTCAATAAAATAACACTTTTCTGGATTCAAAAAGTATCACATTTGTAATACTTTTTTTTTAGTGCGGGGTTGTATAAAATTAATTTGACAACCTATATTCACTTTAATTCTTTTAACAAGAACAGTTAGGTAAATATTATTTAAACAGTGTTATTAGTAGTATCAAACAGTGTTATAACTGCGTGGATTTAATAAAGCTGCATTGTATCAGGCCTATCGGTTTAAAAAAAGTATAGGTATAAAAAATTTATTTTATTCAATTGCATTTTGCATATTGAAAAATCTCAAATCTGTAAAAAAGTCAGTTGTTTTGTATTATTTTTTACCTTCTAATAAATAATTTACTTCATTGCATTTCATAAAATATAAAAAGAACTAAAAGTCAATATGACAAAATTTTACATATTTCATAATTTAAAAGTGTACTTTTTTAACTGGATAACCACTTAAAAAGATGATTTTTTTTTATTAGAAATATACCTGGAATCAATTAGATAACCATTATTATATTTTAAATAAAGTTTTTAAATATTTAAATAGTAATATAGTAATATTGGTAGTAGAAGCCTTTCACTTATCACTTGAATCTAGAAAAGTGTTATTTCTGGATTTAAAATTTTATTTTATACTAGTTCAATTAATATAAAATGTGTATGTAACGAAGTAAAAGTTGGAGTTTAGTTTTGCATGTTTATGATCACCATAAGATAAAACTACAATAATAATTTTTCTCATTCAAGTTGGTATATAAAATAATTTTGTTTTATTTAATTACATTTCCTCCTGATCAATATTTATAGAAACTATTACTTGAGGAAAAGTTTATTTATATTCCAGAAAGAGCTTCTGAATAATGAATATGATGATTTATAGTACCAGAAATTAAATAATATGTTTACGTTAGTTTATTTAAAGTTTGTTTTGTGAAAACTAACACATGAAATTTAACCATAGACGTGTCAGACCATTAGAAAACTAGTCGCTAGGTTTAAATAAAAATTGGTACATCAAAAGTAATATTAAATATGCCTTATCATTGTACTCACTACATTCTAATGTTAAATTTGGCATAGTTTAATAAAGTAGTAAAAATTTACCCATCCCACAAAAATTACACACGTTTTCAACATGACAAAATTGTTTGTCTGTCTCAACACAGAAATAAACAAATGCAGTTTCCCATAGTTTTAGGAAGTAGATTTGTTCCTATTGTTACATATAAAGAACGATTTTCCACGTTTTGAAAATTTGTTTACTCATAATTTATTTTGTTTGTATTTTTTCCAAAATCCCTATTTTTGTTTACTAATTGAAATTGTTTTTTAGTTCGAAATGCAAAACATTTTTAAAAAATGTTTGAAAAATAATTTACCTACATAACAACGTTCTCCATACTTTCCTACAAAAGAAAATGTACAATAGTGTATACTTTGCTTAAATATTACAAATTGTTTAAATTTTTAAGTGACAATGTGTACAAGAGGTAAAAAGGTGCCTGAAATAGGTATATTTATCAGTAGTTTGCCTGCATTTCTAAGGTTAAAAAAGTATAAAGTTCAACTCAGTTATGTAAAAAAATGTGTTACTTAACTTTATTAAATTTAGGCAGGCTAATTTTGAGGATACTTATTAAACATTTAAGAAGGAAATAGTAAATACATTTTCATTGTATACATATCGCTAGTAATTAAATATCATGCTAACCTTTCTGTAAATGTATATCTCTTAATTTTGACTTTTCATAGCAAAAACTTATTTATTGTTCTACCTGAAATTATTTTAAAAGTTATAAAAAACAGTTGATTAACTGAATTTTAAGTTA
>JAGFPH010000659.1:190986-209007 GCA_018207615.1 Philaenus spumarius
AAGTGACTATCCATTTGAATTTAAGAGGATTCAATTCCCATTGAAGTCATGTTTCGCAATGACAATTAATAAGTCACAAGGGCAGACCTTCACACTTGCCGGAATTGATTTGCGACATCCTTGCTTTACTCATGGGCAACTTTATGTAGCTTTCTCCAGAGTTAGAAGTAAAGAGGACTTATTTATATTATCAAACAGTAAAAAAACCATACATGTTGTGTATAAAGAAGCATTAATTTAATAAATGTATACATTTAAAACTTTTTTATTTTTAAGTGTATAAGTTTATCATAAAATATTATACATATAATTATTTAATCACATGTTAGTTTTTTATTTGCATATTATTATTAATACCAGTAGCGAAGCACGGGTATTCAGCTAGTAAACCATAAACTAATAAAAAATAATTAGTTTAATAAAATCATATTTTTCTAGTCATAACAAGAATATAATGTTTATACTATTATTGCCACTAATCAAATTTTCAACATTTGTAGTCAGTATTATGCCCTGATAATATAATTGACTAAAATGCGTTAGATTATTATTTAGTATATTTTTTTTTTATCACACAGACCTTATCTCAAGCCTATTAACAGTTTTTATTTTAAAACGTTTACGACAAGATTTTACGTAATTGTATGTAATACAGGTGTATTATATGACAGTATATTACAATTTTATGTATGTCTCATATACCTTTACCGAACTATAAATTTGTGTATAATTTTTTTTACTAAAGACATATATACTAATATTATAAAGAGGTAAATTTAGTTTTTTTGTATGTAGGGGGTAATCTCTGGCACTACTGAACCGATTGAAAAAATAGTTTTACTAATAAAAAGCTACACTATCCCTGAGTAACATAGGCTATAATTCATTCCGATATAAACCTTTTTTTATTTCAATATTTGTAAATTTATTCGGACAAAATTCTTAGGTTAGGCCTAGAATGATAAACCAACACGTGTATTTACATTTATTACCATAGCAACCAATTGCATAAAATAACAGATAATATAGCTGATTGCTCCAATATTTTAATTAACAGCTGATTTCAAAATTTGAAGCAAAAATTTTTGTATTTCTTGCTTCTAGGTTAGGGTTTTAAAGTGTAGACCCTTATTCTTTAAAACAATCCTGTTACTAATGTGTAAATTTTGAAATTTTAGTAAAATTAGTTGAGTAGTTTTTTTAGAATATAGAAAAGAAAGTGGATTAGTATTTATATTTTAGATTAGTTATTCCATTTCATGCCTTTGACTTAAGTTATCAAATTGCAAATAGTGATGTAGGCCTATATCCCTTAAAAATAATTAATAATACCATTATTGTATAATTTTCGTTTGTAGGAAGTTAGTTTAAGTTATATTTTTAATATTTTCTGGTAGCAATGCTATATCAACCCCTTCTTATTGTGAATCTAAATCATCTATAAACACACTCAAACACACGCACAGACAATTTTATCAAAAATTTTCCAACCGTTTAAGAATATTTTAGTGACATACACACGTACAGAATAATTATACACGATACATATTTTTAAGTTGGCTTCCACTGGTATCTCAGAAACTATAAAAGTTAAAACAAACTTTAAATTTGGCACCATCCCTACTTTTTCCCTTACATTAAAAATACACTTTTAAATTTCCAAAACTCCTCTTTTTTCTAACATGGAAGCCAAGTTAATTTTTTCAAACAGAAATCCCTATTTTCATGAGGTACATTTTCAAACATTTTCTATTTAATGTTATTTTTTTAAGTGGGCCTCCATTGTTATCACAGAATATAAAAAGAATGTGTAAAAGAATATGTAACAGAATATGGACTTCCGTAACTTTAAAACTCCCCTAAATTTCCCCTTACTTATACATACAATATTGTTATTTCCGAAAACTCCATATCTCCAATATGACGGACAACTTATTTTTTTCAAATGAAATATTTTGTATTTTTTGATATTTTCAGATAGCAGTGTATTTTTAAGTCATTGTTATTATTTGCATTTTCCTTAAAATTTTCCGTTTTCAATATACGGACAGTAAAAAAAAATTAATTTAAATTTATTTTGTTTACATTTTAAAATAGCTATAGCAATAATGTTATAGTCAATAATATTAAACTAAATCGTCTAAAATATACGTTTAGTTAATTTAAAGGGTAGAATTCTTCAAAAGAATCCCAAGTTGATTTTCCAAAGTTATATTTAGCATGAAAACTAATAAAACTACAATGTCTGCAAGAAATTAAAGAAAACTCTAAACTGAAATAAATTTTACTTAGTTAACATAGTTTACTGAAAACATTTTATGACAATAAGTGCTCAAAGGCTTGCCATCAACATATTAGGACGCATGTGCTCAAAATTTTACTGTATGTTTTTCTTTTAAATTCAGTAAAAGTAGAAATATTGTATTTGTATAACTCTGTTTTAAATAATAAATAATAAAATAGCAGTTATTTTATTTTTTATTTATCATTTAAACATAATGAAAAATATAAGATTTTCTGACGTGATAACATTGTGGTCTAAAAGTTTACGTTATGTAAAGTGTTTTAATACATGATGACATATACTTATTTTAAATAATGCGTGATATACGTATCAATTAATTTACATATACCAAGACATTTTAAGTAAATATTTCAATATGCTTTAATATTGTTCCGAAATACTTGATAAGTGTTCTGTGAGTTTTTTCGTCCTGTTTTTAAAGTTAAAAATTTCAAAATAGTTGTATGCAAAAACTAAACGGTAATTTGTATTATAACTGTCCGATTTGTATTACTTGATAAAAGAAACTTTTACAACAGAAGCAACATATAGAGACTAAAATCAAGACAGTTTTTTAAAAAAGCTCCACAGATAGAAAACATCTCAAAGACTGTATATAGTTTATAACCACATATCCTCATCAATATGTTGTTAGTTTCTAATAGAAAACCGTGATATATTTAATAACTTATATAAATAAATATAAACGTATTGATACATATATATCCTCACCATGACAACACAGATGTTTTAAAAAAAATATCTCTTCCTTTCCGACGAATCCAAACCCTTTAAGCTGTAAAGAAACTACATCTTGTGTCAGTCCCCAAGGAAAACATAAACATTTATGAATAGAGATCACTCTTGTTTCTGACTACATTATTTTCTTAGACATTTATTTACTGTCTTGAACGTGAAGCTTTTGTAAATTTCGTTTTTGTCGGGTATGGAAAGATTTAACTTCAATTACAAAACAATTAACCCTCAGTTCTTAAACAGGGTCAGTATGATATAGAAGGAACGATCGATTAAAACGATGTTAATGTGTTTTACTATTAATAAGGTCTACAGTTCTATTCTTATTTACCATGAAACATTAGATTGGTTTCTGTAGTAACTAGTAACGCTTTCATTTAGTTTCTATACTGACTGTCCATTTGGTTTTATGTTACTGTAATTAATAATGTGAATTACTATCGAGATACTACTGTAATCTTTCTACGCTGTAATCTATCGCAAGCCATTACAGTAATAAATGGTTAAAGCATACTTAAATATTCTTTGCAAAATTAATGGAATGTATTTACGTCTTGTCCAGTTATAACAAAGATGAACATGTAATTAAAGAAGCCAAAATTTAAGCATAAGATATTATGTGTATCTGTTATATTACGTAGCATCTCTTTTTAAACATGTTCTTAAGATTATTTATTAACTAAACCTAGATTTACCTACGATGTAGGTTTTGGTAAAAATAAGAGCTATATAATTTCCTTTAACCCTGGAACAATAGCGTACGTAAAACTTACGTGTGACGACAACATTTTGACCCCTTCTCTTCCCCACAATCCTCTATCTCTATAGCCTTCCAGCAGTGCTTTGGGCAGTTAGTTGCCTTTAAAACTGCTTGGTGGTTACGTTCCTATTTGTTAATTTTGTGCTGACTTTATACTCCACTATCTATACACCACGTAACGTTTACGTATCGCTAGTTTGAACATGCTCTTTGGACACGTGATTTTGACGTTTATCTAGCAATTTTGTATTACTGATTGACTTTAAATAGATTGTGTAAATGTATACATAGAAATTTTCAGTGTTTTTTTTTTTAGAATGTAATTATTGTGCCTATAGGATTTAAATAATATAAGTAGACAGTGTACATATTAGTTTAAAGTACAATTTAACCGGTTTATTTTATATAGTACATTATTTTAGAGAGTACTGAGTAACTGTAACTATAGAGTAAATATTATTTTTGTTTGATATATTGAAAATGGGGCATCAAATTGAATTGTTATAGGAAGATATTATAGAATCATTAGAAAAAGACATAAGTAATGTAGTGTTTTAGAATTTAACGAAGCAAGCTTTCCTGATAAATATGATAGTGACGCAATCCCTGAATATTACCCATAAGAAGAACCAGATCAGGACGAGAACAGTGATGAAGATCAGGAAATGAATTAACCTATATAACAAATTTAGTCTATTGCAAAAAATCAGCCAAAGAAGAGGCGAAAGAGACATACAAACAGTGAAGCAATTACGTTAAAGCAAAATTAAAAAAATAAATAAATTAAAAAATAAAATATAATAAAACAAAAGAAATACACAAATAGGGAATACTATGTAAAATAAAAAGTTAATGTTTCTCATTTTGACACAATGGAAGTAAAATAACATTTTAGTTGACCTGCTAAGTGTGATTCAAACACTGGAAAAACACATGTTAAAGACAAAGTGCACATAAGACCAGGGCCAATTGCAACCGCTCGAAACTCATTCTCACCAACCGAATGTGTTTACTCTTTCTTTCTGGAAGTATTCACTATAATATAATTACACATACGAAACTCCCAAAGATGGATCGGTTCAAGATTTATTTAGATGGTCTAGAACTAGAAGTTCTATTGGGCTTCTCATATTGATAGAGACACTAAAGGACCACCATTTGTCAACAAAAACTGCGTTTGACACTAATTTTTCAGGTGACAGATATCGTTCCACCATGTCTGAAAGACGATATTCCTTCCTTCTGAAGACTATTCGCTTTAATGGTAAAAGCACGAAAGATCAGAGGAAAAAAGAAACCAAGTTCGCAGCAATTTCAGAATTGTGGAATATGTCAATAGAAAATTGTAAAATGCACTAAAAAGAATGCTCCTATGTAACAATTAACGAGCAGTTTATTGGTTTTGGAGAAAAATGTTTGCTAATACTTAATCTTTTATAAAGTTTAATATCATGTAATTTGTTAAAGTTTTTTATTTTAAATATTAAACATGATTTAATTTGTATATGTAGTTTTAATTTATACACAATTTTCACCATTTCACCATATACAGGTATTGAGATTACACGTCAATATTACGTGTCGCTAGTAATAATGACATTCCGATTAACGATAGTGTTCAAGGGTGTTCTAGGGTTCTAGGGTTTATCGTGTTACCGTCTCCTTAATTTCACAATTAATTTATACTTTTTGCGTAATTAAAGATTCAACATTTTTTACATTTTTAAGAGATAATAGGTTTAGGATTTGCAACCCCATTTTACCCGGTTTAAACAAGTAAAATTGGTGAAGGATATATAAATAACAATACATCAGTTGTTCAGTTATAGAATTCTTAGCTTATATTTATTTGAACAATAAAATTGTCTTAACTCGGTAAATATGCTTATCTTTAACATTGGCTAACAATAATATCTAATACACAATTATTCAAATACCTGGTAAGTTATTGAATTCACAAAACAAAATGTTTGTACGATAACGGCGACTATGATAAGCTAAGTTTATATTTTCATCCCCTAAACTCTAAATTCAACTTGACTTTAACAATATATCAAACTACTCTGTTTTGCTAACACAGTATGTTGTCTTCAACACGTCCTAGTCTTTCCTTCACTTGACTCGTAACAACTCTTCCAGGCGTTCCATCGGTCCAGAACTTGACCTGTGTAGAGCTTCCTACGAAGCTAACCGCCCCTTAAAGTTGGATACCTCGGTCCCTCGTTCCACACAATACTGGCCTCGCTTCCGGCCCCACACTTTAGCATACCGGCCCTCAGCCTCCCTTGTCTCTAAACTCACTGGCTAAGATTCGGATTATACTTTATAACCCGTCCATCTTCCTGTTAACATCTCTAACAAAACAATAACCGCTTAAGTAGCAGTTGTTTTGTTCCGCGTGGCACGACCTCTTACGCAATCGTGTTTACATTTCCGGATCCATATTATACGTCCTTGTCTACCTTGCAAAACTCAATACCTTTACACCAAATATATTAATACTATAATTAATACAACTAAACCTACCTAATCGTATCATAGACGTAATGTTAGAGGGACCAAGTTGTTTTACGCAAGTAAACACATTTAATTTTAAAAGATAACAATTTAGTATAAGCTTAACTATATTAAACTTTAGAATTATGTATATTTTCATACCTTGATTGAGGCGACGTCTTGTAGATCTGTATAACGGTGTAGGCTAAGGACGGCGTTCGTGGATGTGCACAGCTACCTGACGAAGACACGTGACACAAAGTAATTAATTACAATAGTTGTCACAAATCACTAATCCATATCACTGTTCACAGTATGTAAATACAAAACATAGACCATTTTCGTTAATTGAATTTACTGCAATATCTTTGGTTTTGTAAATTAAGTTAACAGCATAATGTCGATACCATGAGAGAATGACGTATAATTCAAGCGATATGAATGTGTGTAGATAGAATAGACAAATTATAAACTGGTTTGCGACCAAATAAACGGAGCGTATTTTCACAGAGATTAACTAACTTACTAGTAGTAGCCTAATATTTCTATTAGCTAATTTGTACAGAAACATACAATGTGTGTGACCAAACCATAAAGACCACGTATGTTATAATAGAGCGTTGCTTATCCAGTTTGTTGGTTTATCGAGAATTCTTCGGCTTTGTTTAGCTAGGAAAAGTTGGTTTATTAAACCTACATAAAACTGCCGTTGATATGCGGTTAATTGTACTGAGATATCTTTGGTTTGCGGCTTGAATAAAAAATAGGTACAGCTCAATACTATCTAATCATTATATAATTATTGTATCAAGCTGATGTTAAGTTAATAAGTTAAACAGAACAAATTATTAAACGATTTCGATGATTACCTACCATATTTATGTAAAAAGGGAAAACATTCAAAATAAAATTTAAAAAATACTTTAAATTTTCCATAAAATATCCAACTCAGGCTGTACTTATAATAGTTTACGTCTAATAACAGTTTATTAATTATCGAATGGTTGTAATATAGTACTTGTAATAGATACAGAAACAAAATAATTGTAAATATATAAAACTAATTAATGTAATATGAATTTAAATTTAACTAATTTAATATGCGTTCTGTTTGCTTCTAAATCTGTTTTTCCTACTATATGTAAAAGGTTTTACATTTTGAGAAATGATTTATAACTAACGATACTATCTCAGAAGCTGGCGCTGGATAATGCAATACATACTGGTTGTTACAATGTACCTTGTGACATTTGTGTAATAAATCACAGTGTTACCGTGAGATATTATGTCACCAGTACTATATAACTTAATAAAATATTGCGTCACACTTGAAGTTTTATTAACACTACAAATGTATTTTCTAATAGTTGTCTTTCTATTTAATCTATAAGTATGTGTGTTTACAACTATTAGATTAAATATAACATAAAAATAAAACAAAACGTACTAAATAGCTTTAAATTGTTGAATTAAATTCCTTATAATATCATTACCAGTAAATATATATATAATATTTACATTTCTAAGAATTTTTTATTCTGTGCCATCTTATTTTTTTTTTGCATAATCCAAATTAAAGAGAACAAAAATAACCGAAAGGTAATTTAAAAGTTTCTATGGAGTTTTTGTTCAAAGTAAATCACATAATCTTATTTTTCCAATAGAAGAGTAATAATTCTTTTAAAAATAAGTGATTGTTATACATATATTGTTAATTTGTTCTAACAGTCAGATTGTTGGTCCATTTCCCTACTACTTGCAATTATAACAATTTATTATAACCACATAATATTACCATTCAATAGAAGTATGTAACAAAATAGCATATGAACACAAGTTAAAAAGTATATTTATATAAAAATTTCTTTTATGAGAAATTTACAATCAACCATAATAACTTCCAAACAAAAATGTGTAACTTTTCCAACTAAAACTCACTTTGCAAAATATTAGACTGAAATTTGTAGTAGGTTAGATAAATTAAAGTAAAGAGAAATAGTTCTACGGATAGTTGCGTTATAAAACAACATTATAAACAAAAGGTTTCTCCCTTGTGCTATTGAGTACAGTGTGCTTTCGGGAAAGCTTAGTTGTGATCAGTCAAGGTCCAATTAGGTACGACAAATTTGTAATTGTTTTAATTTTCACTTTCTTTAATATCATAGTAAAGCTGACATTAACACAAAACACAGCAGTAAAGACTAAAAGTGTACGTCATAAGTTATGAAAAAATATTTATCTTGCACAAAACTATTTTTCTTGCGACACATCTTGTGATAATAGTTGCTTACGTGAAATTATTTTGTAATTGTTTACTTACGTCATTAGAATGGTTATAGTTTAAAAGTGCTGTACATATTAATGGACTTCGTTATCTAACTAAATCGCAGAGTCCACAGATAACTTTTTTTACCTTCTCAGTAGGCTATAAAAGAGAACACACAATAGTGTTAAGTCCTTCTTGGGTGTTAGAATAGATATTTTTTAAATCATATTTATTCTTTTATATTGTAAACTTTTAAATCTTTGTAGGCCTATATCTTTTATTGAAGTTTATTTTATTTTCAACAAACATGACAACGATTAACCAGAAAGCATGTTATATTTTCATACTCTATTTGAAGACAATAGTATGACTATTTCACTTTGAAGCTAATAATTACATAAATATATATTTCCTTTTTTCGGTACATCAAAATAATCCACTGTTGGACCTAAACTGTTCGCTGAAAGAAACTTGAACAATGCCGTTTGTTTTTATAAAATTGTTGTACCCTATGTCAAAGGGATTTTGTGAATACAAAAATTATTGTTTTAAATACTGACGACCTCTGTATGAATTTAACACCTCTTTACATGGATCTGATGATGTGCACAAGCAGCCCGAAACTGCAGTAATCTCGACACGACCGCCAGTGGAATACTTTGAATAAATGAAAAGAATGTGTTATTGATCTAATTTTGTTATGTACTAAGTCGTAGGCTACGATAGTAAGATTTAAAATAGAATTAAACTACAATTTTTACTACAAAGGATCCATGCCACAAGTTGGAAAACAACAAGTTCGCTTCCACTGTTAGAGTCTAGAAATCAAATACATCCAGACAGTGAAACAACCCTAATAACAACTTCGTTATCAACTAGACTTTGATGGAATTGATGTAACGAAAGCTGTATACCGGGTTTTCAGGTATCCATTATTACTATATACCAAGTTCACGTAATAAATCCAGAAACATGATTTAAGCCTCAGTACAAACTGCCATACCAAAGTAATTAATTCTGACAGCATTACGTAAAGTCATAGTAAATATCAGACGCTAACACAAAGCAATCATTATCTTTTAATGCTGGTGAAATGAAATGGATGTTTAAATGACTTGTAAAATAAAAGGTTTCAAACAATTAGTATATACATAAAATTTTTCTAAGATATATTTTTTTAATAGAGCATGAAGTAATTCATTACTGAATTCGTTTCATAGAAGTATATTGTATTATTATTTTTAGTTGTATTTTTTTTATGTAGCAAGTCAAATTCGTTTCTACAAAATACCAAGTATTATAAAGTTGTAAGTTATCCATATTTTGTTTATTTATACCTACACAATACGACTTTGTTTTTATAAACAAAATTATATATTTGTAATTTTGTTTACTAAATCATACAACTTATTTTGTAGTATACACTTTTTTATAAGGCAAAAACAAACTAAAAACCCTTATATTATTAGTTACAAGTTCAAAACTAAATTGAGACTAAACAACTGCAAACAAGCTGCCGAATTCATACTCAATTCAATGAGCTGATTAATTTGTATACAGATATTTATCTGCCAAGTCAGAATACAACATTCAAACTATACAAACACGAAACTGGATTATTATAAGTAATTAAAACATGAAACTAAATATTATTAAATATAAATTTCATATTTTAGAGAGAGAATATTTACACTCTCAGGGTTAGATTATGTTAACTTTTTATTGATGCGATAGAATTTCTATGTAGTATTTGTATTTTTAAATTCGTTAAAATATTTTTTTATACCAAATCTATAAATTTATATCATAAATTATTAAGATATTGATTTTTTTATATACAGCAGTCTTCTCAATGTCTTACTTTCTCAAGGGGTTAGAAAATATTGTTAACTAATAATATAGCTTTAGGGTGACATAATGTACTAGTAATATACGTATAATATATAAGGAAGTATAATTAGACATTATTTATCTGGCTGTGGGATCACAGGCAGTTATTTGATTAGGTTTTTCCAATTTCAAAGAAGATTGTATTCCGTTTCTGAGAAGAAATGGTGCAAGATTACAAAAGCGAAATTGGATTTGCAAGCAACACATAGTTTAAGAATCACTAACTTGTTCCAATACTGTTTCATATGTTTTTCAGACAGCATTAGCAACGGTTCTTCTAATAAGTTCTCTACCAGACGAAACTAATTAATTGTATTCTTCAAATCGTTAATGACAACTATGCCTAATGATTTATACATGTAAAATATTCTTAGCGAAAAATTATATTTCCACAAGTCTGATCTAAAAATAAAACTAATTTGTCATGTCGATTCATTAAATATATGTTATCTATTGTTTTTATTTATTATTTATAAATAAATAAATATTTAATTCATCTGTTTCCCTATTGATAACACATAATTTGCTTTAAATTATAGGTTATTTAATTTTGAACAGAATATAAATCATAATTAAAAAAAGAGAATAACAGAAAAATTTTTAATTTGTTTATTTAAAAAATGTAAATCTGCTAAAGCAAATAAATTTAAAATAAACTTTGTTTGTTTAATTGCATAATAACATTCCTGAAATCCAATAGGTGAATATACGTTTTAAAAAAGTATAAAAAAGTAAAGGTTAAAACCTTCTTCTAGGTTATAACTGAGCAGTTCGCAGCAGTTCGCCAAGCCCAAGATCCAGAAAGCATGCCAGTCTATTCAACCGTTTTTTCTCACAATCATATGTTTTCTCATAAGATTTGCTTTTGAAATTTTAAACATAGATTAGGCTTAAGAATTATAAAATACACTTTGAGCTTGACGGGTGAGAAGGAATTTATATAAAAAATAACACTATTCTCACTCATATACGTTTAATTACCAAACGCGTTTCAACGACAAAGTCGTCATCCTCAGTGATATATGAGCTACAACTGACAGATTATAACTCCCATTATAATTATTTGAGTTATAATCTGTCAGTTGTAGCTTATATATCACTGAGGATGACGACTTTGTCGTTGAAATGCGTTTGGTAATTAAACGTATATGAGTGAGAATAGTGTTATTTTTGTTATTATTTTTTTTTAATAGGCTTAAGAAGTTAGGGTTTTTACCAGAATTGAGCCCTCTAGATAAAGATGAGTATTTTAATCTTTGCATTTTTGATACATACTGACACTCTCCTCATCAAACATATAAGGCATTTCCCACATATAAAGAATCATAAATAATATGTTTTAATTGTGTTTATATTCGTATTTTTATAATAAACACGATTAATGTCGAACTAAAAAATCTTAAAATTTTAATTAATCTATTTACAGGATTTATAATCCAGCTCTTTAAGTGTGGTACCTTAAAGTTGGAGCTAATTTTAATCTGCATCATGGTTTTAAACACTTCTTGTTTTTGTAATTTTGATATTAAACATTTCTGATTCAAATTCAAGCAGGTATAACTTTCACTTCTGCATATGTATTGGTTTCTCAAGGAGAAATTGTATCATTTGTAAGAAAAAAATTTCCATGAAAATTAAAAGAAAAGGATAAAACAATCTAGAATTTAATGAATAAATTAAAATTGTATTGCTCATTATTTCATGACATTTGAATAAATCATAATTATTGTAACACCTTAAAAACTAAACAACTTAGAAAAATAGCTTTATAAAAAAAAACTATGATAATTTAACAAAATTAACTGTATTGATGTTTTAAAATACCAGCTTCAAAGTTGGAGCTCATTTTAATCTGCATTATGTTTGGAACCACCTCATGTTTTTTACTTTTGTTATTAAACATTTCTGATGCAAATTTATATCTGGTCTAACTTTCAATACTGCATTCCTATTGGTGTCTCAAGGAGAAATTATATTATTTGTAAAAAGAAAATTGTTGTTCATGGTAATTAAAAGAAAACTATATAACCGTCTGGAATTGAATGAATAAATTAATATTGTATACCTTTATACAACATTTATTAATGTTGATATACCTTTATATCTTGACATTTGAATAAATCATAATTATTGTAATACCTTAAAAACTAAACAAATCAGAAAAATAGCTTTATTTACAAACAAATAATGATACAGTATATGGAAAAAATTTAACTGCATCGATGTTTTTAAATATGTTTAAATTAGTGAAAAATTATAAAACTTAATTGTTATTTAATTTTGATTTAAATAAACTTGACAGATTGAATACAAATAATACAAATGTCAACAAACTAATTTCGCTAGCAAACATAAAATTTTAATGTAATTTCGGTTAGAGAGATTCAATAAGTGTATCTTACTTTAATTAAACAAATTAATGAGTTTAATACTGGCTTATTAAAATTAAGATACAACTTAAAATTTGTATCATTCTATTTTAAGCTCTGATCATCAAACATATTAAAAGCGCTTGATGATGAAATCAGCAAAATTTATTAAATCCAAAAAAAAAGTAAGAAAGTCAAGGAGTACAAATTGACCGAGTTCAAGAACCGTTATAATAACGTAGTGTAGCTATGTTATGTATTACAATTCACATCTTTCGTACTTTAGTAAAACCAATTTCTGGAAGTAAAATAGACTTGAAATAGGTCAGTTTAATATGATCAATCTGCTCATTTAGTAAACGGAATTCAGACAAAAATAGTACATCCTTTTTCTTTATATAATGGATAAAACATGCATAGAAAGCTCATAGAAATGCATGTAAAGAAATAATCAAACGATCTAATTTTTATATTAATGGTGCGATTATTATGGTTACCGGTATATATTATGTGGGTTTAAATATCAAAATTCTTACTTAATAGTAGTCATGGCCCCTCTTGAGTCGTAACATGGGCTCTTATGGGACTACGTCTGAGATGTGTTGCTGACTTAAGCGGAGGGGTGGGGGTTGTTAAATTCACGTATATTTGTTAAAAAGTTGAGCGTGTAGTGATGTATGTATGAAATTTTGTGCTCCAGGGTCAGGGGCTCCTCCGCCAAAATTTCGAAAAAAATTATTTTCTGAAAAATGGGAAAATTTTGAAAATTGAGCACGGGGTTCAGTTCAAGAGCTGTATTGGACGTAACGTAGACATTTACCCCACCCCACCCCACCCCCTTCCCCCACCCCCACCCCTAAAATTTTGAAAAATTTAAAATTACGAAAAATGTGTGAGGGATTAATTTAAGGTGTTTAAAAAGTAAAATAGACTACCCCAACCTCAACCCCCCAACCCCACCCCCACCCTAGTAGAGTGTAGGGCATTTAATCGGCATTGTATCCTCAATGTTAAACGACGGCGCTAAATTTATAATCAGTCGCCATCTAGTTCGCCATCTTGTCGATATATCGCAGCCATTTTCGCAGCCTCCTATATATACAGGATGCTCCAAAATTCGTAAAAGTGGTAATATTTAATTTATACGAACAATATAATGCAATATTAAAAGATAAAACGGAGTTATCTTAACCTAGTTAGTGCGTGTGAGGGTGTGTTTGTAACACTTAACTTCTATATACAGAGTGTCCCGAAATTCTTAAAAGCAGTAATATTTAATTTATAGAAACAATATAACTTATTATTAAAAGGTTACGACAATTTAAATTATCTCAGCCCAGTTAGTATGTATGGAACACTTTACTCCTATAAACAGGGTGTTCCAAAATTCTTAAAAGCGATATTATTTTATACGAACAATAGAATGTATTATTAAAAGGTATCGACAATTTAAGTTATCTTCATCCGGTTTGCGTTGAGTGTATGGAACACTTTACTCCTATATACAGAGTGCAAAAAAAAATACTTAAGAGTGATAATATTAAAAGACATCGGCAATTTAAGTCATCTTATACCTTTTTGGGGTGTGTGTATAAGCATATATGTTGTTCAACGGTCAGATCATAACAGTAAATATTAACATAGAATAATATAATGTGTGACCAAACATATAACGATTGTTATGCAACGTAGTAAGTTTCTTCGAACCTTGTCGATCTATATTGTTCTAACATATACTAAGAACCATTATGTATATCTGGAAGAACATTGGTTACATATAAATAACATATAAAATACATTATATATCTGTTTCTATCGATCTTACCCGAATCCAACCGAACGTAAGGTTTCACTCTACCCTTGTAATATAATTTAATATGCAATATATAACTGTTTCTGCTTATCTTACCCCGGACTTAAACCCTTGTCATAAAATGTAAAATACAGTATATAACTGTTTCTACCGATCTTATCCGAACTAAAACCCGGGCTTGACCGAACTTAAACCCTCGTAATATGATGTAAAATACATTATGTAACTGTTTCTACCGATCTTACCCTAACTAAAACCCTCACTTGACCGAACTTAATTCCTTGTAATATAATGTAAAATGCAATATATAACTGTTTCTGCCGATCTTTCCTCGGACTTGACTGGACTTAAACCCTTGTCATATAATGTAAAATACATTATATAACTGTTTCTACAGATCTTACCCAAGTCCAACCGAGCATAAGGCTTCGCTGTACCCTTGCAATATAATGTAAAATATATTATATAACTGTTTCTACCGATCTTACCGGAACTTAAACTTTTGTAATATGATGTAAAATACAATATATAACTGTTTCAACCGATCTTACCCGAGGTTACCGAACTTAAACCCTTGTAATATGATGTAAAATACATTGTATAACTGTTCCTACCGATCTTACCCGAGTCCAACCGAACGTAAGGCTTCGCTGTACCCCTGTAATATAATGTAAAATACATTATATAACTGTTTCTGCCGATCTTACCCGATCTAAAACCCGGACTTGACCGAACTTAACCTTAGGCTTCGCTGTACCCCAAATTACCTATATAAAATGTGTTATACCCCGACCGAATCGAAATCGTTATCATAGTCGATCGCAGTGATAGTTTGAAGTTTCTCTACCAGAACGCGCTGCCATCGGGAAACTATAACGATGTAGTGTCTAGGAACCTCGTATCTCCCGAACGGTTGGTCCTGGGCCAACCAAACTTCGTGTACGGTAGGTAAGTCAATTGTTGTGCGGGTTGTATAACTGAAAGTTTGAAGGGGCAAAATTTTCAAAATACAATAACTCAAGTGTTTGTGGTGGGATTTCATTCGGATTTTCGCTAACATAGTTGGTAATACACGTACTTTATTCCTATATACAGAGTGCCTCGGAAATTCTAAAAATGTGTGGCTGATCAGCCAAAATTCGATAACTCCCGTGTTTTTTTATGGGGTTTGGTGGGATTTTTCTAAAATAGTTAGTAATACATGTACGTCATCCCTACATACAGGGTGCCTCGGAAATTCTCAAACTGTGGGGCTGATCGGAAAATAAGTATATGCGTTCAAAATTTTGGTATGGAGTAATAATTCGTATAAAATGTGTATACAAAGATGTGTTATAGTGTATAAGAAAATTATATAAACATAACTTAGCCGAGCCTATTCGAAGGAACTGTCATAATATAAAAATAAATTATTTTAGCCCGAAGGGCAGATGAATTTCCCTAATAATTAAAAGTTATTATAGTTGAGTGTTAAACTTTATTGCTATTTTAACCTAGTTGTGTTTGTGTGTGAGTGTAACACTTTATTTGGTTATGGTGAATTTTATTTGTTCTCAACATTTGATTTTGCAAGCTTTGAAAACTTATGGAAAACAGGTAACCGTTCCGGTGAAGCCAGTTTTTGAGTTTACCAGCACCAATTAAGGTAAATGACTGTAATATCTTTTAATTTTGGTGTATCCAACTAAGAAGAAAAAACAACGGTGAGAAAAAAGCACATTTCACCTAAACAGGTGCACAAATAATATCTTCAATAATCTAGGATCCAGGTTTCAAGCTTCATAAAAAGGGTACTCTCCATAAATTGCTTTTATATTTGTTGAAAATAGAATTCAGGCAACTTAAAGATGGCTAGTTTAGTAGTGATAAGCGTATTCTGTATATTATTAGATTTAGGCATATCTTGCTTTCCTTTTGTAGCTGCACTTAGCATGACATAACATATAATATTCGCAAAGATATTTAACTGCCTAAATAAGGGCAAGTAATGCTCAAATTTTAATTTAAATAAAATTTATCTTGTTTTATTATAGGCATAAGTGCATTTAGGTATGTACCACCGCACACCACAGTTCATATCTTAGTTTAGAATTAGCATAATATACAACTTTTACTATTGAATGCTATAAAAGTAATACACTTTTTCAATAGAAAGATCCTTAAGATGCCATTCCAACACAACTAACCTAATAATAATGATTTATAATAACTAACCATATTATTATCTTAATTTAATTCATTTTGCTGCACTGATTTTATTTTTAGTCTATTTTATCATGTTCTTTTGATTGATTCATTTAATTTAGATTGCCTTAAAAACTCTCTTACCAGCGTCAAGGTAATTTGGAAAAATAATAAAAATTTTGAAGTTGTCCAAAGTCATAAATCAAATAAAAGTTATCTCTACCTTAGAAATAACTGTGCAAGTGTGTTTGGCATTAGCATCTAGGATGGATCTTAAACAGGCTAAACTATGGGATGGCTCTTGTTGTAATGAATGCCTAACCATCATTTTGAGTTGACTTGTTTTAAACATTATGTAGGATTATGATGAGTAATTAGTACTAAAATAATTACTTTACATCTCTAATGAGATAGATGGGAATCGACCACTTTCCATAGCTACCCAGGAGGTACGGTCGGAACATCGTTTGCTTTTTGTTTTACGGGAGCATCCTCAATCGTTAGAAAGAGTCTATATCTCTCGACGGGTAGCCGAGAGTATCCTCAATCATCAGAAAGAGCCTACACCTCCCGTTGGGTAGCTAAATGTTAGCTACACCTGATAATGGATGTCAAAAGCCAAGCTGATTCACTAGTTTCAAACTAATGTAAATATCAACCTGTTCATTGAGTAGGGGATGAGGTCATTTAATGAGACAACCAAAAATTATATGATTCCGTTCATTTTAAACTGTAACCGTTCCATTTACTAAGCAGAGTATTATTGGAAACTAATGTACACCGTCAACCTGTTCATTGTTTGTGTGTGTGTGTGTGTGTGTGTGTGTGCGTAGAACAAGGTCCGTTACTAAGACAAAAACAAATGATACCGGTTCGCTAAACAAGAGAAATAAAAGGAGACTTGAATGGAAATAAATTAAGGTTTTTGATCTAGATTTGTAGTAAAGAAAAAATGTAACACAAGCAACTTAAAACTTAAAAAATATATTGAAGAGAAACGGCGACTGATAGCATCAAGTAAGTATTGGTTACCTCTACACATAGGATAGATACTGTTAAGTCACAAAGCATTTATGGTTATTTGTCATTGGTTATGAAAAACAGAAAGTTGCAATATATAATTTTATATGCATATTTAGAGGGACCACCTTCGACTTAGAGACTTTCACATCTTGCCAGTGGTTTCCAGTATCCCTTTTTTTT
>JAGFPH010000659.1:212251-258335 GCA_018207615.1 Philaenus spumarius
AGTTATATAATATATTTTACATTATATTGCAAGGGTACAGCGAAGCCTTATGCTCGGTTGGACTTGGGTAAGATCTGTAGAAACAGTTATATAATGTATTTTACATTATATGACAAGGGTTTAAGTCCAGTCAAGTCCGAGGAAAGATCGGCAGAAACAGTTATATATTGCATTTTACATTATATTACAAGGAATTAAGTTCGGTCAAGTGAGGGTTTTAGTTAGGGTAAGATCGGTAGAAACAGTTACATAATGTATTTTACATCATATTACGAGGGTTTAAGTTCGGTCAAGCCCGGGTTTTAGTTCGGATAAGATCGGTAGAAACAGTTATATACTGTATTTTACATTTTATGACAAGGGTTTAAGTCCGGGGTAAGATAAGCAGAAACAGTTATATATTGCATATTAAATTATATTACAAGGGTAGAGTGAAACCTTACGTTCGGTTGGATTCGGGTAAGATCGATAGAAACAGATATATAATGTATTTTATATGTTATTTATATGTAACCAATGTTCTTCCAGATATACATAATGGTTCTTAGTATATGTTAGAACAATATAGATCGACAAGGTTCGAAGAAACTTACTACGTTGCATAACAATCGTTATATGTTTGGTCACACATTATATTATTCTATGTTAATATTTACTGTTATGATCTGACCGTTGAACAACATATATGCTTATACACACACCCCAAAAAGGTATAAGATGACTTAAATTGCCGATGTCTTTTAATATTATCACTCTTAAGTATTTTTTTTTGCACTCTGTATATAGGAGTAAAGTGTTCCATACACTCAACGCAAACCGGATGAAGATAACTTAAATTGTCGATACCTTTTAATAATACATTCTATTGTTCGTATAAAATAATATCGCTTTTAAGAATTTTGGAACACCCTGTTTATAGGAGTAAAGTGTTCCATACATACTAACTGGGCTGAGATAACTTAAATTGTCGTAACCTTTTAATAATAAGTTATATTGTTTCTATAAATTAAATATTACTGCTTTTAAGAATTTCGGGACACTCTGTATATAGAAGTTAAGTGTTACAAACACACCCTCACACGCACTAACTAGGTTAAGATAACTCCGTTTTATCTTTTAATATTGCATTATATTGTTCGTATAAATTAAATATTACCACTTTTACGAATTTTGGAGCATCCTGTATATATAGGAGGCTGCGAAAATGGCTGCGATATATCGACAAGATGGCGAACTAGATGGCGACTGATTATAAATTTAGCGCCGTCGTTTAACATTGAGGATACAATGCCGATTAAATGCCCTACACTCTACTAGGGTGGGGGTGGGGTTGGGGGGTTGAGGTTGGGGTAGTCTATTTTACTTTTTAAACACCTTAAATTAATCCCTCACACATTTTTCGTAATTTTAAATTTTTCAAAATTTTAGGGGTGGGGGTGGGGGAAGGGGGTGGGGTGGGGTGGGGTAAATGTCTACGTTACGTCCAATACAGCTCTTGAACTGAACCCCGTGCTCAATTTTCAAAATTTTCCCATTTTTCAGAAAATAATTTTTTTCGAAATTTTGGCGGAGGAGCCCCTGACCCTGGAGCACAAAATTTCATACATACATCACTACACGCTCAACTTTTTAACAAATATACGTGAATTTAACAACCCCCACCCCTCCGCTTAAGTCAGCAACACATCTCAGACGTAGTCCCATAAGTGCCCATGTTACGACTCAAGAGGGGCCATGACTACTCTTAATGACATATTATATTGCTGCTATTAGATTCTTTCAATGCTAGAACGTTACAAATTAGAACTTAGAACAAGTATTAAATAGTTTAAATACCTTTTATTTTGAAAACCTTAGGGAAAATTGTTTTTTTATTACAAATTATATTATAATTAATTATTCTAATGTTACGGACTTTTTATAAAAATTATTAATATTAATATTAATATTATTAAGTGTCTTTCAGTGGGTTTAATTTATTGTTAAATAAAAGACAAGCATTTCATATAATATATGAATGTTAAAAACTAATCTGTTAACAATGCACGCAAAGTATAAATATATGCCAGTTAAGTTATAACAATGAATGCTAATAAATAAACTTTCTAATTGACAGTTATATTTTTATTTTGTAAATTAACTTCTTTATTTTATACCAGTTATAATATTGAAAAATTATAATGATGTTTATCGCTTTTTTCAATCCATTACCATTTTTAAGAATATGTCGATTGTCGAACCCACCCTAGTGTTTTGGAGGCTTCCGCAGTTAGTACCTTTCGGATACCTTGATACAAAGTCAATTGTAAGTGATGATACGAGATAAAAAAGCGGGATGGAAAACAAGGTTAAATTAGGCGTATTAATATAAGGGACACATCATAATTTAAATGTAATGGAATATACATTAAATGTACTAATGAAATAACCGTACTTTTATCATGAATGAATAATTTGTTTAAAATACATTTGTAATATTATTTGTTCTTTAGGTCTGTATTTGGTATTATTAAAAATTACTCAAAAAATCCAACGTAAATGAGGATGTACATGACCATAACACAAATAAAGGAATTTTATATTAAACTAAATTAAGGTTGTTGTTTTTTATAAAATATCAGTTTCTAAAGTGAATGGGTACTCATCCTAAGGGGAGCATATTGAAGTAAAACATTTATTTAAACCTATTTAACTTTTCTAAACCGTTCTATAATAACTTATTTTTTGAACTATTAAATTACAATTATAATAAAATGTATGTTATCTTTTGAACTAAATTATAAACTATTAAAATAAAAGTAGAATTGATATTTGTATATTATAGATCGTGTATATTATAGAAGTGGTAATTTATTTTAACAGCATGGTAATTAGAGAGCTAAGTTAAAATTTGTCCAGTTCTTGTTTTATTATATAATGTACTGCAGGATGTAGCCTTTACGTATTCATGCCAATGTAACTTAATGTCAAGCATAATTTATATAATGTAATCATTGATCTCAAATACTACTAAATAACTTAGAAACAAACATTTTATGTTTGAAATATTAGAGGTCTGTCTATAAAGTTCAGTGAATGCTATGGTAAAAATATAAACACAGAATGCACATTAGAGATACCTTTAGTGCCCTACAAAATACTTTCCACCAGACACAACGCACTCCTGACAACGTTCGTATAACGCCTCAGTTAAATATAGGAGTTCAATGATGCTCGTATGCGATGGTGCATTGTCGTGCTTTAACATCCATTTCCGGTGTGGAACATTTGCTTCACAACACATCGGATGCACTGTAACAAACGTGTCATAATTTCCAAGTAGAATGCGGCATTCGCCGTTTTGCCAGCTGGAACGGATTCCTTAAAGATGATGTGAACAACATGGTCTTCACTTTGGATTTTTTCTCGTGGCTTTTTCTTTGGCGCGGGGACAAAGGTGACCGCTATTTAATTAAATTGTCTTTTATTTTCGGGGTCTTACTGGTAACACCAAGTCTCGTCTCCTGTTACAATTGAATCTAGAAAAGTCAGATCCCGGTCTTATATTAAAACTGGCATCAAAACGTCTTGCTTTGATGCGTCTGTTAGGATATGCGGCACAAATCGTGAACATATCTTAGATTTGCCTAATTATTCATGGACGATGGCCCCTACCGTGTCTTTGCTAATACCCTTTTCTTCTGCTTTTAATCGCAGTGTCAATCACCGATCTTTTGTTAGCATCGCTCGCACACGTTTAATGTTTACCTGCGTCCTGCTTGTGCATGGGAGTCCCGAAGTTCGTAATCCACCGAATCTTTGCCAGCGCGAAAGTTTGCAAATCAATTTTACTCGCATTTCCTACTCACAGCATCCTGCCCGTACCAATATCTTATGGGTTTCTGTTTCCGTTTTACCCGACTTGAACTAAAACTTAATGTTGTGTCTTTGCACCATGGTTTTTTGACGAACACTACTCGGAACACTCTGTTGCAATGGATGTAAAGTACTGCAATAGAAGCCTCGCGCAATTACAGACGGATGGCAGGTCTAAACATGTTCATACCTGCTCATGAACGCATGCTGTTTCAAGCATTGAATACCATTATATTAGACCATTCACTAAACTTTTTAGAAGACATCGTATATTATAAGTTAAAAGTAGTTAAAATCAACAGGTTTTAATGAAGCAAATTTTAATTATAGTTGGTGTTCATAAAAAGGGTTCCAAACATTCAGGGAGTAATTCTAAACATTAATAAAATGAAACGTTCCAATAAACATAGTTCGTAAAATGCTCCATTTTCTGTCTAGCCGTCATTTTTTAAAATTATAATTCATATTAAGAGAAATGTTTGACCAATTGAGTTTAAACTTGGTATGAACTATCAATGGTCCATCACAAGAATAATAAGCAATTGTAACCAAATATGCGTTTCAAAATTTCTAACGTAAATTACTGAAAAACAGTACATTAAAAAAAATTCAAACAGCCGACATTTTGTTGTAGCCCTTATGATTCCCTATCGGGTGGTCTCTCTGCCAAAACAATCGAATGAAGGATAATAGTTAGAAGTTATGTGTACTAATTGGTTTGTTCAACCCGGCATCCTATACCAACACAATAAACTCTACAATATTGTAACAAAATTTTGCTAATATTAGCTTTAACTTAAGGGACGGCTCTAGCTGTCGGCCATATTGGCTGTCACTCCATAAGACCAATGTTAAATTAAAATCCAAATATTTCCTTTATTTTTGATCGAAAAATTATAAATGATTTGTCATGTCATTTTAAAGCTATGGTTAATATGCATGCAAATGAATTTTTCAAAACTAAGAAAAATATTTTGTTTAATATTTATTAACAATTTAAAACTGATTTTTAATATTTTTTTACGTTGTCACTATTAATTATAGCAAAAAACTACCAAGTCATTCGCATGAATAATTTCTTCCGGTCCCCAAGAGTTTTTTAATTTTTTTAAAACGCTATTTGAACAATTGCGGGTTTTAAATGGATTAAGGCCGAGCAATGTCCGTGTAACCTACCACCGCTATAGGGTGATTTTAAATATTGTTTTACTTTGTAACTATTAATTATAACGAACAATTACCAAGGCATTCGGATAAAGAATTGTGTCCCCAAGAGTTTGGTATTTAAAAGAAAAAAAAACGCTATTTGAACAATTGCTTGTTTTAAATGGATTTAGGCTGAGCAATGTCCGTGTAACCTACCGCCGCTATAGGGTGAAGCGCTGGAGTCGCAGGTTGCTTTATGTTTTACTAGAGCTGACCCTTAATTAACTATTATACTTTATCCGATAGTTTTCACCATTACATCATCCGATAGGGAATTTAAAGGTCTACAACAAAGGTTCCTATACTTTTTTTTTGTTATAATGCACGGTTATGGAGTAATTTAGGTTTTATATTTTCGAATAGCCGATGTTTAAAACACATAATTGGATATAATCACTTATTTTTCTTGAGGTAGATCATTGTTAGGTTAATCTTGATGCCAAGTTAGAGCTCAATCAGTCATGCATTTTCTAGATATGAATTATTCTGTAAAAAAAGCAAAATGGCGGCTAGACAGAAATCGGAGCATTTTTTGACTTTTCTTAATTGGAACATTTCATCATATTTTTTGTGGGAATTAACAGTTTGAATTCTTAAAACCCTTTTTCTGAACATTCGGTACTATCTAAGTCAGTTTTCATTTGGATTACAGTATTTTTGTAAATAAAGTGTAAGTAATATGAATTTAGCCATATACGGTATTTAATTAAGTATAGGGATATATATATGTATATATATATTAAATAACTTACTTTTAATTATTTTTTGTAATACGTGTATTATAAATAATGGTCTAAATTATGATTACACAAGCTGGCAATTAAATGTCATGGCACAAGGCAACTGAACTTTTCTGTCGGCCACTATGGTCCTGTCCCTGGATCTAACCACGATAGTGTGAGTGCGATCTTCCTTCGACCTGTGTATTTATAATGCTTACCGTATTATACATACAAACCCAAATCTGACACAATGTTATTTCACTAAATATTTTTTCCCCTAGTTTATCAACCACATCCTAATATAAATGCTTAAATTAGTTAAGGTTACGTTGACTAGGCCAGAGCACTATACTATGATTGTTATTGTAATTCAAACTTAAATATGTTATTACTTTAGAAAAGTCATAGTTAGGTCTACCTCTGCTTTGGGTTTTTTTTTTTAACTAATAAATTTCAATATTGGTAACACAGTAAAAACAAATAGAAAAACAATAATTTAAAAATTACTGTAAAAACTTAAATTATAAGGTAAATTATATGGAGTTTTACAAATTCAATATTAGACAAATAGGGTTGCCATTTTAATAAAATTTGTAATTGCTGGTTTTTATACCAACAAATTGAAGCCTACGTATAATTGTATGTTTCGAATTCTATGTGCTTTATTAAATTTTTTCCTGTTTAAAATCGATGCTTCTTAGTAATGTATTATGTGTTTTTAAAGTATTCAAAGAGTCTGTTATGTACTTATTTTCGGCACCATTTAATTGAAAATCTAGGATAAATCACCATTGTCTTTAAACAAATTCGACTCTGATCGTGCAAAAGAGGGTCGTTATTAACTCTCTAGCATTTAATTAATGCACTGAGTTTTTGTATTGGAAGTGTTCTATAGTAATTTCCAAATTAAATTCAGAAGCGTCCTATATTGAACGACCAAAAAATAATAGCTCCTTTTACTATATCCATATGCCTAAGCACATGTGCCGTTGGAGATAAGATGGATGGTTTTGAATGTTAGTACTGATCCTTTGGGTGTAAATGCAATTACCTATCCCAAGTAAGGTGTTGTTACGGGAATTTAGCCACGGTTCAAAATACAAACAATTAATTATTGGCTAAAATCAAGTAAGTTTTGATCACAGACTCCATTTTCTACAGTAGAATGATGAAGACTAAATGGCATATAAAGTGTAGAGTATAATGACATTCACCTAATGAGTACACCTTCGGCACAAGGCAATTAATATTGTGTACAAAAACATCTGTAAATCACCTATCCTATATTCGATAATTGCATAACAGCGTTGGAAAACATTGAGACACCATTTTCTTGAACTGGAGAATAAGGTCATAATACACAAGACTAATACAAGTTAAGTGGATATAAATGTAGTTAATATTATTTTGTTTTTAAATAAGCGGTATTTACATCTGTTATAAAATATCAGTGAAATAATAATAAAGGTACATGTACATGCTATGCTATGCAAAAGTTAGAATGTAGTATTGTGTAAGGATATGAAAGTGGTTTCTTTGAAACTGATGTGTGTTTAAGGGAGTAAAAGAAGTTCTTTAATAAAAAGGAAAGACCATTGAAACTGTGACAACTTAAGAAGACATGCAAAGAAAAGTTGCAATAAAGGTTTCGTTAAGTCGTCAGCGATAACATCTGGCGACAATCTTACTTTGACCTTTACATAAAAGCATTCAACTTACTTTCTCTTTGTTTTTATTTATAAAAACCTTTATTAGAAAAGAGATTTTTATAGAAGTATGGAGGCAGTTTTTATTAACAGGAATAATGAACTATGGAAAGCTACAGTTTTGTTGTGAAAGATTTTAAGTTAGTGACATATATAATTGCTTTTTGTCTGTAGGGTAGTATGTCAATAGATTTTCTGAAAAACATTTTACGCAATGAAATGTGACGTCGACATAAAACATTCTTATTATAGTAGTATAATAAGAAGCAATACTTTCAAAAAGTATAAGTAAATATTTTCACCAAAATAATTTAATTTGAAAATTTAAATATTGTACGGTGAAATTTTTGACTGAGTTATTTTAATAATGTTCTAATGGCAATAAAAAAATGTGTTGAACAATCTAACATAACTTATTTAAGAAAGCAGAGCACACAAATATTTTGATATATTTATACATAATACAAAATAAGAAATGTAAATATCTTGTATTATGGAAAATATCCACAATGATTGAATATAAGAAACAATTTAATAAAATGTTATGTTTAATATACTACCCTAATGCACATTTAAATGACATAGTCTTCATCCTCAGAGGGCTTTAACACCACTAAACTAAACTACTCTAGGGTATAATCCGTCCTCCCTAATTCCTCACCGTTCACGTCCAATCACAAGGCGTCTAGTTGGAGGAGTGACGTAAACAATTATAAGCATTAATAAATATAAATAAAATAATAAAAAATATAAATCTTTTTAAAAATTAATAACTATATGTATTTTATGTGTCATTACAGATGTGTCTTCTTTGGCTTAGGTGCCCTTATTTGTAACTTTATAATTTGTTTTTAAATAGTATTTAAAAATAAACAATTATAACTTTAACTTAAAACAATATTTCTTATTAAAAAATATGCTTAAAAAACAATTTCAAATAAGAATCATTTTAAGAATTACATACATATTTTTCAGTCAAAACTTTTAAAACAGTAATTTTAGCAAACAAACGAAATTATGTTAACGTGCATAGTGTAAAAACAATAAGAATATGTATACGTACCTAATCTCATTGGAAATATCTTAGTTTAATTTTTTGTTTAAAAATTGCAATTTGAACTCAAGTTTATAACATATATATATATATATATATATATAATATATAGATATATAAAAGCAGGTCTAACATATTTATATACTTGTAATACATTAATAGTGTATAATATTCCTTCTGGAACAGTTTTTTTTATATTCTAGATTTTTTATGAGTATTAGAATAATGCAATATGAAAGGTGGAAGACAAAAATGTATGTATAGAATTGCCATTAAATTCACGCTCACAGATACACATTTCTTGACGTCTGATTTTAGGGGAGAATTAACTTGATTATGATGTAAACAAGATTAAAGACAACGGTGCTGCTTCCCTTTTGCATACAAATTTCAGAGATTTACACATTGAATGAGTAAGTAGGAATTAAGTTAAAATAAGTTTTATTTTGATTCTCTTTTTTCGATTCAAACGCAATTTTAGAACCAATATATAATGCAAAAGTAAGGATAAGTATTGGAACATTTTAAAAAACATTCATCGATCAAGTATTATATTGGCCGCATGAGTTACGAGATAAAGATTGACAAGTCTTACTTACATAATAATTCAGCATACCCTCAAGACTTTGGTTGATTACATATTGTTCCTATTGATACATATTTCATAAGATCTATCATGCTGATTTGCATGCTATTTAATTTAAATAAATAAAAAAAAATTATAAAAAGGATGTGACATGTCTTTTGTATATATCATCTTTATATTTCACAAGTAGGCCTACACTTCTAGTTTGTTTCGTTATAAAGTTTAAACCATATTAATACCTGTGTATGGAGATCTAAAGGTAAAATATTTGTTGATTTGTTTTATATGAAAAATGTTCTTTTCATTATTATACACGGTTATCAAATGTCATTGTTATTTCATCGGTTTATTATTTTATGTTATTTTTCATTTTGAAGTGATAACTTCTATTGGCCCGTTGGGCACTTTCGACTTGGCTATGTTTTCGAAATCTCGCGTCACGCCAGATTTCTCGCTAGATCTTGCATCACGAAAGATTTCCCGCGAGATCTCGCGTCACGCCAGATTTCTCGCGAGATCTTGCATCACGCCAGATTTCCCGCGAGATCTCGCATCACGCCAGATTTCTCGCGAGATCTCGCGTCACGCTTTTGTTTAGACACAAGTCAGATCGTGGAGAGGGAATATTATTAATACATTATTTACATTTATTAGCATAGCAATCAAATTAACACATAAGAATTAGTTAATATAATATAACAGCTGATTTCGCCCATCATCTGTAATTCTTAAACAAAACCCAGCGTAGATTATATTTTGGGGTTATGTTTACAACTTCAACCATTAAAATTTCTTGTGATGTTAATTTTCTTATATATTAGTTATACAACTAATGTAGGCTTCTATAACTATAAGTTATATGGGCTTCTACACGTTATAAGATTTGCTTTGGGGTTATAAACTGTATATAAAACTAACCTTTGATCATCAATATATTCGTTTATACAAATTTAAAGAAGGATACCTACTGTTTAACTTCGCAAACATTCGTACATCTTTGTATAACATATTTGATTATTAATTTCTTTACTGTAACATTAACAACTTCTAAATCATTTGATCTATCAATATGAAATAAAATGTAACTAAAAGATAATATTTTTACCTTTCTTTAAATATATAATAACGGATATAAATAAACAATTTGAACAAATAGGCCTACAGTTTTATAATCCTTATAATTGTACACATTTACCGAGTTAAAAATCCCCGTAGTCATAGAAGTTATCACTTCCAACGTGTGGTCTTAAGCACACCCAGTTAATTTTTTTTTTGTTAGTTTTAGGATACAAATCTATTGTTACCAATATCTGGAGATTTACTCTGCCGACTTTTAAGCAGTTTGTTTGAAATGATAGAAAATTGGGTCATTATTATACAAAAATTATATTATGAAATGTTGTTTTCATTCTGTTGTTATATTTATAAGGCCAAGAATGTTTTTATTATAATATTTTTTTTAGTTTTAGGTTATAACCCTTTTAATAATATTTTTTTTAAAGATTTTCGAGCGGTTTTGTTTAATGAAGGCAAATGTAATTATTAACAAAAATATATTATATTACGTCGTTTTTATTTATTTATTTTGTTTTATGTTACAACCATATTATTAGCTATTTCTTAAGATCTACAGAATCAGTTTTCGTGTATTTTGTTTTGAATTACATAAAATGTACACATTTTTGTAAAAGAATAATTAAATACAAATTGTATTTCATCTGTTTATTTATAAGGGAACTTTTTGATCTTTTGTTTGTTTTAGGTTACAACCTTTTGATAAATATTTCTGGAGTTCTACCTGGCTAGAATTTTGTCTCTAATGTAAAAACACTTGTTTCTTTATTATATTTATGAGTGTTATTTTGTTTTATTTTGTTATTTTAATTTTATTTTACGATACAACCCTCTTAATACTATTTCTGGAGATCTACATGGTGGACTTTCATGTGGTTTGTTTAAATTGAAAAAAATACTTGTCATTATTGCCAAGAAATAAAGAATTTGTTATTAGTGTTTGATAATTATATTTATAAATAAACTTTTTTATTTGTTGTTTGTTTTTAGTTACTACATTTTTCTGGTGATTTAAAGGGTAATTTTTGTTTAGTATGTTCAATGCAATAAAAACGTTGTCAGTATTATTAAACAATTAAGAAATTTAATTTTTATTTTATCATAAAAATTATAAGGGCGCTTTTATTTTTTATGATGGTTTACTAATCATAATCTACAACTAATTGTGTGTTATACATTAAGTTAAACAGCGATTCGAATTGTTCAAGAAAATAACTTATATTTAACTGAATATTTATTTCTGACAAGTGTGTTCTAGTTTCTGTATAATTTGTAATACAATTTTATAAAATTAGGTGTTTATATATTAATATGCCTTGGCTGTTAATGGGATTTATGAAATGTTTATTATAATTATAACAATTTGCTTTTTTATAAAACAAAAATGTTTAAGTTTTGCAGATAAATTTTAAAATTAATACATATTAAGAAGAAGACAGAAATTTAGAAACATGAAAAACCTACGATATTTAAATTTTACATTGATACAATTAAATTAAAATCGTACAACAATTAAAATGTTTCATGGAAATTAAATTAAAATTTAATAATATTTACCTGTATTGAATATTTTCATAAGTTTATTCAACCTATATTAATTTCGTGCATTAAGAGAGAATATTACATTATTTTAGTTCACAACTAAACTGATTTACTTTAGAACAGTTTTATAAAAGGTAAACAAAGGCAGGTCGTACAACGCAAAACTAATATTTAAAAAAATACGAAATAAGAGAAAATGTATTTTTAATAAGACTTTGGTTGTTTACTTTAATCATAAAAGTTTTTAGAGTCACATAAAAGTAAAACACAAATATTAATAATAAACAAGTTTTATTGTTGTTCGAATTGTTCTCCTAAAACATAACTGTGCAATGTTTATTATTTGTAACTATTTTGAAATAACTAGCAAACATTCAAATTTACCTTCTTTAAACTATCTTTAAACTATAAAGTCAGTAAAAGGTAGTTGTAAAAAGATAATTGAAAAAACTCTATATTTATCAATTAATATCCATCCATAGAGTTTATAGCTAGAGTTGAGGACTCTTGTTTTATTGGCGAACATGAATTGTTGTTTTATTAACTCGTTCCCTGAAGTAGAGGAATTGTATATTTGGCTGTATAAAAAAACGTCTAATGTTTCTTACAGAAAATATCGATTGCTTTCCAAATAAACTAAATGATTTAGCGTATTGAAATATTCTTTGTGTCTTAATCTTTCATTTTAGTTAAAATAAAGATAGCAATTTTTATTTGTCAGCATTAATCTAGTTCTACTTTACTTAGGTCGTATTATGTGTTTATTAAACTCATTAACTTGACCAATTTGATAGGTGACTTCCCACTTGTGTTTAGTGAGTAAGTAAATTATATTTGACTTATATTTATTAGATAAATTCGATAGGCCTACTTATACTATTACGCTCATTTGGTTATTCCTGAAATAGAGTTTATTTATTTAAATCATTCGCAATGTCAAAGCAGATTAACTTTATACAATTTAGCCATAAGAGTAATGTTTATCAAAGTTAAATATTTTGTCTTTATTGAATAATTATGCTCTGATATTAGAGTCACTACTGTTTAAATCATTATATTACAACTGTGTATTACATACATTATTAAAATTTCATTCATTAAATTATTTTTATAAATATTTTAAATTTTATGACTGATATACATTGTATTCATACTTGTGTTCCGACTCTAGAATTTTCCTAAATTTACCAAACAAATTATGAACGTAAACTTTACAACCTACAACTCGCATATCTTAGATTTTTCAATAAGGTAGATAAAATATGATACAAATCCTTCATAACATAGTTCGAAACGCGTAAATTTGAGATCGACGACAAGAGAGTTGAGTTAGTTGTGGGGGAATCAGCAGCAGAGGAGAAGAGCAGCATTAGGCTGTTCGTTCCCCCACTGCCACTGCCGATCTTGCCGTCGATCTCAAATTTACATGTTTCACGCTATGTTAGGAAGAATAATTTGAATCATATTTAATCAACCTTATTAAAAAATTGAAGATATGCGATTTTAGTTTGTAATGTCTTTTGTCAGAATCCATTTTTTAAATTTAAATCGAGCCAATGAAGTTAATAGGGGTCAATATTCAAAATAAAGGCCTGAATTTGTTATACTGCAATTGTGCTAAAACTATTAATGCGACGAATTTCATCTTCGGCCTGTTTGAAGTCCATATAAAAAAGAAATCATTTCCGAAATGTAATTTCTTAATATTTTTAATTAACAAAGATATACATTTTTGATAATCGGTAATTTTTTAGTGTTTTTATTAATTTTCTTGGTAAAAAATAGTCCAATCAGCGTCTATAAAAAGATCTAAATATTTTGTAAGTTTTTTTTAACTTAGCACAAATGTCCAATTGGAAGTATCGTAATCAATTCATAACTTTTTATAATATCAACGAAAAACAGCAAAAATTATAATATTTATTGTTATTTATGTTTATAAAAATTCGCAAAAGCTCTTTGTATGATTGATGTTTGTATTTTGCATACCTATGTGCTAATACTTAAAGTCACTGTGGAAGTTAGTTACTGTTAAATTTAATAACATAATTAATTATATTTTTTTGCTCCATTTGCTTGATTACTTTTGTGTGTCACAAAGGTTAAAAAATACTATAAACGCAGGAAAGTTAATATCTTAAATGTATGCATTTTGATATTAGAATATTTTCAATAGTACAACGAATTGAAATAACAAATTTAAAAAAGGGGTTTTCAGTATTTTTAAGATGTTTGGAAATATTATCATAGTTTAGTTATACAATTTTATTGAAATTCAATTAACCTTTAAAATGATATTAAAGTAAAACTTTATTTACTTTTCAAATGTATTTAGAAAACGTCTTAACCCAAGTAGATCGATTACTCTTGTATATGAAATTGTTTATAAATATATTTTATAAAATACAATTATTATTGTAAAATATTTAGTAGAGTTCTAGTTAAAACCAAGTATTAGATCTGTATTGCTCCAAATGTTCTCTCAGGCTTTATATATTAAACTATTACATAGTATTATGTAAACAGTTTCATAAAGATATTTTTCACCATTACAGTCAACGATAGTACATTACATACACTTTTTTCACTGCCTTAGCATTAACAGTTCAACAAGTAAAATGTTTAAGCGTTCAATAAATACACGATTGCAACTCATCTTGTTTGCTATTAACATACTATGTTTTTTTATTTGTCTATTTAGAAAAAATTACTCTTTTTTTATCTAAATATTAATTTATCCTCCAATGGAAACTTGTACTAAGAAACTGCATAACCTGTATCGTAACTGTTTAATCATAACCGAGTTGATGTCATGTCATAACGCTACTATTTTAAAATCGTAAACTAAAATCAAATTACAATGATTAAACTGTAGAATTCTAAAATTTACCATTATAGTTCTAAAATATTAACTTTAATTATCTTAATCTATGTAAATAACACCATTTTGTAGCCGTTTTAATATTGTAAAGTTATGTTTTTAGGGTATAACATACACATTCAGATTGCGAGTTAGGAGGAGACAAACAAATTCTTTATAAGATTAATAGTTTACAACTTGATTTATTTTATAAGATTAGGATTTGTTTAATGTTTAGATAGTCCATAGTTCATAGTCGGATATTTTATCATATTCAAGGATAGAAAGTAGTAGTGCACTGGGAATGGAAAAAGAGACACATATCTGCATATTAGTTCGTAACTAGGAAATAAATAAACGAATATTTTAAAAGATTCATTTGTATGCAAATGTATTTACGTAAATATAAAATTGTACTTTTTGAAGTGAACAATATTTTTTTTATGTTAATATTATAGGTAATATTGTTCAAGAAAAATACTTTTCACTCATATATATACATTAATATATAATATAATCGTTGTGGTTTAACTCAAATATGGTTAAACATTTAAATGTTCAATTACTTTCCCAAAACAAATCGTCTTTATTTAAGCAAATCATACACTGTTGAAGAGAAAAAGTTAAAATATAAATTGTAAATATGAAAGAAAATTACGTAAGCAGGAATGAAAATTAAGAAATGAAATCTAAATTAATTTCACTACTTAAATAAAAATTACGTTTACAAAGATACAATCACAAACACTAATATGAATTAGTCTAATTCTTTTCAACATATTATTACTCTAATTGTTATTTTATAATTATGACAAAATTATAATAAAAACTATAAGTAATCACTACAACTTTAATTAATACATTTTCTTGTCCTGCATTTCTAGAAGTCAAGTGGTGTTTCGATAATATTGTGTTCATCAATTTAAAAAAAAACTTTGCTATATTAAAACAATTATTATCCAGTAATTATTTTAGTTCCGGCAGATAGTATTTGAATAAAAGCAAATAAACATATATAGGCTACACAATAATTCGGTTTTACAAAAATAGTTTCTTAAGTAACCTTTAGAATTCGTATTTCCGTCGTATTTAATGTATAGTATACACCTCTCCTTGATAAACCGTTCATGCATTCTTGTAAAAATATAAACGAATAATTTGGACTTTTAGATGTCTATAAAACCAAAGACTCTATAAAATCAATTAAACTAAGAAACTCTTAAATATTTCGGTCATTATTTAATTCACTGAATTATAATATACTCTGTATTATACATTACTCTGAAGGGTGAACTCTTCAACTACAATAATTAACTTCATTCACTACACGCAGTATGCAGGATCATACAAAGCTGTAGGTAAACATCACAGGGTGACGTAATTAATTTGTGCAACAATGGATTGGGGCTGAAAATGAACACTGTTCTGAATAGTTGGTTATACTGTAAATCATTTATGTAACAGTAGTTAGTTATATTAGGAAGTTTTAAAAGTTTACAAAATTTATTTAAATTCCTGTTTTAAGCCAAACCTGATTTCTTTAGTGTTTAGTGGTATTGACTGCAGATTATAAACAAATACAACTAAATTATAAAATATGTAAACCTTATCTTTTCTTTTAAATTAAATGAAATCATAAACCAATTGTTTTCCCATTGTTAAGAAAAACTTCAAAAACTCTGGAAAGGGTATCTAAAATTAAGGTTATTACGTAATCATCAACGTTGTTTGAATTTGGTAGAATTGTGTACAATTTGTACGAAAGTTAACAAAGTACAAAAGGTGACAAAAAATTATTTTCCTTGCAAAATTAATTTAATTACTTAGCTGATTCTGTGTATGTTTAAAAAACTTTTGAATAGTTTTACGAATTCTCACATCGAATAATGAAAGAGTTAGTCATCTAAAACCTCTTTTAATATTATACAAATAATAAGTGGATCTTGAGAAAAAAATTTAATAAACCAATGCATTTAAAAATAGAATTATACAAATTATAAATGACGTTAATTAGTAAACAGCGATAAATAAGTTATAAAAAAGATATTACATAAAATTTGTTAAATAAGTAGTAACAATCCGACTACTTTAAAAAGAGTAAAACACAAATTAAATACATTACTACAATCAGCATGGTGTCATATTGTGGATCGTCACAATCATTGCCAGTTCGGTTAAAGTCCACGTTTTAATGACATTAATACACATCGTGTAATCGTATACAGTAATTGTATTCAATAAATTTGGAAGGTTGTAGTTTCATTATGAAGGACAAATACGTATGTAATATTCAACCATAAATTATTTGTGAACTGGATACCTTTGATATTCCCTTTATTAATGTTGCGTCTATTTATTTTAGGTTTTCCGTGAGGTTCACTTAAGAATAAAGTTAATTGACAATGAATTATTCTTTTGATTTAAAAAATTGAAATTGGAAATTTCATTACATTTTATCAAAGGTGGCTATTAGGTAAGTAACTTATAAAGTTTCACTTTATTACATTTTTAATATAGCTAATTTTTATATATTTAGTTAATTGTAAAAATATTAAAATCATAAAAATAACAGTTCTAAGAATATATATAACAATGTTTTGAATATTGAATATCTATGGTATGGTATATAGGTCGCAATGTATGCTATAAATTATTAGTGGTAAAGGTCGATCGATCAGGGAAGTGTTAAGGCGTCTACCATGACAAGATATATTACTCTACCTTTTTACCTGGAGAGACTTTTATATAAAATATTTCAAAGAAAAATAAAATGACATATTCTAAAATAAAATGTGAAACCCCTTTTATACTAATTAGTAAAATAATTAAAACAGTTTCACAACCATTTGAGTCATTAAATTTTCCAAGTCAAAATACTAATAATATTTAGCAAATTCCACGGATCAATAGTTCATGTACTGCGTTAAATCTATTGCAAAGGGGCATAAAGTAAAAAAAATATGTATAATTACATAAAACAAAATATATAATTATAAAATAATAATTGTTTAATTCATTCCCATTTGTAACAATTTAAATAGGATTCAAGTAAAAACTTATAGAGGCCTATAATTATATTGGTATATTTAAAACAAAACATATATAACTTAATGTTTTAAAACATATTAGTTTACAATAATAATTAGATAAAATTAATATATGATACATCATTTTCTAAAGTGGTTAATTTATAAAACAAACAAAAAACAAAACAAAAATACTAAATAAGTCAACCAACAATCGTATTTATAGAGTAATTAGTTCTTTTACTTTCAAACTATTAGTATTTGTTGATTTTCAGTTTTTAGTAACATGTACAAAAAAAAATACTGATTCTAAATTATTAAGTCATTGTTTAGTTAGACAAAATGTATGCCCACACAAAACAACACATATTGCCCAATTTATAACATAAACTAATTCTACATAACCATGAATGAATACTAAATGTTCAATGTCAAAATATAAAATAGAAAATTAGTTATTACAAAACTGTTCACACAAAAGTATACTTTTAATCAAATATACCAACACAGAGATTACATCATACAAGCTATTTTATATTTTATTAAATATTATTTAAGCTGTGATGTTATAAAAGACTTAATAAAAAAAAACAATAAAATTATAACATCAACGAAATCGTTAAAATGTCTATTTTAGGACGTTTCAAAGTTGATTCTATGTTGTTTTCTTATTTTTAAAATATAGATTCCAAAATTCTACTTTTGTTTTTCCTAATGGAATCCCCAATTATTTGAAAAATCGCCTTTCTTGGCTCACGCAAATGCAGAATCTAGTTACGGAATCAATTAAAAACTAGAATCACAGTTATACAAGACAATATAATCATAACTGATGATAAAAAGCTTAAAATGACTGCCGTCAGTTAGGGTTGTTTTTTAGTGTAACATTTTTTTCTCCCTGAAGGTTATTAACAAGGAGTTAACACAGTGAGGAGAATTTTAACCGTTAAAATGTGAAAGTTGTTTACATATGGTTAATAGATATTTTGTTTATTTCTCGTTTAAAAACAGATGTTGCTTTTATATGCAATATTTGGTAATACATATTTCAAAGGCAATATTTATGAAATTAAGATTTACTCCCATGATAGTATGGTAATATATGTACATTTTTTATCAAAATTAGACACTTTTAAAGTGTAATTTATTGTTATAACAATAAATTTCTAAACATGTTTTACAATACACTGCAATAAAAAAATCATTTACAATTTGTGTCTTGTTAAAAATGTGTATGCTATTTTTATTTTTAATTAAAAATAACAGCAAAGACCATCAGTAAATATTGTAAACGCATTTCGAACCACCTTAGTATTTATTGTTTTTAATGAAGCATTAATCCTGTCGAAGGTTACATTAAGTTAGGTAAGTTATATCCTCTTAGACACAAATACTGAATAAACTATATAATCTTTTTGACTCAATAAAATATATAAACAGGTTCACGTTTCCTGTTTTATGTTTTTTTTTACTTACGTGGTCTAATCAGGTATCGGTTACTCTGCAAAAGATAGCAAAGAAATGTAATTACATGAAGTTGTATTGACAACGGTTTCGTTTTCTGATAACGTTATACATAACACCAAAGTTAAGTATGTGTAATAAAATTTATGTTACAATGTTTACGAAACAATCATGTAAAGTGCTCTTATATTTAAAAAAATGAATTTTAAAGACATAGGCTAGTTATAGTATTAAGTTTATTATGTCTATAACAATAAAACGAAATCATTTAGTTTTTGTTAAGTAAATTAATTGCTTAACGTTTCTAAGCTATCCACAAGCTGTGTAGAAATTATTTGAACTTCCAACAAAAGTGTCTTCTTGACACTTTTAATAATACAAATTTTATAAAATAAGGTTATACATAAATAAATATATTTTTAAAAGCACATTAAATCTTACAAGTAAGTATCTAAAGCTATTTCGATATACTAAAATAAAGATCTTTTGATTAGAACGTTGTTGCAAAAATAAAAACCAATACAGTCAATTAGTCAAAAATTACGTCATGTAAATAAATTACAAACATTCCTCTCTTAAAAAAGGATAAGGAAATCAAAGCAAGTAACAAGGTAAGAATGTTGGCAAACTGGTCTTACGTCTTTAGCCTGAAATCCACCTCGATTCATGCCAGTAGAAAGTATGAAGTAGTAAATTACAAGCGAATATACATACGTGTAATAGTGGCAGCTAAATCATATGAAATAAGCAAACAAATTTGTTAATCGGATAATGTTAGTAAAACTTCTTGGAAGATTATTAATGATGTTCGCAAACAGAATGTGAATTCTGGCAATGTTTAATTGGAGATTGATGGAGTTAGTTATACCATCACTTGTTTCAAACTTATTTAATACTTTCTTCAGTCAAAATTTATTTCAAGGTAAGAATTGTAAGCCATACTCATTCCGAAAATTTATTTCAAGGTAAGAATTGTAAGCCATACTCATTCCGAAACAGAGATATGGAGTCGTCGATGTTTCTTTTGCCTGTGCATGAAGAGGATGTTTCTAGAACTATTAGGAAAGAAACAAGTAAAAGGTCCACTGATATTGATGAAATTTCTGTGTGGCTCATCAAACAGTGTTCTGAAGAACTTACCAAACCTCTTCAGGTTTTAATAAATTCTTTATTCTCTGAAGGTAAATTCCCAAGTAGATTAAAATCTGCTAAGGTCCTTCCTTTATTTAAAAAGGGTGAAAGAAATTATACTAATAATTACAGACCCATTTCGATGCTCCCGGCATTTAGTAAATTTTTAGAAAAACTGTTTCTAATGCAACTTCTTAAATATTTAGATAAATTTAATATTCTTTGTTGTAGCCAATATGGCTTTCAAAAAGGAAAGTCCAAAATCGATGCAGTAGTCAAGTTAATGGACTTCTTATTGGAAGGTCTTGATAAGAAAAGGGAAGTTATGAGCATTTTCCTGGACCTTTCCAAAGCTTTTGATTGTGTTGATTGTAATTTGTTACTTAAGAAATGCGAAAATATTGGTATTAGAGGAATTCCATTGCTATGGATAAACTCATTTCTCTCCAATAGAACACAGCGTGTTAATGTTGCAGGAAGGCTGTTTAAAGAGACTGAGACAAGGAGTCCCGCAAGGAACAGTTCTCGGCCCGGTATTATTTTTACTCTATGTTAATGATTTGTCATTATCAGTACATGCGGATAGGGTAATTTAATTTGCTGATGATACAACACTATGTTTTCAAGCAGATTCTGTTCAAAAATTGGAGCAGAAGGCTTTTATACAAGTCAATGTCACTGGACAGTATTTTCCTGAAAACTCTTTAACAATCAATCCATGTAAAACTAAGTACATAAACTTCAGTAGAAAGCATAGCTCAAATCTGGCACCAAATGTCATGCTAGGTGATAGTATACTTGAAGAAGTGCAATCAATAAAATGTTTGGGTATTCTAATTGATGAAAAGTTGAACTGGAATGATCACATTAGCAATATCAGTGCAAAAATTAGCTCGGGTATATTTGTACTGAGAAGTTTGAAGCCATACTGTGGTAGATCAATACTTTTAACAGCCTATTATGGGCTAGTGTATCATTATTTGAACTATGGAGTTTTTCTTTGGGGAAACTTATTAGTTCAAAACACGAAAAGAGTGTTCGTCTTGCAAAAAAGAACTATAAGGCTTATTGCAGGGCTACATAAAAGACAAAGTTGTAAAATCTATTTCAAGAATTATGGAGTACTCACACTTCCATGTATTTAAATACTTGAAGTGTTACTTTTTTTTAAATTCAAGTGTAATCATGTCCAAAATATGGATATACACAACTACAGTACCAGACAAGCTTGTGAGTATCGTGCCAGACAGCACAGGTTAAATTTATACAGTAAACTTCCCTCACAAGCTGGTGCAAAGTTCATGAATAAGCTTATGAATTCTTTCTATTGTCTGGATCCTTTTACTCGGTGGATGAGTTTCTGCATCATGATACTCTTTTGTGATAGATGTAAACTCTTCTTTTTTTGTTATTTCTTTTTTTTTTTTTTTTGAATTGTGTTATTGTATTGTTTCATTTTAACTGTGTTTGTGTGTTTATACTTTATTTCAATTTCTTTAAATTATTTCTTTATTTATTCTGTTTTTAGTGAGAAATGCATTTTATGGCTGATCTCATATACTTCAGAAAATTATTTAGTTCTAATTATAGATTTTTTTTATATATAAATTTTAAACTGTTGAGGTTTCCTAAAGTATTTGTGTGTATGGGTATTGTCATATATGTTTACTGATTGTTGTCATTGATACTTGACTTGTTCTATACAAAATGTAAATTTTTTTAAAAGGATAAATAAATTAAGATTGAAAATTGAAATATTTTTATGAATTTCTTAACACCAAAATATACCATAACTCGTTTTAAAATATATTTAATAAATAAAAGTAAGTTTGCCTATTTAGTTGACCGAGCGTAAGCGAGGTCTCCGTTTTAACTCTACCGTTCGGCATTTTGTCTGTGTGTCTGTCTCACGATTACGGCCAAACGCCTTGACCGATTTTGATGATTTTTTGCATGAATGTTCCTTATTCCTAGGCCGAGCCATGTATATATACGGTTTTCTTCCATTTTTCATTTTTAACCCCTTATATAAAATAAAAATGACGGCCGAACCGTTTATCTCAGTGTAAGCGTTTTTTTCCAAAGCCAGTTTGTGGCTTAACCATAAGTCGAATTTAAAAACTAATAACATTTTGCTTAAGCAAATTAAATTTTAAACAAAATTGTATTCTTGATTTTTTCCCGTATCTCTAACGTAAGCTCACAAAATATCCATAAACTTCGAATTTGTTAAAAATCGTCATAATTTTAGTATTTCAACCACGTTTTTATACGTTTATTCTAAACCAATTCAAAAGTATTCCATAGATTTTTTGTAGATAAAGGTTTAAAGAATTCATATATGCCAGTAAAAAAAATTATTGAAGTAAAATTAAGAAAGTTATTAGCTCAAGAAACAATCACGTTCAGTAACGAAAAGGAAATGTTTAACTTTAGACCTACATAAAAAGTTGTAAAAATCATTGTAATTTTTTTCATAAATGTAAAAAGTTTCGTAATTTAGTTCTAAATAGAATTGTATTAAAATATTTATCAATAATTTCAAATTTCTTTTCTTTTTTTTAAACACCAGTTTTTATGTTCCTACTACAAGACTGCTAACAAAGCTAGGCCTGTTTTGAATAGTAATTTAGGAATATATCATTTGTCCAAAAATTACAAATTATTATAAGAAAGTGTAGAGGATAAATCAAAGAATTGAACTTTATACCTGTAAATTATCATTGTAAATTTCATAAAAGTATTCGACTTAGCTTTACTTGAATTACAAAATGAGATAAAACAAATGAAACCTCGCGGCGATAAAGGACATACAAAAATGACCGTAGGACACCGTGGGAAGTGTTGGTACATGGGTTGAGATCACGACATTTAACATCGTTTGTTTTCATTTTTTATAATATTGGAATATAATATGGAACTTAAGTTAACTTATGATACATTGTTAAGTTTGAGTTATTTAAGTATGTAAATATTTAATTGTATGATGTCCCTCTATAACGCGATATTTTTAGCTATCTTACGCATTATTAACCTAAATAAAACACAACGCCTCGAAAAGAAAATCTTTAGCAGTTAAAGCTCAAGAAAAGAAATAAAAACGAGAACTAGAAATCCTGGAATCGCAGGAATTGTAAATAATGTTTTACTGGCTAAACCTTGTGCTTACTTCCTTACTGGCACACTATTTTTTAACCTAAGCTCAAAACCACATTTGTTGTTTCAACGAGCGAGGTCTACTGTTCACAGAACTACTAGTTTAAAACTGATCTAATGATATAAATACTGCCAAAATTTTCTATTACAACTGGTAAAAGACAAAGTACTTATTTTTTCGTCTGTTACAAGCCCACATTGAAAAATCCTTTATTGTTATTAAAGAACGGTTAGGCCTAAATGTGCTGAAGTAACGTGAAATTAAATATGTATACACGAGTGCACATCTCGGGCAACTTTAAAAGTATGTGTGGGCTACATTTGAAGCGCGGGTTGTCAGCAACTTGAAACATGCAATAACACCCACGGACTGTAACTTACAGAAATAATCATTAAGGTAGTCTACTACCGGTATTTGTCGATTTAAAACTAAAAAATGTATTTATGAGCCTACAATAATAATTAATAATATGGTTTTGGCATCAAAGTATACTATTTGTTTATGGTAACAATTGTATTTATATGAAATATAATATTTTTTGTCAAATAATATTATAAATATTTGTCACAAATATTTCATTTAAAAAATTCTTAGTAGAATATTGCTATTTTTTACAAATATTTTAATTTAAGTAGCCCTAAAAACAATAGTTTTATTTAAAAGTTGTAAAAGTATTATCAACCAACATTATAATAAACTAAAATAAGTTAATAATGTTTTACACTAAATAAAGGAAATTGGTAATTTATTATATTATATCTTATTTGTTTAACTACTTATCAAATTTATTAATAAGAAAAACTAATTTACTAACCTAGCAATTCTCAAATAAAAAAAAAATCTTATTTTAGTTTCGTTGAAAATACAACTTATATTGTGAGTGAATTTACATAAGATATATTTAAATTAAAGATTAATTTACGGTTTGGAAAACTCAGTTTAGTGTTTAATCTGCTGGAAATTATTTTCAACAAAATAAGCCTCTTTTTAAATAATTAATTAGTAGATAAATGTTGAGTACTAAGTTGTTTGTAGAATTATTTTTTATGTATAACGGTTTTAATAATCTTAAATTTGTGCTATTTTATTTTTTTATAGTTTTTTCCCATGAATAAAACAAAAACACAGAAATTCTCATTTAACTCATTTATTAACTTTACCAAGTTTCAACGACAAAGTCACCATATCATTGATTTACGAGCTAAAACTATACCTTATTGGAATTTTTCGTTAAAATACGTACGAGTAAATAAACTTATTAGTTTTGAGATTTTGTGTCCAAGTTTTATTATATCAAGTATGTCTTCTCACAAGTCATTTTAAATATTTTGTTATAGATTTTTTCGAGATTAGTATATTCTTGTAAGTGAAAGTTAAAGGATAATTCGTATGTAAATTTATATTTTGAAATAAGGATTCATGGTATTAAAGGGATCCCATCAACATTTTTTTAACAAATATTTATTAATATAATGCATATTATGTACTTATTAAAAATGTTTAAAATAACGTACTAAATCTCAAAGAGATAACATAAAAATAAAATAAAATACATTTTAAAGATATAATAATATAAAAATATGGCATATTTTATAAAAAAGGAGATACATATTTTCGTTATATAATACAAAGAATGTCATCTTTGAATTTCTAGAAAAAACTACATATTTTCAAAAGATTTAATGCAAAAATATTAGTTTCTAATTTTTGTCTACACATATATGTAAAATATGTATGTAATGTGTCACTAAAGCACTATAACCTGTAAATAAAATAACTTGCATTGAAAATTAATTTGTCATTTTGACATCATGAATATTTAGAGTGAATATTTACGTTGCACATTATTTAGGAAAGTTTCTGGGGCTGATTACAAATTTACATCCATTATACATTCATTGCACTCCCTGTGCTAATTAACTACCATGTAATTTATTCTTTGAGCGAGGAAGGATAAATTAATTATTCATGAAGAAGAAAACTCCTCTAGGTTGTGTTATCTACACAAACATTTATTTAAAAAAGAACAAACTAACCAATTCCTTATATTAAATTAATATAAACTATACAGTGGTTATTATAGTTCTGTATTATAATTAAAATATGTTTAATTACCTACTGGTAGTAAAAAGGTTTATTACACAAAATTTTAATATATTTAATAATTTATCATACAATACTAATGTAGTTTAGTAACTGAAAATTAAAACCATGGCATTAGTAATTGTTAGATCCTAACTAACTGTAGAATTTCTGCATTTGTATTCTAACTGAATGTTACATATCCAATCTCTAATACAAATTAAAATAATGTTCCTTTTCGATTATGAAAAGAGTTTTTTACGTGTTGCTGTTTTCTATGCTATTTTCGCAAATATACTAGAATTGTCATTCATTCTTTTTTCCCAAAAAGCTACCAAAAACCTAACTAAATTTTATTTATTTCGGTATGCACGTGGTTTAAGAGGTTATTTGGTTCCTTCATAAATTATATGGATAAAAACAGCATTTTCTGTTTTTCCACCACTCCGTTTTCTAGCATATGTAGCTCACTGTAAAACATTAACTAAACTAATTAAGAACGTATCAACTAATGGATACAGGCACAATATAAAATTTCGATTTAATAGATATTTGTAATTAATAATAGATTATTTAATAGACTATATAAAAGAATCTATATTCTTTACCTTTTGCATTTTCGCGTTTTTGTTCTACTGTTCATTGAACTGGTAATCATCAATTTATCAATAAAAAATGTATAATGTTCCAAAGAAAGTATCAAAATTAATTAACATCATGTTAAGTCAAGAAAGTTACATTGCTAGTAGTACTTTGCTTGTTTTTACATTTAGCCTCTCCAAAAAAAAAAAAAAACAATAAAATTATGTTGTAAAATTAATTTAATTAATTAAACAAAACAAAATAAAAAAATACTTTTGAAACGGCTTGTCAGTAGTTGTATAACTAATTAATAATTATGATATTGTGTATTATGAAAGTTCTGAATTTCATATTACAAATACATGCATTGTGGAGCATCATGCACATAATACTATACAGAAACAATAGATTGTATTACTTTGTCGCATGATACATTCGAGTTTTATATTACATATATATTAAATTTGTTTCATAATTTTTAGTTTAGTTATATAAGACAATAATAAATAATTATACTGTGTTGTATAATACATAAAGAACTAGATTACCCGTGCTAATATTTTGCAAGTTAGGAGTAGGCTTACACTTACCTGATTTAAAAGGTTGATTTAATTCATGTATAAATAACCGTTTATAAAAACGCATAACTCTTTACTTTGATTGAATTTTATTAATTTGCGTGATAGATTAAACTTGCATATAGAACGTAAACAATCTAACTAACAGCTGCATGCTAGTTAAACAGATTGCTATTAGATAGCGCCTTTCATTAGGAATCATATAAACTTTCATAGGAAAGTTTTTTAAATAGTTTTTAAATAAAATATTAATTTTAAGCTATTTGCCTATTTTTCTTCAATATCGGAAAATATAAGGTTACACATTTAGTTTGATTCTCAAATTTTTATAAAGAATTAAGGGAGACAAAAAACACCTTTGAGACATAATATATTATACGGAATTATATTATCCATCTCAAAACATTTTGATTATTTCTTTGCATATCTAAATTTGGTAAAGGTAGTACCAAGTCTGTAAAGGTGGTACTAAGTTTTGCTAAAGGTGGTACCAAGTTGGTAAAGGACGTACCAAGTTGGTAAAGGTGTTACCAAGTCTGAAGACTAACAATGTGTCATAATACTGTAATCTAGTAGTAAATGGCGGGGTTGATTTTAACTTAAATTGTTAAATTTTACTATTTTAATTGAATTTGAATTTTATTTGGTAGTTTTAACAATGTTATTATTTATATACACTTGAATGTAACATTTGTTTTATCTATTAGGTACATTTTCAAAATAGTAATGCTATTATAACGTTTAAATACTCGCATGCAGTATTTCATCAAGATATAAATAGCATTTAACTATGTAGAACTACAATTAGATGAATTATTATTAACAACTAATTTCCAAGCGTTTTTAATAATTTTGGAAATATTAATAGTTTAATCTAAGTTATTGTTCCTATGTGTTCATCTTTTGCTCACATATTATGTATGCAAAATACTTATTGCTTAATAGATACAAAATTTTATAAATAATCAAATAATTGGATAATTTATAATTTTCAAAGATAAAGATTCTATAATTATTAGAAACCGATTTTAATTAAGTAAGGATATAATATAAATTAAACTCAAATTATATATAATTTTTGCTATTATTATTGACATTAAAGTATTTACTGTCAGGACTTTGTAACGTTATTATTATTATATGTTACTTATATTTTAATTTTTAAATAGTTAAACAGATGATATTTTACGCGTTCATAAAAACTATCATATGACAAAATAACTAACTTATAGTTATACTATTAAAATAAATGTTTATGATACAATTTAAATCACATTAGCCATAATTGAATTCTAAAGATGTTAGTATTTACTGTATTATATAAATTCAATATGTGTTTACACTTCTTTTGCTAAAATATTTTAAAATATAGTAATTGATGTATAATATTAATTTGTAATAACAAAAATATTAATATGAATTCTTAGATAATAGTACAGTATTTACATAATTATTATCTTAATATAAATTTATAAAAATTATAAATATTTGATAATGGTCGGTTATTTAAACGTAGTACCTACTGAGTCCATTTAAAATTCATTCAATTCCGAGTTTCACAGTATAAATTAAATTGAAATGTTCCTCCCTTGGAAATTATATATGCAATTAAAACGGTATAACTATGTTTAACTAAACATTGATGTAAAAATAGAACTAAAGTACAGATCGAATAAAGTTCGTTAATACTAACTTAACGTATTTTATTCTATTTAAAAGGTTTTATATAAATTAAACGAATATAATTGAATGAAGTGAATGAATACTAATCTCTTTTCATTTAACTACCGTGTTTTACATTAGTTTTATACTTTTCAAAAAGTATATTTATCAAAAATAAGGTGGTAATTTTCTAAGCTTCTAAACACGATTGTGTTCTTTTACATTTTTTCTTTCTCAAAACAGTTTTGATTACTGCTCAAGGCAAACGAGTTTTAATGACAAAGTCGTCATCCTCAGTGACATTTGAGCTACAAACAAATTATAACTAACTGAACAAAGTGTTATGCAACATTTGTATATTATCCTCTCTCATAGTACGGGCGATGTAAGTTAAGAATCAACCAATAAGGTTTACAAAAAAGTCTAAGATAATTGACCGTTAAAATGAATGCAACTATACTATGCTTTAAGTAACGAAAACAAGTGCTTAATTTTTAAACATAATTCAAATTACACATTTCAAACTGTGTGTAATAAATAGTAATCAATTAGAAAATATTCTAACCTGTATCTTTATATATAATACGTGAAGCCCTTTTTTGTAAACACAACTCCTCCCTTATTTCTGGACCAATTTTAATGTTTGAGGTTTCAAAAAATTCGTTTCATTTCGTATTTTTGCAATAAGGTTTTAGGTGTCAAAAATTCTTATTCTTAATGGCGTGAGCAAATCTCAAAGGTCGGGTTTTCCCCATAAGATTAACATGGAAAATATTTAAAAACCATTTCTATACAAAACATCTGTTTATAATAAGAAACAAACTAATCCAGCTGCTTTGTGGAAGTAAATATTGATTTTTACAAGGGAGGAAATTAATTACTTATTCAAATTATAAAATTTACGAACTAATTTGTTTTGAACATTTTACATTATTTACCATCTTAGTTTTGAGGTTATTATTTATATCTTTTTTGTTATGTTTTTGATTAAGTGTAGACCTGAGCCTTACTGGTTCTTTTAACCTTTATTATTACTGCTGTTATAAAATATAACAAATAATTTGATTTGAACATTTAACATTATTTACCATCTTAGTTTTGAGGTTATTATTAATACTACACTTTTATTTTAAATAAAACATAACATATGTTTTTAGAAGGTCGCACCGGGGGTTGGCGTGGTCTCCCTTAGTAACATTAATAATACATTCTAATAAATGTTTGAAAAAAATGTTTAATAAAAATAATACATTGATGTTAACAATTCTATTAAAACAACAGTCATGTTAAATACTAACAAAATATATAACTACTGTATCCTAAACAAATAACACTAATTGATTCGATTAAACTTTGTTCACGGGCAGTGTGTAATGTTCAAATATGGAAAGTGGTAGTAAATTCTAGAATATGTTTTTACAATACAAGATTCACAAAGAAGAAAAACATTTTATACAAATTCTGTGGAAATAAAGAAACCGTATTAACAAAATATACGTATACATTGAAAGTTGCTCTGTCATTGTCCCGAAACCATGGTAATTGATGATACAAAATGCCCGACTCGTTACGGGACAGAAAAGGGTGACGATTGATTCCCATTTACTGTGTGCAGACTTTTTCTATAACTGGTCCGGAAGTTTACACTTTAAAACAATAAATATAATCATAAAAGGTTATTGTTATGTTTATCAAATTAGTCTATATAACAAGGGATACACTATGGTTTGATCTTTATGGTTATTTTACAAAGAACGGGATTGGAATGGTTCTCCCTAAAAATATTATTAGCTGTTATATGCAATTTTTTAAATTTTATAATATGGGGAAACCATTATTGCAATTAGGATTGTTTAAAAACTGAGTATTTACATACATTTCAAACCAGAGAAATACTACTTTTAATACAAGAATAAATAAGACTCTGGGCTCTTAAGTTGCTATAATAAAAACTTTACATAAATGTAGTATATTATAACCAAACAAAAGGTATTTATAAGAAGAAACTTACTTTTCGAACAAACATTCGATGTTAACTATCACCTAAAGTTTTAAATTCGCATTTGTTTAAACTGTGAAAATATTTTAGTTATTTCGCTAGCATATAAAATACAATCTTTAAAACTAAAAAAGTCAAACGGTTTGCAAATTTTCACAGACTATTGTAAATTAATGTATAATAATGTAACTCTATTTAAAAAAATACAATGGAAATTATTACCTTCCCAGTAAAAGAGAAAATAGAGTTACAGTTCTGTATATTGATGGTAGCATACCACAAAGTAGTCATGAGGAGTATTTGACCTCAGCAGGTATTTGTACCAGGTACTTTTACAACTATTTTGGACCTTAAACACCCTAAACAGTATCAGAAATAAAAGGAATACTGAAATACTAGAACAATGTCTCCTCTCATTTCTCGGGCAATTAGATTTGTGTGTGGATAAGCAATACGCATACATCCAATGATTTGCTTGATACATTTAGTAATAACTGGTAATAACGATATGTCGTACTTCATGCATCCCCAACGTCTGCCTAGTATACGAGAAAAACTAGGTCTGGCTTTGTAAATAATATTCTGAGAAATTCTAGACGCACAATCAAGGCATCGTCTTCTACTAGCACTAGCAATAATGTTGTAGAGTTGGAAAATGTTAAAGTGTACTTAACACTAATTTAAGATTGTAGTATTTGAAGTTTGCAACGTTTATATTTGTTTTAAAATTTAAATTCTTACAACTTACATATTATAAATAGTGTAATAATTTTAGTTGTAAGTAAATGTTGTCAATTTAATATTTTTTCGTGAAAAAAGCGTTATATGTTCATATGTAAGTAGACCTACAAAATGTTTAATCTATATATTAAAAGAATTTATGAAAACTTGTGGCAGTCAGTACGGCCATTCTATCCGGCCGATTTCCTTATTTTTCTTTTAAATTGCAGGTATTCATTCACAGATATGTCATCAAGCATTACAAATCATGTATCTTTCGCCTTACAAACGTTATAATCAAATCAAATGCAAATTTCTGCTGTGTATTCCTTATGGGGTTTTTTTTTGGTTCTTTGTCCACTTTGCGTTCGTATATCATTCATCCGATTGCTTTTAAATTTTGCATAGTAACATAGGTTAACCCTGGGAAGGTTTTAGGCCATTTACCAAAGTCCTAGGACATTAGGGCTACGCCCCAGTGGCCCTCAAAGTTTTAATGTTAATCTTATGGAAGAAATATTTCTATTGATTTTATCAAAAACAGCTGATTTTATCAGGGGCACAAAAACAGCTGTTCTGGCCGAAGGCCGAAGGCCGAGGCGGGGTTGGGACGTGGAGCGTCCAGGGGCAGAGCCCCTAGTATTATTATAATTGAATTTTATTATCATTCATATTAAAACAACATTTGTGTTGTAATATTACTTGTTTCATACAAATATTTTTGTGTAAAAACAAAATGTCCAATAAATATGTACATGTTCATATGTAAGGTGTATATTTAGGGTACCTAATGCTTATAAGTGTAATGTTTCCTACTTGTTTTTATAATAAATCAATATTATGAAACACATTCATATATGTAAATTATTCAGTAATTTATTGGCAATCTATTTATATTATTTTATACAATTTGTAAGTAGCATGTAATATATAAAGATATACATTTAAGTGTGGGCCGAAAAAAGCGATTTTTCGAATTTGGGATTCCAATAAGAAAAAAAATTGTTTTTAGCTTCCTGATTTTGTGAAAAATAATTGTTTTTTCTTCATGTTATTTTTCCGTCACGCATAAATTTCAAATTATGATAAAAAAAGTAAAATGTGCAGTATTTCAACTTGTTATAGTAAAGATGAAAAAATGTGTTTAGTCTTAATACACCTGAAGTGTTTCTATTTAGATTTTTGATATGTTTCTTTAAAAAATTCAAATTTCCATAGTCTTGTTAGGATGCGCGTAATGCATAACATTTAATAAAATAATAAAATATGAATGTTATAACTTTTCCTAAAATAGCTTAAACGAAATATAAGTGAAAAAGTAACAAACATTCTTATTTATATCTTTTCTTAGAAGGACTTGTTTACTCATTAATCAAATTTGAGTAATCAAATATACTAGTTATATCCTGAGAGGTAGTGTGCGACATCAGCGAGCGAGGGAACTGATTCACGAGGAGAATGCTACCATAGACGAAAATAAAATAAGACGATAAAAACACAAAGTTATTAAAGAACTGAAAGAATATAAACAAATATCAGATGTTATTGTGAAAATAATATTCTTTGATTAGAGGGAAAACAACACTTTGTACCAAGAAAAATTATGTTCAAAGATTTACAGACAAACCAAACAGGAAGAGCTCATCATCATAATTAATGGCCTTGGTGGTACGTATCTAAGAATTAGGAAACCGTACTGGATTTATATATATGAACAAATTTACGAGTTTTTGGAAAGAAACATTGTTGACATGACACAGTAGCGATTTGTATCGAAAAATTCTTGCCTAAAATAAATCAACACAACATTTTAATAGTGTATAGAGTAATTAGCCTAATAAAAAAGCAAATTTTTTAATTAAAAACCAAATTTAACCTATAATAATAATTTATTTAAATGTACTTTACTCAATCAGTAAGCCTAATTTTGAAATCAAATTCATTGAAAATGATGTATTATAGTTAAGTTCTAACATCTTAAATAATGTTAAAATTTGACGTCAAAAAATCAACGTAAACAAAAAACTAATTCTAGCTGAAGAGATAAAATGAAAATGGAACATTTAGATCTCCATAGGTGTACCTAAAACCAAAAAATCTAAAAAGTGTAAATAAAAAAATACCCATGAAATAAAAATGTAATTTCATAATTGTTCTCCCTCTCGTGCATTAATGAAAACAGCTTTCATTAAATGTTATGTTAGACTTGTTATTGATAAATATATGAAAAGTTTTTACATCCTTTTATACAGGGAAGCCTCACCTGAGGCATGGAATTAGTTGAACTGCATTCCGCTAGATAGAGCTAATGTTATGTGTGTTTGAACTCATTGTTGCAGACAATGATGACGTGTTTTGTATGTTATGAAGCATGTTGATATTTTTCTTCTAACTGATCGAAATATAAAGCTAATTATGATAAGTAAAAACAAATTTTGCTGTAGTATTAAGTAAAATTGTGATTTATTCAGTGTTTATTCTTCAAGCATAAAATGCATCTGCCTCAAATGAGGCTTGTATGTATTGATGGAACAACCTATGCACCACTTTAATTCAAAATGTGCGGTGTATAAAATATAAAATGGACCCTGTTTCTTAATAGTTACTTAATAAGTAATTTTAAAAATTAAATGGCACTATTATGTTCAGGTTCTTCGTATATAATTTAGTCTGGTGTTTGATATTCACAAGATTTTTACTAGACCTATAATATTTAGTCCTACCTGTGTAAATATAATATAGGCCTAGTCAAATCTTAAGAACATTCATATTTTATACAGTAAATCGTTATATAATATTTTTTTTTAGTATTTTTAGAAAATAGTAAGGCAGCAACAATTTGTTTTAGTCTAACCTATACGATAATATACTGTGAAACATTTATATAATGCAATTTGTCCTACCTGCTTATTTTTGTATTGTCCAAAGTGCAATATTTTCAGAAAATAATAATTTACCTATGCATTTTTTAATTGTCTGCAAGATGAAATTAAATGAATATACCTATTTACTAATGTTTGCATTGTGCACGTATAATACTGACATAAATAAAGTATGCCGTGTACTATTTTTCATAAAATACAATCTAGTAATGTACCTATGTACTTTTGTATTGTTTATTGTATTGTTTATATTAAGTAATATTCTATTTTATAATTATAATAAGTAATTTGTATTTTTTAAATGTGTTATATATTTATTTCACTTTACCATAAATAATTTATTGCTACGGCTTTTACACAGAATCCTCATATGAAACACATCAAAATTTGGCAAAAAGCTTGTTAAAAAATTGTGAAAAAATTGGGTTTTTTAATTTAACCTAATTGATCATAATTTTCACACAAGTATTTTGCATTGGCTGTTGTGAAAGAAATATGTCTGAGAGGGATAAACAAATTATTAAACTAAATTTTAATTTCATCGGAATATTTATAAGAAAACGTTTTCTTTTTTTAATTTTTCTTTTTTTAGGTTTCAACAATTAATTTAGAAAAATATTATTTCTGGAGATCTACCTTTCAGATTTTAGTGAGGTATGTTTTAAATTAAAAAAAAAACTGTTGTTATCATAAAATTATGAATTTTTATTTTTATTGTATCTTTATATTATAAGTTGGAAAAACCATATCCATTGCTAATCTAAGTATCGTAGTTATTCAAATATTTATTGGAAATGTGGAATGTTAACTGTGTAAAAAGTTTTGTTGTTGCATCTATTTCTACATGGCCAGCATATACGCCATCATTAAACATAAGCTTTGTGTATTCTGATAACATTGCAATATATTTGCCATATATATATTGCAACGGCCAGAGTTGTAACGACGCTGAGGGCGTTCTTTTGTTTTCCTTTGGCCCCACGTTGCGACGCCAACTCTGCAACGACAGACCTTTTAACGACGTTCGGGAGCCAACTCTGCAACGTCAAGTCTTCCCCGACGCTAACTCTGCAACGGCAGCCTTGTGCTAGCGTTGTTGTCTGTCTGTAGGATTTTCCTACCTTGTTACAGAATAAAGAGATTATGTCACCTACTGGAAGTATAAGGCAACTTAATTTTAATAGCCTAGGTGATATAACTCTGGTTAAGATAACTATGTCTATAGTCAACTTAAATAAAAATATTTTATTAAATTCCTTCCAGTTATTCAAGTTACTATTAAATTTAAATCTGCTCAGCTCAGTAATTAATTTTATATTTATTTGACAATCTCTGAGGAGTGAGAACAGTGGAACTTTACCTAGAATAATTAAATTATTTGTGCTTTGTGAAATTTCGTTGGAACTGCCAACTTTGCAATTTAGCCCTTTGATATTGATCATACACTGAAAACAACTTATCATACAGGATACTTACATAATAGGAATTTCTTGAACAAGGTAAATTATTTATATTAATTGAAATCAAAAGAAAATTTATTAAATAAAAAACTCAAAATTTTCTGTGGTTCCTTCCACTACAAAAACATAACTTTTAAACTAAATTTACTATTTACATAAATTTTATCTCTTTTAGGTAGAACCATTTATTATTTATTTATACTTAATTATTCTTTCTTTTAATGTTTATTATTTAATTATTTAATTATGAAAATGATTTTAACTATTTAATTTACAAGACTTATAAGTTTATAATTTGAAAAAACTAACTTTATTATCTCAACCCAGTATCAATAATTATTTAAATTTAACTCAGGCAATATTTTAATAGGGGATATCATAACTTTTCTGACAGACCTTTTATTACTGCGACCCTGGACTCTGAACACCTTTCCCAGGAAAGTTGATGGTAATACAGCTTCCCTGAAGTCCGGTTATCGTTGGTGTGGTTAAACGTCTCCCGTGGTCTCAGCTTTTGCCTGGTTAGAAATTCCCTGAAGTCTTCTAGCGCCTTCCCTGATTTGGTTTCCGCTTCTTATTCCAGTAGTACTTCAAAGTCCATGTGATGTTCCAGTTATTGCCATTACATCAGTCCGGTGATTATCGTAGACTACGTCATTTATAATTGTTTACACGCACCTGCTATATAATTAATTATAGCGTAATTCACTGAAACTGTTCAATTATTTTTTTTACTGTCTGTAATGATAACTGATTCTACACTGTCTTTGTTCATTTATTTAATTTGAATTTACGTTTGATTTTTTTTTAAGAAAACTGTTCATTGAAATATTATATCGCATAATATTATAATTAATTAAAATGTTCACTGTTTGATTTGCACATTTGGTACGACTGTCTTTATAAAACACTGCTTCTAAATACCAATACGTTACTTTAACCTTGCAGTTTCTTCTAACACATATCTTACTAGTAACAAGTCCTTCCAGCGTCTTCAAGAATACACTTAATGAAGAGTAGACTAATGATGAATAGATACTGTATCTAATGAACGAAAGGTACTCTTGAACAGATCTAATGATGAATAGATGAGCGTCTCCCGCTGTACTTCGCTTATATCGACTGTTTTGCCGCCTTCCGAGTACCAACTATCTCCCAGCTTCTTCTATCCCTTTTTCGACATCTCGCCATGCGATTTGTATTACTTTATTTAGTTTTTGGGTTGGTATTACCCCCACTAACTTCTTCGTTATACATCGCCACCAGCTATCAGCCTTCTCCACCACAGACAATCTCTCCTATTGTCTTACGTATTTTCCTTGTAGTTTTCCTGGAACTGCTTTTATGGAATTGCGGTTTTCGTAATCGTATTCCTGGTACATTTTCCTTTCTTCTCAAACTTGAGTGATGGTCCTACGACGTTTGGTTCGCTTATGGCGCTGCATCGCGTTTTCCGCGGTTTTTCCTCGCGAAAACTTTTCTGGTTTGGAAGGAAAATCTTTTTTCTTTCTTCTTCTCTGTTGGTTATCGTTTTATAGTTTACTAGCCAAAATTTCAATTCTGTCCGAAGATTTTTCTTCTGCTTTTGGGACTTGTAAAATTGCCAAATTTAACATTTACTTTTGGATTTGAATTTTTACTTTAAAATTGATACTTTAGATTGAGATTTACAATTTTATATCCCTATTGCTTTCTTAACACTATGTTATTAATTTTACCACCTTTTTCATTTTATTTTTAGCAAAACATAGGTGTGAACCTTTTCACCTATTATTTTAATTAATTAACAATTTACAAAATTTTTATCTTATAAAACTTTTATTCCTATAAAACTTGTTTACTTTTTCGTTTTCCCTTTTTCATTTTTTCAGGTGCTTTTTCACCTTCAACCTTTAACAATTATCTCTAACTTTTAAAATACCAAAAATTTCTTAATTTGTTATTTAACATTTTTTATTCAACTTTTCTTACTCTTTCCAAAAATATCTTTTTCATTTAATTTTGATGAAATTTGAGAATTTTCTATAACTTTAACTCTTTATAACTTTACTATTTTTTCATTTCCAAAATTGCGACTTCCATGAACAATGTCTCCCCCTCCCGTGTTTCACATTTACCCATAAAACTCATAAATTTTATACTTTTATTTAACACCTTATTCCTGTATAAAAACAACTAATTTTTCTAAGTCTTTTAAGCAACTTGAAACAAGTTCCAGGACAAAAGTCCATCTCTGTTGACTCAGTACAGTTGGCCAGGACTTGTCGTATTCTAATCTAGTTAAGTATAGGGTGCACCTCAACTTCTGCTATGAAATCTTGATTTTTGCAGTTTTTCAACAAAACTCAATTTTTCACGCATTGCATAAGGTTTATCCGTTGCAAACTCCCGCTCTTAAAGATGAGTTATTCTCACAGAAAGAATAAGGAATCAAAAATCTTTTTTCCCTACCCTCTTAGCTTTTTTGGTTCTACCTGTACATAGCTTACTTACTCTAATATACAACAAATTCATTTTAATTACATTTATCTCGAAGTCTTCCTGAAATTTTACATATTTTTATATACATCAATTTTCATTTTTCACATATATTTCAATATTTCCAAATTTCTTCATTTGGAAGTATCCATTTCCTGTAAACACATATACATTTCATTTTAATTACAATTTTTATTACTCATGGTTTCTCGCTTTGAGAGTTCATCCACTGAAAAACATACATTTTATAATAACACTTTCTCCTTTTTTGGAGTATTCGTCCACTGAAATACATAATCACTCTTTGGTTTTACATTGTCAATTTTTGTCTTTTGGGGACTCAAAACACTTGCCTGGTTACCCTATATTTAAAATTATATCAAATATACTGGGTTGTTTAACCTAACATATATTATTAACTTTGATCAGCATTAATTTTCGCGTATTATTTTAATTTAACAATTTTACTTTATTTTTACTTTCATTAGCCTACGAATATTACTTTTATCTCTACATTTCTTTTTTTACTTGCTTCTTTGGCTGGTCAGACCAAACTTTATTTACCTTTTTACTTTTTCAGTTTCATTTACTATTGTTTTTATCAGTACTTCAACTTACATTACAATTTTCTTCACCCTTACTTGGGCTTTTAGAAAATCTAACAACTTATTGCCTACTCTTTTTTTTAGCTCACCCTCCAAATTGTTGCCTCCTAACTTACAACACTCCTCTCCATTCGTTTTTCACGTTTGTCTCCTACAAACAACGCGTAACTACCTCCGTTTTTCACGTTTGTCTCCTACAAACAACGCGTAACTACCTCCGTTTTTCACGTATGTCTCCTACAAACAACGCGTAAGCCCCTAAACTCGCTTACTCCGAATAGCAACCTTCCTCTCTTGTCTTAGATTTCATTAGACTTTTTTAACTGTTGCTTCTTTATTTAACAATCATTAATAAATTTGCTTCACTGTTCATTCCTTTCAGGTCACCCTGTACCTTACTCTACATTTGCCTTTTATGATAAACACTTGCATTGTTTATCTTCCTGACAGCTGATAACCGACCTTGGTCGCATTACCTCCATTCATTGCCGTAGGCCTAAGTACAACGACCCTTCGACTCGCTCAGCTGTGTTTAGTTTCAGCCAATTGCTTCCCCACTCCATTTCCGTCCTTTCACTGCTGTATTTTATCAATGAACTTTGTATTAGGCTACTGTACTTTGCATATATACAACTTAAACTATTCCTAAAATACTATTTACATCTTACACTGCGTTATGTCTACAACTCTTTCTATTTACTGTATATACGGCCTTAGGTCACGTACATCATATTTCCCTTTTATTCTTCCTGTCCGTATGTCTGCTAGCACATATGTTTTTCTCCCCCTCCTTTCAACAATTCTATATGGACCTACATATAATAAGAACAACTTTTTTGTTTGCGCTCCAGCTTTGTTTGCCAATATGGTAGTGTTCTGGGTGACTAACACTAGATCTCCTATATTCATATTTACAAACCTCCTTCCGTTGATCATTTTCCTAGCTCGTGTATTTCCAGCTCGTATGATCCGCTCATGGCATCTTTGGTGTTTCTCACGCCTAGTCTCTGCTCCCCATTCCTGGTCTTGTTGCGGAAAATACTCGTCCCATACATAGCTCGGTTGTTCACCACATTGGATCTCTTTGGGCGTATATCCGGTGGTCTCATGCGGCGTAGAGTTTAACACGTCTTCTATTAATTCTAAGTGTTGTTTCCACATCGCCTGGTGATTGTGACAATACGTCCTTAGCATCCGTATTACTTCTCTGTTTACTCTCTCCGCAAGGTTCACCTGAGGGTGTCTTATAGGTGTTAAGACGTGTTGTATGCCCTCTCCATTAATCCATTCTTCCCAGTGTCTAGAGGTAAATGCCTTGCCGTAGTCCGTTAGAATTCTTTCAGGCCGTCCTACTTCCGCAATGTATTGGCGCATTTTATCTATGGTGTTAACCGTAGTCGGATTCCTTACTGCATACATCCTAACATATTTTGAAAATACATCCACCACCACTAGTATATGTTGAACGTTCCCTGGAGCTCTTGGAAATGGTCCTAAATAATCTATGGCCACCATTCTTCCTTTGTCGTTGGTCACTATTGGCCTGCTTTCTCCCCTTGGATACATATTCGTATATTTTGCTCTTTGGCAGATATCGCACCGTTTTATCACTTCTAAAATCTTTGCTAACATGTTTTTTATATACCATTTTCTCTTTATCATATTGAAGATTTTGTTTCTGCCGATATGACCATATGTCTCATGTATACCTTGCTCAAACCTTTCTATTACTTCCTCTGGCACTATTATTCTTGTTTTATTATTTATTGTTGAACATAAGACATTGTCTCTTATTATAAAATTTGGATAATTTTCTATGTTATTTATTTTCTCACGGCATTCTAAATTTCTAATTTGGTAGTCTCTAAAATTTACAAATAATTCTCTTAAGTTTGGCTTTATTCATATCTCCTGTATTTTTAATTTGCATTTGTCTTCCACTCCCGTACAGTTCCCATACATCCTACTTGCCACATCGCACGGTACATTTTCTTTTCCTGTACAGTGTTGCACATTTGGGTTATACTCTTGTATACCAAGTATCCATCTTCTCATTCTGCTGTTTTGGAATTTACATGATGTTAGAAATTTTAGTGCCATATTATCAGTAATTATATTTAGCGGAGCTCCTATGACTAAAGGACGAAACTTCTGCAAGCCATACACAATCGCCAACAATTCTAACTCGCAGATTGTATAATGTTTTTCGTACGGTTTCAATGTTCGGCTTACAAAACCTATGATTTGTTTTGCACCATTCCTGTCTAACTGATATAATTGACAAGCTATAACACCTGTGCTTGCGTCGGTCTGCAGATACGTTTCCTTTCCTTCTTCCGGGTGTGCTATAATCACCGCTTCAACAAACAACCTCTTGACATCCTGAAACGCTTTTCTCATTTCGTCGTCCCATATCCATTTTTGTCCCTTTCTTAACAACTTATATAGTGGTCTTGTTGCTCCTGCATATTTTTCTGTGAATCTTGAATAATAGTTGACAAAACTCAGAAAAGATTGTAGCTGTTTAACTGTACGTGGTTCTGGAAAATCTCTTATGGTTGATAATTTTTCCGGATCAGTGCTAACTCCTTCTGGTGTGAATATAAAACCCAAAAATTTTTCTATTTCCTGACAGAAAACTGTCTTCTTAGGATTTATGGTTAAACCTCCCTCCTTGAATTTCTGGAATATTTGTTCTAAATGCTGGATATGTTCTTCGAACGTCTCTGACAAACATAGCAAATCGTCTACATAATTTAACGTAAACCCTTCTACTTCTTTACCTAACGTGATATCTACAGTTCGTATTAAAGCAGAAAGAGAGTTTTGAAGGCCGTACGGTACCACTTTAAAATTATAAACTTTGTTATCAAACAAAAATCCAGTGTATTTTCTTGATTCTGGTCTGAGCGGTATTTGCCAGAAACTAGAAGTTAAATCAATTTTACTTATGTATTTTTTCCGCCGTCCTTTCCTTAAGATATCATCTATAGGCGGTGCACTTTCAAAATCTGGAGTTATAATTTTATTTAATTTCCTGGCATCCATACACAAGCGTATCGAGCCATCCGGTTTCACAACAGTCACCATTGGGTTTATATAAGGCGTCCTAGATCGCTCTATAATATTGTTTTCCAGCATCTGGTCCAGTTCCTGCCTAACTTTTTTTCTATAATTCATTGGGATAGGGTAATTTCTATTTACAAAAGTTTCAGTTTTTTCCAGCTTCAATTCGTGTTCGTATAATGTTGATAAGCCAGGCCGTTCTAAAAATATCACCTTATATTTCTCAATTAACTCCTGTAAAATTTCCTCTTCCCTTGTATTAAGTATCGTAGCATGACATTGTGAATCGCCTAGCTTAATCTGTTGACATCCTATCAGCTGTGTTTGGTTAGGCGCGCGCCCTCGGCCTTGGTACTAGGTCGTATTACTTTCCCTTTCCGTCTTAGCTAGACACTCTGTCTCCGAGATTAGGCCTACGTTTTCTTTTATCTTCGTATGCTTTCTAACAAACGCACCCACTTTACTGTTATTATTTTTTATGGAATCTATGTTGCTTTTAAAACGAGTTTTAGTAGATTTGTTCCTTCTGCCTAAATCGCTATGGTTTTTACGCATCTCATTATAATCGGTGTTTGAATGATTTTCATATTTTTTAGATATATTTTTTATACTATTGTTTTGTGGATTATTTCGCGTGGTGTAACAGTGCTTTAGTGAAGTTTTTGATTTGACTATGCCTTGACTACAACTTATTTTTGGATTACAGTTAACAACGTTATAACTTCTCCCCCTCATATAACATTTTATTTTATTTATACTCTTACGCGCTTCTTCATAACTGGTTTCCTTTGTGAACCCTTTGGCGATGAACTCCTTTCTTTCCCTTTCCCTTACTCTCCATTGAAGTGAATTTCTCTCATTCTTCAACCCTTCTACTCCTCCTAACGTTTTAACCCTATATCCTGTTGTGTTTCCGTCTTGCTGCGCCATTTTACTTCCTGCTTTTGTTTCTCCCGCTACTTGATTTAATCCGTTTAAGCTAATTAACCCCTTTGCGTTCTCTACACTTTTGTTTACGTTAATTTATTGATTATTATTGATAAAAATCTTTTCATTTTTATCATTTAATTCAATTGATTTTTTAATTTGTTTATTTATTTTATTTCCACACGTTAACTTTAAACACTTCCCTTTAATTTGGCTTATTGCCGCTTGTTTATCTATAAACGGTAACTCATACGTTATCCCTTCGTATGACCACCTTACGTATCTTTCCTCCATATTTATTTTCGCCTGCATTTCATACAATGCATCACACCCTATCAGTATTCTGGATTTTAACCCTTTTACTATTAACAATTTTAGATCAATTTCTTTGTTTTGAATTCTAAATTTTAACATAATTTGGCGGTGTACCTTTTGAATTTTCCCTTTAAGTGCTCCAAATATTTCTACGTTTGCTACCGGAAGTTCCATTATTGGTATTCCTTCCGCTTTCAGCTGTTTGTAATAATCCTGTTGAATTACTGTTACTTCAGATCCAGTGTCTATTTCCATAATAGCCTGCAAATGACCAATTTCCACTAATATCGCCGGGATTTCCACTATTGGTTTATCTTTAATAATTTCCTAACTTTCATTATCTAATAAATCCTCGCGAATATTATAGTGTATATTACTTAAGGGTTTCTGTACACATACTGCCGTTTCATTTTTATTTACCGTGTCTCCAGGTTTTTTAATTAACTCCAAGTTAATAATTATTTCGCCCCTTCTATTTATTTTATTTATTTGATTTTTTGTTATGTCATCAGCCCTAAAACTCCGAAGCCTATTTTTCAGAACCTCATTTCCTAGTTTCCCTATTTCGGCTTTGAATTAGGATTTTGGTTTGATGGACCGGGTCTTCGGTTATTAGGGTGTATGGTATTTCTTGGGTTTTGCGAATAGGATTGCTGGTTAGGTCTCGGATAGGGTTGTGGTTTTTGCCTGTTATTACCATTATTATTCGGCGTTCCTGTAGGCCGATTTCCCCTACGCGCTTCCTCCATCATATCTATATTATTTAGAAATTTTATGGCCTCACTAACCGTCTCGCTATGCTTTCCCATTGCAGCTAACCTAATCTGGTCATTAAAGTGCTGGAATATAGTAAACACTAAATATACCTCCGGAATCGGTGGATCTAAATCCCTAGCCTTGTTTACTAATTTATAAAAATAATCTGCTCGAGTAACATTACTATTATCATTATATCTACCATATTCTATCTTATTTCTGATTAATTTTTGCTTCTGTAGCGACCAATATTTTTTTAAAAACATTCTTTGAACCCTGTGGACCCTATATTTGCTGTTTACATAACTTGCCACCATTCTAACACACAACCCCTTAATTGTCGTACCGCAAACTTTAATTTTTCTTGATCGCTAAAAAATGGATTAGTTTCCTCGAACAAATTTTCTATCTCCCTTATAAATTGTTGAGGGCGTTCGTGTAGATTTCCCCAAAATTCTATTTTTTTACACTCCCCCTCATATCTCGGCATTACCAGGCTCCTAACAATACCTGGCTGTCCCCCTAATTCTAACACTTTTTGTTCTACCTTCGTTACCCTATTTGTAATTAATTTAAAATTTTCATCCGTTTTCTTTTTAATTACTCCGGTAGATTCTTCTAACAATTGTATGCTGCTTACAATATCCTCCAGCTTTTCTTCTACCTGTTTGTGTTGACCTAAACACCTTTCTTTTTCTACATTTATTTCCTGCGATACTCCTTCCAATTTTCCCGAAATTAATGTATATAATTAATTGTTTCTGCTCTTCTTCCCGCAGCTTCCTCTCATTTGTTTTTTCTTCTTCTATTTTAGCCTCCTTTAGCCGCCTTCTTTCTTCTTTTCTTTCCACCTCTTCTGCTTTCTCTCTTTCTCTTAATTGCTTTTCTTCCGCTTTTTCTTTTTCTCTTAATAGCTTCTCTTCCGCTTTTTCCTTTTCTCTCAATTGTTTTTCTTCCGCTTTTTCTTTTTCTCTTAATTGTTTCTCCTCTGCCTTCTCTTTTTTTAGCATTTCCATTAATTCCTTAAGTTCTTTGTTCGCCATTTTGCTCTTAGAAATTTTTTCTTATTTGTCGGAAGTAAAATATTCGTAGCCTAACTACTTTTATTTTATTTTTCTTAACCTTTTGAAAACCCCCTGTTTCTATTACGTTTTTACCGCGACAAATTATTTCTAAGGTGCTTGGCCTACTCCCCCTCTTAAACTGCGAATTTACCAAACCCGGAAAATATTTAATGTTGATCAAAAGCACTAGTATGTTTACACAATCTAAATTAATTCTTATTATAACACATACATATAAGCACAAATAATTTATTCTGTCAGTTCTGGACTTTATTTAACCTAGCGTTAAATCAAGCCACACCGGTGGGCGCCAACTCTGCAACGGCCAGAGTTGTAACGACGCTGAGGGCGTTCTTTTGTTTTCCTTTGGCCCCACGTTGCGACGCCAACTCTGCAACGACAGACCTTTTAACGACGTTCGGGAGCCAACTCTGCAACGTCAAGTCTTCCCCGACGCTAACTCTGCAACGGCAGCCTTGTGCTAGCGTTTTTGTCTGTCTGTAGGATTTCCCTACCTTGTTACAGAATAAAGAGATTATATCACCTACTGGAAGTATAAGGCAAATTAATTTTAATAGCCTAGGTGATATAACTCTGGTTAAGATAACTATGTCTATAGTCACCTTAAATAAAAATATTTTATTAAATTCCTTCCAGTTATTCAAGTTACTATTAAATTTAAATCTGCTCAGCTAAGTTATTAATTTTATATTTATTTGACAATCTCTGAGGAGTGAGAACAGTGGAACTTTACCTAGAATAATTAAATCATTTGTGAATTGTGAAATTTCGTTGCAACTGCCAACTTTGCAATTTAGCCCTTTGATATTGATCATACACTGAAAACAACTTATCATACAGGATACTTACATATTAGGAATTTCTTGAACAAGGTAAATTATGTATATTAATTGAAATCAAAAGAAAATTTATTCAATAAAAAACTCAAAATTTTCAGTGGTTCCTTCCACTACAAAAACATAACTTTTAAACTAAATTTAATATTTACATAAATTTGATCTCTTTTAGGTAGAACCATTTATTATTTATTTATACTTAATTATTCTTTCTTTTAATATTTATTATTTAATTATTTAATTATGAAAATGATTTTAACTATTTAATTTACAAAACTTATAAGTTTATAATTTGAATAAACTAACTTTATTATCTCAACCCAGTATCAATAATTATTTAAATTTAACTCAGGCAATATTTTAATAGGGGATATCGTAACTTTTCTGACAGACCTTTTATTACTGCGACCCTGGACTCTGAACACCTTTCCCAGGAACGTTGATGGTAATACAGCTTCCCTGAAGTCCGGTTATCGTTGGTGCGGTTGAACGTCTCCCGTGGTCTCAGCTTTTTCCTGGTTAGAAATTCCCTGAAGTCTTCTAGCGCCTTTCCTGATTTGGTTTCCGCTTCTTATTCCAGTAGTACTTCAAAGTCCATGTGATGTTCCAGTTATTGCCATTACATCAGTCCGGTGATTATCGTAGACTACGTCATTTATAATTGTTTA
>JAGFPH010000659.1:264129-280236 GCA_018207615.1 Philaenus spumarius
TCCGTTCGGTTGTTTTGAAGAAGTATTTTTTTAATAACTTTGATCCCAACAAACCCCCCCTAAAATTTCGAATTTTTTCAAACCCTTTTGTATTGAGCACCTATGGCCCTAGAGGAAGCTACATACCAAATTTCATTCCAATCCGTTGGGTAGTTTTTGAGAAATTGTGATGAGTGAGTCAGTGAGTCGGTGGGTTTTGGCTTTTATATAGATACGTCAACTTCTATTCCCTTTTCTGTCTTTCCTTCAAAGATAACCGGTTTTGATCTATTCTTTCAGATCATTATCAAATCATATATTACACTATTCAGTTAATTGGAACTTAGTTAAAATTAACACATAGCACATTTAACTCAAACACAGAAAACAAACACGAAACATTTATTAAAAAACTCGAAACATGGATTTGTTGTCTTGCATATGTAGGACATGTCTACAATCTATACGAACGTGCACGATTCATATTCTTAATTTATGATTCTATATAATTAATTTTGTAGAACATAATTAAGTATAGCGTTAATATTCATACAAGTTATGAAGTCATTTAAGAAAACTATTGCTTTGTAAAATATTTATTTTACCTATATAAATATTATATATTTTTAAATAACATTCCTTTTACAAAATTTAAAAGTAAATTATTTTTTATTTGTATTATCTACTTAAATAATTTGGATTTGGTTATTTCATTTACTTACATATTATAATTGTATTACAATTAATTAACAAATTATAAATTTATATTCAATATAAGCAAATATTATGTATTCTGTATTTGAAAGAAACGCTTTAACGGTTAGAATATGTTTTATGAAACATAAAAATAATGCATCTATATTAAATTGTCTTTCTAAGAAATCAATAGGCCTACAAAACATTAAATTATTTTGGAATTGAACACCATCATTTATTTAAATGAGTAGAATATAAAAATAAGTGTTACACTTTTAGTAAAATATATATAAGTATAAACAATTAATGAGTTATTGTTTTTGATTGACTGTTTATATAATTTTGTATTTTGCTAATGCAGCACTGTTATACAATTATTAACTTGCATACAACTCTTACTTAAGGGGCTTGGTTATTAATACGGTCTCAAACTTTGCAAATAAATTCTCTTAGGTATTTCCGCACTCGAAATTTAATTACACTTTATGATATTGAATACTCCAGATGAAGTTTGACATATAGTTACAAGAAGTTATTTATTTGTAATCTTTTTTCCGAATGGAGGGAGGAAAGCATGAGGCACCATTAGGGAGCACGTGTCCCACTAAACCCTAACCTTCATTTCCTTTACAGGCTGTACCTCCACTCTGGGACCGCTATAAGCATCACTTTAGAGTGGGTGCCTTTAATGACCATAACAGGCTTCTTCATTTCTTTTCCGCCTGGAGACAGTTTTATACAATGGCTTCTCAAATCTTTTGCCGTAGAATAATTATGTTCGGCATAGTACTGAACCTGGTTCCAATAGTCCTCGGTTATTAGCATCTTTGCTACAATATTGGCCGGATTTATTTATACTCTTACTTAAGCAACAGGACAACGAGATATATATTTTCTTATTCTGATTATTTGTATTATTAAATAGAAACGAAAATTTTGTTTAATCAGAAGCTGATTTTATGTATGAAATTTAAGTTCGATGATCTTAACTTTAGTTGTGTTTGTAAAATTCTATTTTATTTTAGAATAAATGCAGTGTGAATTGGTTTACTAACGTAATGAATTTTATATTACGAGTGGAAAAGTAAATTTAGCATATGTTGATAGGATAAATGTTATATTAAATTACTAAATGTGATATAATTACATTTCTGTATGTAATTCAAATCAATTATAAGTTTATTTATTAGTATTTTTAAAATTGTATTATAACTTTGCTATTCTCGTACCAATCACATAACTTTAACTAGCATGTGACGAAGAAATTAAATATGTTAATGAATGGTATTTCATAATTTGTAGGAGCACTAATTTCGAGTACGTATGAGTATGAAATATCATCAAAATGTGTTAGCCTAAGGTTGACCGATTTGTTTTCTTACATGAAAAACCAGATCTACTTTATGGGTAGGGATGAGGGAGAGGATATATTAATTCAACTCTAATAATTTAGTAATAATAGGCGAAGTAATCCTAATCAAAGTGTTTTATAATAAATACCTCTATAAATATTCCTCTAACGTTACCAGGAATATCTACGAAAACGCAAGGTTTTAGGGTTTAACTCTTGGATCATCAGCCAGTGACTTATTGGAGTTATATAAAACATATGACATATTTATAGCAATACTGATAGAAGGAAAATCCATTAAAAAGAATAAAACCGTTCAATAATAGTGTCGCACCAAAATCAAGCGTTATTTCATAAAATCCAGACCAGATCGAACATCAATTATTGGCTAATGCGTAGGCCAATATTTAAACGGAAGAATGAAAACAAAAAAATAATTAGCCTAATAAAAAATTGTGGACGATGTTTGGTATACAAAATATTTCAAGAAAGGATATACAGATTATTATGATAGAAAATGTAAAAACAAGCTAAGAAAATTACATAAAAATCCTACCCTAAAAAAAGTAGGCACACTAAAACATCTTACGCGAAAACTACAACCGGTAAAATGTTAACATCCCAAGTAATGAAAACATAGACAAGCAACATAAGCATTAGGAAATATTTGAATATTTCTCTGCAATAATTTACATACTTTAAAATAATAACCTTAAACAGGAAAGCAGCAAAATATGATCTGTGAAAGCAATGTTGTTATGTATAATACATATTGTATACAGTACATCATACTGACCACCACAAATGAATCAGTGAGTGGAAGAAGGGTAAAATTCCAAAAAATGCGAAATTAAAACAAGATAGCAGAATTGTTGCAATTTCCATAACGCATCTGTTGAGCGTAAAAAAGACCAAGTTCCTCTACTCTGTAATGGAGTAAGATGGGTTTTAAATCTCGGTTGAGTGGAAGAAGGATAACATTCCTAGACGGGTTTGGAATATTATCCTTCTTCCACTCAATTGTTGGTCGCGCGCGGTTTGAAGCCACTGCGCTCAGAGGAATATTACCCTTTTTTCAGCCAAATAGAATTACATTTGTTTTTAATTCAATTTATTATCGTTTTAGCGCTAGTATCACATAGTAGCATTGAATCCTGGGTAGACAGATGTTTTCTTTTTATTCTCATGTTTTGTCATCGTGTTTGCTGCTTGTTGAGGTTATGTTACACTTCATAATAACACAGTAGACAGTGGTGGCATTGTGGACAGTGAACAGTTTGTGAACAGTTATAATAACAGTGAAGTGTTTTATTTAACTGAATTGTTAATATTAAAATGTCCGATTCGGAGCATGAAGAGCCTAGGCGCAAGATTGGCAAGGTAAATAAACATTTACATACTAAAGAAATGATGAAAATAGCAAGGAGCAAAGGTGAAGAGTTTGTTACTGACAAGGGGAAGCTGGTTGAGGCTAAAACTACTGGCACAGATTGTACTTGTCGGAATCGTTGTATGGCTAATTTTTCAGCAGACGAAAAGAGTGCTATTATAAGTAATTTATATGACGGTAGGCCAAAAAATGAGCGAGATGTTTATTTACAAGGTTTAATAGTGAGGTCTGATGTTGAACGACATAGGCCTAAAAAACCAGACTCAAAACAAGCTGTTTCCTCATTTAAATACTTTGCTATGAAAGGTAATGAAAGAATAATGGTTTGTCGCCAGGCTTACGGAAGCTTACATTCTATTTCAAACAAGGCTATAACTCGTTTGACCCAACTTTTGCAAGCAGGTAAATCGCCAAAAGATGGCCGTGGAATGCATGGCAACAGAGCTAATGTATTGGCTCCTGATATAGTTTTAAAAATACATAACCACATCGACTCATTTCCAAAACATGTGTCCCATTATTCATCTCATCCCATTACTTACCTGGATGCAGAGCTTTCGGTAACGAAAATGTACCAGTTATTTATTGAAAAACATTTTGAGCTATTAGGAACAGTGAAGTATGAGTACTATTTACGTTACTTTAAAGATAACTTTGGATTTAGATTTGGGCGTCCACAGGTAGATGTTTGCCCAACCTGTGAAGAATTAAATACCAAAATAAAGTCACCAACCTTGAATGAAACAGCGAAACGTGTGGCCGTTGCTGAGCTGTTAGTCCATAAGCGACGTGCACGTAAGTTTTATACTAAGTTAAAGGAAATAACAGAGCTAAGCAAAACAGACCCTAAAGTGAATGGGATAGTGTTCGATTATATGCAAAATTTGCCATTGCCGTTCATGCCAGTACAGGATATGTTTTATTTAAGGAAGTTGTGGTACTATGTATTCAACATACAAGACTTAAAAACAAAACAGTCAGTTTTTTACAACTATTCGGAAGGTGAAGCTAACAAAGGCCCTAATGAGGTCTCCAGTTTTGTGTTGGACTTTATTACAAATCATCTTCCAAAAGAAGTAGAGATACTCCACGTTTTTTGCGATTCAACAAGTGGTCAAAACCGAAACCACACATTGAGTCGACTGATAATGGCATTATCTATGAGTGGGCGATTTAAAGAGATCCATCAATATTTTCCGGTCAGAGGACATAGTTTTATGCCTTGTGATAGAACCTTTGGCACTATTAAACGTGCAGTCAAAAAAATTTGATCGCATCTACGCACCTCACCAGTATCTTGAAATAATTTGTAATGCAAAGAAGAATAGCCCTCATCATATTGTAAATCATGTCCAAACTGAGGATATTCTTGAAGTGAAGAATTGGTGGCCTCAGTACTTTAAAAAGACACCAAAGGGTTTTCCTTTTGGGAATCCACCTCAAAAGGTTAAGTTTTCTATAAGTCAATACCTACACTTGACGTATAAAAAGGAAGCAAAAGGTGTTGTGAAATGTTCGAAATCTATTGACAGTCCTGTGAACTATAAATTCAAACTCAGTAAATCCAATGATGTGCCTCTTCCTACTACAAAAGCTTACAATGGAAAAGTACCTATTAAGAAAAAGAAGATCGATGATGTTCGCAAAATAATGCAATACATACCGGATGAACAAAAGGCTTTCTTCGAAGAACGACTCGCCTGGCCTACTATTAACGTAGCTGAAGAAAATGATGGCTATGAAGATGATTAAATGGAAAACAATGTATAATGTAAGTTTAACTATTGTAACATTATATTTCTTTTGATACCGATATTATTTTACTTTCTACCAATTTTCCCTACTTTTGAGTGGAAAAGGGGTAATATTCCAAACAACAATGACCAATTTTTATTTTTTTTGCTAAGTAACTATCAGAGATAAAATTTGTCTTTTTTCATAAATTTAAGGCCAATGAGTTAAGGAACAAATGTTCAATGGTAAGTTTTTTTATAGAAACATAAATGTAAGAATTAGAATGTTTTTTTTTATTTCCCAAAAACAGGGTTTTTGGAATTTTACCCCTCTTCCACTCACTGATTCAAATAAAAAAAAAACAAATATATATAACTAACTTACAGTTAGAAACTAAATATTTACAATTGTTAGTTATTTAAAAACCACAAAAATATGGGATCAATGTTATCAAGTAAGAAAAAGAGCTACATGAGACATCTTCAGAGGTCGGAATTAGAAATCTGTTAGCAGGAAAACAAAATAAGTGGCCTTCTGATATAAAAAATATGCCCTATTTAAGGAATTTACTTTCATTAGGTGTAAGATTAACTTGGATTCGGATGTGAAAATATCATAAAAAATGAATAATTCTGTACTAATTATCAAAGAGACTGATTGTGATAGTCACCACGTAGTAATAATCCATTACATTCATATAACTGTAACAATTATAAACAAACAGTTAGTTTGAGAAATTTACTGACGACATCCAATGAGGTGCCTGTAGGAAAGTAAAGCAAATATCGGAAGTAAATATACATGTCGACTATGAAAAGAATGTTCCTGTACAAGTTACAATAACAACTGAAACAATATATCCTACAATGGCAAATCAAAGTATCCTGGAATAAACTTAGATTGCATTCATAGAATGTACACAAAAAAGTACTATGATGGATAACTTTTCAAAAATATAACATAGTTAATTCAAAGACTTTACTAGTAACGCTGTTTGACACAAAGAGTCTTCAAATGTTAATCATACTAATGAGTTTAACATTAAATTATAGAAAATAAATAAATTATAAAGCAAGTTCAGCACGTTGTTTTTTTTAATCATTTCATAACAACGATTTCAGAAGATAAAATAGAGGTTAATGTCTAAATTATGAGAAAGATATCACTGATTATAGATTATTTGCACCATTAAACTTGTGATTAATTATTTAACGACCCTTTAATGTTGAAAATTACGTGTTTATAGTTTTATGTGTTGTGTAGTGTTTTGTGTTATGTCATTATCATCTGAAATGTTCGTTTTCAACAAAGACAGAGGTTTCTGTCGAAACCAGTAAGACCCAGCAGCAGTAGATGGAGAATTAATAGGACCATTTGAAGGTTAGTAAATTGATTAAAAAAATTTACCGTAATGGTCCAGGAAGTAGGATTCCAAAAAATAAAAATTATTACGTAAATCAAGCGAAACTATTCTACGATTACTTAAATTTAAAGACGAAGTTACATTACACAATAGAAAATATACGTTACAATGGGTTATGTTTAAAAAATCCCATCATACCTAAGTATATACATGTGAGATTGGGAATACAAACACGAGCGGCCTGAATTACACAAACAATGGCGGAACGCATTTTTGGTCCCTAGATGTGGCATGGTTAAAAAATTGAAAAGCCCGTTTATAGCGTTTTGCAAGCATATTTTTAAAAATTCAACAAAAATAATAAGTGAACCTCAATCCAAAAGTGTTCAATACCTTTTTTGTAGAAGAAACGTAAAAGAATTCAAATATGCCACTAAAAATTAGTTTCTTTTTAAATGGTAAAAGTTATTAGCTTAGGAAGCAAAACATGTTCAGAAATGGAAGGGAAAATTCAATTTTATGCCTACATTAAAAATAGTAAAACATTTTTGTATTTTTTTTCAAAATACACAAAAGTTTTATAATTTTGTTCTAAATAGAAATATGTAAAGATATATTTCAATTTAACAATTGTTTAATTCAAAATAACACTTTGAACGTTTTTACTACATAACCTGCAAACCATGACTAATTTCAAAGTGACTAGGCCTATATATTTTTTACTTCAAACAATGTTTTTTTTTTATACATAAAATTCGAGAATGAAATGTAGAATCGAATATCATTCTACCTAGTTTCAAATAACTTTACATTTTGTAATGAAAAATCAAAAATATTAAATCAGCAATTAACCTAAAATCTTATTTCTTCACTTACCGTTTTATTTGAACACGTTATAAGCCTAATTTCACTCAATAAAAACTTACACTTATTTATTTATTACTAAAACACAATATAACACTATTTTATAAACTGTAATAACCATAAAATAACACAAAACAAATGTTGTAACTGACGTCAAACTACTACGGCCGAGTTGTGAGAGTTCTAAGTTTTAGAAGTTCATTGGTACCAACCTATGAAATCTAAATGTATTGAATTGGACATAGATAGAAACTGTGAAGTTTTCTTTTGAAATCCATATATTGTACATTTTAGAGATATATCGAATGAGACTGTAAAAATCGGTTATAAACAGACTTGCATATTGGAAAAACCTATGACCAATTACAAGCTTTTACCGTCAATCCTGTAGAACAGCTGTTTTCAAAGTAACATGTGATTTGAAGACACCATTTTAAAGAAAATCGTCTGCTGAATTCAATGCTGTTATGATCTTCTTCATAAATGACTTCTGTGAGGAGTTGCAGACAGCTGAAAATGAGACAAAGTCTTGACAGTATACGGGGTTCATTGACGCCTGAATCACAGCTGATTTGCGTACTAAAATTTTAAAACGGTGATTACGTATGTAGATTTACGTTCTACAAAAAAGTCTTAAATACAAAAATTATAGTTTCATTCATTACCTTTTCAACGGTACCGGTTTTATTAAGATTGGATGATTTAAGTGGATTAAATTATCGATTATGCAAATATATGCAAATTCTTGCTAAGGTTCGAGCATGTTGCATTTGCCCCTAAGAGACTGCAGTCTGCCACTTTGAGGGTTTTAAGGGAGGAAGTCGGATTTTTGTACTTAAAAAAAGTGTAATTAATAGCAAGCTATACCATACACACTTGCTGCTAGCCTCTATGATGAATATATTTGAATTATACGGTTTTTTCTAGGGTATAAACGTTAAAGTCAAACACAGATTAACAAAAAAAAATGGGAAATTTAATCCAAGAAATTAGAGCAGTTTGCATTTAATAGAAGTTCAACCCGACCACGGGTAAAAACCACACATTCATTTTTTCCCAGGCTCATAAACAGAACTGATGACCATTATGAAACGAGAGGTTGATTTGTTGAATGAAGGATTGAAACATTGCCTCCAACCACGTGGGAATGTTTCGACTTTGACCGGCGAGATTATTAATATTGTGACCACAATTCGGAGTTTACCGATAAAGATACAGAACGAAGTCCGAATGATAACCAGCCTAAAGGTAAATAATACCTTAAAAACAAACAAACCCGTTACATGCCCTACATCGAGTCAAAGATATCCAAAAATATTGAATAGAAGTTGTTGACTCGTAATCATTAAAGTGTAAAAAGGCAATACTACCGTAATTTATTCTGAATCATAATACGCCAACAAAGTAACAGACTTCATCACCAACAATAATATCAATACTATAAACAGAGACACAACACCAGTCTTTAATACTGAAATCAAACAACATTTAAACAAGTGCACGTATTTGTTCAACAGTAACGCAATACGGCATTAAAACAGATTAAACCGTCCGCCCCACTCCTGAGAGGTCTCCCTAAAATACAAAAGACAAGCATCCCCATCAGAACCTTAGTTAGTTTCACAACTTCTCCTGCGTATAAATTAGCCAAACACATTGACAAACTAATAAGAAATAACATAAAATTTTAACCCACCAACAGTCTTAGAAATAGTCTTGAATTAAACCCTGGAACTGGCAGAAGGCCATGCATGGCCTTCTCTCAGGCGCAGAACGCAACAATTTCACACATTTGCAAAAAATTGCATATATTTGCATAATCGATAATTTAGCTCACTTAAAATTATCCAATCGTAATAAAACTGGCACCATTGGAAAGGAAATGAATTAAACTTTAATTTTTGTATTTACAACTTTTTCGTAAAACGTATATTTACATACGTAATCATCGTTTTAAAATATGCACATCGGTTTACAGCTCTTTCTGTGCGCGAATGTTCATACAATTGTACTGTTATTTCCCACTTCGTCAACGTTAAGACCGTCTACACTAATATTTCTTTGGCAATTATAACGATACCATTATATTCGTCATGATTTTATCTTTCTGTTGGTGTCTTCCAATCAGATGTCACTGTAAAATTACTATTTTATTCAAGAGGTACTGTAAACCCTTGCGATTGGTCAGTCTCTCAACCAATAAACAGGCCATTTGTCAACGGATATTGTGAAGCCAACGCCTTATGTTTTGACAGATTTCTTTACACCATTTTGTAGAGCAAAGTCTGAAGTTTCGAACAGTGTCAAGTAATCCAGAAATAACCGGTTTTTTGTTTGTCTAGACAGCAGTGGAAAGTACATAATTAGGGTATTCTGGTGAGAACGCCTAGCGCGTGGGTTCTCACGCTGTTTATATGACGTAGCTGCCCGTAGCATATCGACTCAAACTCTTCATGTCATTTTGTTATTCAAATAAATATAACTCAAACACTTTTGTGAACTAAGGAAAGACAAGTATACCGTTCTTTTCTTTGATTTATCCTCTACACTTTGTTATAATAATATTTCATTTTGGGCAAAGCATATATTAGTAAATGACGTTACAATCTAGGCCTAGTTTTGTTACCAGTCGTGTACTTGGAACATAAAAACTGTTTTTTTCAAAATAAAAAATTTTAAATTGATAAATGTTTTTATACAGTTCTATTTAGAACTAAATTACGAAACTTTTTTACATTTATGAGAAAAATTACAAAAAATTTTTACTACTTTTTATGTAGGCCTAAAGTTGAACTTTTTCCTTTCGTTAATGAACATTTTTTGTTTCTTGAGCTAATAACTTTTACAATTTCAAAATAAACTAATTTTTAGTGGCATATTTGAATTCTTTAAAGGTTCTTCTACAAAAAAGATATTGAACACTTTTGGATTGGGGTTCATTTACTATTTTTGGCGAATTTTTAAAAATATGCTTTCAAAACGCTAAAAACGGGCTGGCCAATTTTAGCTTTAACCATGCCAGTTCTAGGGTAATAGAAAATATAAAAAATTAAAAAATTCAACATGATTAGAATTTAATATATTTAGACTTAACTAATATTCACACGAACATTATAATAGGAGAAACTTTAGGCATTTTGGAAACAAACTCAAGGACAATGGGTCCATTAAAAATGCAGCTATAAACGAGCTGATTGTCCTACTTCAAATAATCATTAAACAGAATTATTTCAAATTTATTGACAAGTTTAAAATCATAAATGAAGGCCTGGAAATTGTTTCTCCTTTGTCCAGCATATTTTCAGAGGTATTTCCGAATGATTTCGAGAACAAACATATATTGACCAACAACAATAGATATTGGCAAACATATGTATACTACTTCAGATATGTAGACGACATAATATGTCTCTACACAGGAAACATTAGGCAGATTGAAGTGTTCACTAATCATTTAAATAAAATACATAGCAACATCGAATTCACTCATGAAGTGCAGGTTGACAAATCTTAAAATTACCTTGATTTGTCCATTTCTAACCTCAACGGTTCACACAAATTCAACATTTACAGAAAGCCAACGCAGACCGATGCAACCACTCACAATAGCTCGAATCATCCGTTCTCACCCAAAATGGCTGCGTTCCACCACTCTTGACTCTTTATGACTTTAACAACGAGCTCAACACCATTAAGTACATCGCTGCGGAAAACGCATACCATCATAACATGGTAAACAGAATTATTCGTAAACAAATCAAAACCAAACATACCAAACCTGATAAAAAATACGTATCCATTGAATATATCAGGCATTTTCAATTCGCGTTAGATCACATTCAGAGCAAACATACCTATTCTATAGCGTACAAAAATGTTTACAACTTGGGATCCATTTAGCGTAATTCGCATAAGACTGATGACACCTATAAAAGCAGCGGTGTCTATAAACTTAATTGTGGCGAATGTGACATGTTTTACATCGGTCAAACGGGAAGAACGTACAAAGATAGGTACAGAGAACATTTACCCAATCGTACACTTAACTAAACGTCTTCGTATGCTGAACACTTGATTGACTCAAATCATTTGACCAAAGGTTTAAACAATGGCATGGATATTCTAAGGAAATGCGCCAAAGGAAAACAAATTGACACACTGGAACAGTTCCACATTTACAAAGCTATAAAAAAACAACCACATAACGTACCTAATAATCAGCTACAGTTTAAATCCTACTCTGTATTCGACATAATATTAAATTTAAATACACCGGCAAGTTACGGAACCAACCATACAGTGCAATGGTAGGCTATCAGTTTATTTCCAGTTCCAGTTTATATGGTTCGAGAACTTGCGGTTCTCCTTTAATAGTGAACATTATGTGTTTATACTTTTATGTATTGTGTAGTGTTTTGTGTTGTGTGATTATCATCTGAAATGTTCGTCTTCGACAATGACAGAGGTTTGTGCCGAAACTATCAAGACCCAGCAGCAGTAGAGGGAAAATTAATAGGACCATTTGTAGGTTAGTAAATTAATTAAACAAATTTACAATAATGGTTCAGGAAGTAGGATTCAAAGAGATGAATAATTAAACTTGTCATTTTATGTACAGCGTAGCAATATAAATAAAAATTGGTAAAAATCTTTACAATATAATGTTACTGTGAAGTAACAACAAATACATTTTGTTATTTTAATAGTTTATGTGTAAGGGAAAATGATAGAATTATATGTTTCACAAAATATATTTAAATATATTATTATATTATTCAATACTATTAAATCATAGCTAGTAAATATGTATAATATTTAAATTTTGCAAAGAATGATTTTCATCTAGCGGATTAATGTTTTACGTAATATTTGGATGTAAGTGTTCATAAAGAGTAGTACCTAGTAAATTTCATTTTAAAACATATTTTAACGGCAATACAGTTAGAGTCCAATCTTGGACACACGACGTATTTAAACATTTTCTATTTCCTTTTGGATAATATATTAGGGTTAAAGAAAAAACATCACTATAAAAATAAAAATAATTTCATTGGTTTTTTATACAGCAATAATTTAAAAAAAAATCATTTGCAATCATTTACCTCAAAAATAGATTGCCATAAATTGTGATTAAGTTCACAACATAAAAGCACATCTAACATACCTCTAAACCCAAAAACTTTACACAAAACTCTTAAGAAAGGGAACAGTTGTATTAAAAATAAATATTTTTTTCATGTTTGTAATCATGGACAAAATTTAAAATATACCAGTTTTCTTCAATATAACACAGCGAATTTAAGCTAAAAAAAAGGCTAAGACTGTTAGGTTTTTTACTATTTATTTTGTTTAAAGTTGTATACTACACATCAAACATAAACAAAGCAATTTCGATTTAAAAGGTGGAAAAAATTTATACCATAGCATTTTTTGTTGGAATTTTTTTCAGTTACAATATTAGAGGCAAATTTCAAATATTACATATTTTACTCCGTTTTTTAGGTACAATTTTACAAATTAACAAATAAGTTTCAAGATTAAAACTAGTGAAATTGGACAATGTAATTGTGAATTATCTTTGGCCTTTTTTAAACAATACCTGAAAGTATTGAATGGGATTTTTGAAATCCCCGTGTGTAAACATTTGATACCTTTTTTCTTGTTATGTCCTTTTGATTATAATTTATAAAAATGATTTAGATTAGTATTTTACTTTGAATACTTACTAATACAACATAACGAAAATGTTTAAAAGTATTAAAATATTTTGAGTATTATTTGATTAAACACATTTAAACAGTGATTATTTACTGATTACATTTTACATTTTCGATAATATAATATGAACAAAATATTTGCTAATGCTTCTATATTTTTTTACAAAAAGGAATCCATACAAAATTTAAATATGTTTAGAATGGTTTGATATGTAATTACTTAAATTTTACCAATATTTATTTAAATTCGACCAATATTTATATTTGAAATTTATTTTGGAATAGGCGTTTGTTTTCTCGAAATTGGTTTCTAGTATTTGTTAAAACTTATTTAAATTGTGTTAATAACTATAATTGATTTCAGCGTTATTTTTTTGTAATTTTGATTAATAAATATTACTAAATTAAGTAATGGTAAAGAAAAGCTTTTTTCTTGTGTTTGTTCGCCATTATCATTAACAGAGTATAAAGCAGACGAATGCCGTTCTTGATAATAACTTTATAAAAGTATATACGTCTTGTAATACCATGATGACGTCATTTTCAAATTTTTATATTTATGGCATTATATTTGTATGTACCACATCACATTGAATGAAGTCTTTAACGTTTTGAGTAATTAATGAATTTAATGATTAAAGTTTATATTGTTTAAACCTAATAGGCATATAAATGTACGTACTTAACTAGTAAGTAATTGGTGATCGTACGTAATATGGTGCTTATAAAAAATTATCAAAAGACAAAGTAACAGTTTAAGTTCAATTTATGCTTCCTCAAGCTACTTGTATTTTTACATTTTAGAGTACAATTTAGTTGTTACAAAGCAATATTTTATTTATATAAAATGTTAAAATCCATTACGTTTTATTATGAATCTGGATTAAAACTGAATTTTAATACACAATTAATTGAGTATTTAATATGATATTATAGAATTATGAAATAGTATTATTTTTTATAAATATAATTTTGAAATTATACCATATACATCTAGTATTAATAAGTTTGACCTGAAAATTAAATATTATTCTGTATAATAATTGTATCTTATTTATATATTCTGGGTTTTCAAGTCCAGAAATAGCTTTACAAAATGTGAATTAATTTAGTTGAAAAAAGTATGTACTTTTTATCTAAGGTATGCACATGGAATGGCTATTAGGTTAATAAAAATAAACTTTTATTGAGTTCAGATGCAAATAGCTACTGTAGCTTTAGTAAATATTAGAAGGATTATAAGCTTAACTGTTCAATGGGAATGATTATTGGTGCAAAAGTGCAAAGTTAAATCTATTTTTTTATAGAAATGAGAAAATCTAATAATTAGTTCTATAGACAACCACTTAAATAAAATTATTAAATAAGTAAATTTAATAACTATGTACACAAAATCATATAAATTATATAAATTTTTAGTATTTAAATTTAAAAAGATTGCTGAGTCTGTAGAAACTAGTTACAAACTACACTGTAATAATAATAAATGCTGTATCTGAATTTCGAATCAACAGTACACATAATTAGTCCTGAAATAATAGAATTTAAAATATATAAGTCATTTGACTCAATTTCCTACGGAGAGACATCTTAAAAGTATGTGTGCTCATTAGGATGCAATCTAACATACAAGTTATTTGTAATGTTTGAAGGGGAGAACTTGCATAGCTTTATTACAGAGAAAACTAAACTTTTATCAACAATAACCTGTGGCCATATAAAAATGTATTAACATTTATTTATGGTACAACGTTTTACTGTCAGAATATTTTTGTTGATTTCCAAAAACAATAATGTTCGAAATTACTGATTAAAATTATTTATGTTAAATATTGTTAAACATATGTTTTCATAAGACTTATGACAATAATTATTTATCAAAAATTACTTATGATTTATTAATAAAAATATATATAACTATGCAGGTATCTAAAAAACATATTTTTTCAAACAAATTAAAATATATTCTTTTAGGTTTAAGCACATCAATTGCTGAACATTTAGTGACTGTCAGTCAAATGCCAATTTAAGGCGAAAACATGGACGACCTCCATCCAATTCATAATCATTATCACCAATTGCTTATCCCAATAAATCAAGAGCTTCTTCGGACGTTCGATGAGATACTTTCTATCACCTAACTAAGTTTAACGACATATCAAACACTACACTTTGAAAATTCCCAAACTGTAAAGGAAAACACATTTCTAATGTGTAAAATGTAAAGCCCATCAATGTTTGGAAAGGAATAAATAATGTTTTCTCAACCTTCATACCAAGTAAAATGACAAACATAAACTTGGTGGATCTTTAGTTTAAATTTTTACTCAAATTTTACCATTAACATTTTAATAAAGTGATTTCATCAAACTGATATTTTGCATTGTTGAGTGTTTACATCAAAGACGAGTAAATATAACAATTTTGTGGCTTTAAATATGAGTATTATTTTAAATGTTTTCTTTAAAAATTTAAATAAAATATTTTACTACTAAGGAATGCCCAATGCCCTCTTTGTATAAGACCTTTTATGATCACTCCAAATGGAAAAACAAATTTTTGATCGATTTTTAGTTGTTTTATGATTTATTATTCTCCTGTTCTTCCTCTTTCCAAAAATATACAACATGATATGGTTATAATTATCTTTATGTCCGAAAAAAATAAAATAATGTAAGCGTTACCATGGAAATAATTGGCTTTAGAGGCCACATTAATTCGCTGTAATACAAACACTTTTATAGTGTTTATTATTGTACAGTGAGTTATTTTAAAGAACTTTAGTGAAGAGGAAGCTGGAAGACATATATGCTGCTGAAGAAGACCCAGACAACCCCATATACTGTCCAGGAGACCATTAGAAAAAGGTAGGCTACTTATAAAACTTTGAAATTTTGGCTTTTATGTTTTGCTCGTTTCCCGAAAATCACGTTTTTGTTATTTATAATACACATTTCTACTTTCTAGAAAACTATCTAAGATATCTTTACCAAATTTTACCACATGTCTATAA
>JAGFPH010000659.1:280336-291600 GCA_018207615.1 Philaenus spumarius
GTGTTTTATTTGGAGTTGCATGGAGGACAGCTTCTTGAAGAGTGTCTCTGCTCAGTTGTGAACTTTTAGCTGTACCTCTTGCAATCGCAGCTTCGCGAAACATTTCATAAACATTATCATTGAAAGTGCGAATATAGTTTAAGTTTTGAGCACCTTTTACATGAAAAAGCAGCAAACGTAAATGAAAAAGTTCAACTTTTTTTGGCAAAACAACATTGAGATGTGCTATGACTTTATCTTGTCCCCTAACTTTTTTCCTCCATATCTTTCCGTTTAAAATTTGCGTATCTCGCAGTAAGTGTAGCCTAATCTCTTGAAATTAGTCTGTTTGATTTACAAATCCAAGGCAATAATTTAGTGTTTCTTGGATCCAACGGTCGTTCTCCGTTATCTTCCACAAAAGTTATTCTTTGCTGGTTTTCAAGATGGCACTCTAAATTTACTACATAGTGAATTTGGTAGTGCATGGGGTATTCTAAGATTCTCCACATTGTCTCAACTGAACCAACCCATTTATAGTTTAAATACCCTTCTACTTCGTAAATAATGTCATTGCTGCGAAACGCTATTGATGCTGAGTCAAAACCTTTATAAATATATTTATAAATATATGTCACTAACTTGACTGTGCTATATATTTCCACATTTATGTGTGCGTTATATTTTTGAGTAGATATTGATTGTATGGTACTACAAATCTGTTGTATACTGCGTTTCCCCGAACAATTACAGTATTTCCGTTATTACAACGTCTGTATAAAGGGTAACCTTTTGTATTCTTCCGAGATTCTTCCAGAAACGCTTTTTGGAAAGACTTGGAGCATTTCCCATCCACCATGCATGGGTAGTTTGGATTTAGCGGTCCACATGGCCCATGGATCATGTGTTTTTTAACAATTTCAAGAAGATCAGGATATTAGTTTTCATCTGGAATTTCAGCTTAAGCTCCTAAATAAATGTTTTTGCACCCCTAAGCATGTATTCGTCAGCAAGGGTAATCAAAATATGTGCATGAGGCAGTCCCCTTTTCTGAACCTCTATTGTATAAATTACAGCAAGTATTGCGCCAATCAATTTGTTAATTCTTATGTCATTCAACAAATCTTTCAGTTTTTCGTGAAACATACGCACGATAAATCTGGGCGCATATTTGGAGGTTCATTGTACTTGAGATTAGATTTTATTTCATTCCAATTTGGGTTACACGTAAATGTTATGAAGAGGTCAGGCTTCCCTAGTTGGTGGACAATAGGCAATGCATTTCAGTAGTTACTATGTAAATTGCGAAAACTGCCTTGGAAAGATTTTGGTAAAATTACCTGCCGGCCAATACACGCACCTTCGTTTTCTGCCCGAGCTCGTATTGCATCGTGGAGATTGAGATTCATATCAAGTTCGGCACGAAGTTTTTATTGTTCTCTTCTAATGAATGCCAGCCGTTCTCCCTCAATTCTGGTAAACATATCAACAATGTATAGAAGAAATAATTTCCCAAAATGGATAATTTTGGTGAGAAATCTTGTCTGACAGAGAATCTATGGGCTGCGAATTGCAACTGCTTTACTGTGTTGCGGTGTCTAGTTGCTGGCTCTGCTTCTTGAGGCATTTCTCGAAACCATCCTCCATACGGAAATAATATAGGATACGCCATAGGGTCAAGACCTGAACATTGTGCTGCTAAATTCTCTTAAACTCCATTTGTTTGGTACACAAAAAAACTGAGGAGGAACTTCGGGACAACCATCATCAGATCTGAATACTGCAGCAACGTCATTTGCAGTTGGTAAGTTATACAGCCTTCGGTCTGTATAAATAACCTCTAGCAAGTTTTGTTGTTGATCCTGAGGAGTTTCTCTAAAAATTTCTCCCATTGTTTTGAAAGTTTGGGCATAAGGGTTTATTTCACTTAGTAAATGTGTAAGTTTTCTCATTAAGGTAGTCACAACCCATATTTTCTAGTGCATCGTGTCTCATTCTAGCTGCTTGTTTATTGTCATAAAAATTAATTTGAGCATATTGGCTGTTTGTGTGATCACCTATATTTTGATTTATTTCTAGCCTATGATGAACTTGGCCATTAACAATAAAAACATAAGGTCCACCATGGTTAGGTTTAATCTTCCTACTGGTGCTTACCATAACCAAGGCATTGTTATAGTTTCTGCTAAAGGTTTTGAAATGTCTAGATCTGTCTGTGTTACCGGTAATCATTTCTTATATCAATTCATTTGACCTAACATTTAACTTTACCACCATTTAATTAAGTTAACTGTACCACCATGACAACACGACGTATATATTCTTCTCGTATTTTTTTCACTTTCAAAGTAAGTTGCATAACAGAACTGGTAAATATTATTCATTTCTCCAAGTGTGTAAGCACCTTGATTTCTTATTGTTAAATCAGGCCTCACTTCTCCTACTCTTCTCAAACACATAAGATCTCTTATTAATTGTCTCCGTCTACTGTTTTCAATATTTCTTCTTTGAACTCGAGGAATTTTCTGTTCTTTGGACAAAACTACCAACGAAGGGAATCGGACTTTATCTGATTAACATTAAGACGATTCCTATAACCTCCTAAATACTATAAACATAATTATTTACTTCCACGATTTAGCTGGATTAGTTTGTTTCTTATTATAAACAGCTGTTTTGTATAGAAATGTTTTTATAACCGCCTGAATACTATAAATATCATTATTTACATCCACGAAAGCAGCTGGATTAGTTTGTTTCTTATTATAAACAGCTGTTTTGTATAGAAATGGTTTTAAAATTATTATTATAAACATTATTATTAATATTAATATAAACATCATTATTTACATCCACGAAAGCAGCTGGATTAGTTTTTTTTTTATTATGAACAGCTATTTTGTATAGAAATGGTTTTTAAATTCGTTCCATGTTAGTCTTTTGGGGAAAACCCGACCTTTGAGATTATCTCACGCCATTAAGGATAATAATTTTTGACATCTAAAACATTATTGCAAAACTTCGAAGTGAGACGAAATTTTGACAACTAAAACATTAAATTTGGTCCAGAAATAGTTAAGGAGTTGTGTTCACAATAAATTGCTTCAAGTATTATATATAAGGATATTATTTGAATTGTGATTATTTTTTTAAATAAAAAAACGTTATATTGTTAAGAACAGCTAAACCTTTAAAATGTACTTATATTCTCATTAAGTTTAATATAAATTTATTTCAGTTCATTGTTGTTTAAAATAAGTAAAATTTAGTAACACAAATGTAACACAAATATGACCCAAATATAAAACAAAAATCAAAAAGGTCTAACATTTAAATTATTTAATTAAAAAAAATAAAACTGTTTGACTTCAATTTATAATTTAATGTCAACTATTTTGTATCACTATCAGAAATTTTACCGCAGTTAACAAATAATATATTTTATGTGTTTATATATTGCATATACAAAGCAATTTACACTATGTTTCTATAATCAGTCAGTTATTTCATTTATTATGGTGTATAAACAATATGTATTGTATGTATGTATAAATTGTTGTATTGTATTTTTATGTTAATGTTAACCCACTTGATCAAACATGCATTTCGATTCCTAATTGACGCAGACCGGAGTATTCATTAATGTTTACAACATTTTTTGTTTAAAATTTTTAAATTTGTAAATCTACAGCCAGGAGATATACTGACTAGATAGATGATTATATTGCATAAACAGTTAAAGGTAATTTATTGTTTGTAGCACGTGGTGTTATATTTTATTTAACCTTAATTATTTTCAAGATTATGTATTTTATTTGAACTGTAGTTTTATGTATCCTATCCCTAAACGCAGTTTATATTACTGTAATATCGATACTTTGGTTACGTTTTAAAAATAATATAATTTAGGATAAATACAGATTATCTATACAAAAGATTAACACAACTTACAAATTTTAAAATGTTTTAATAATATAACTAGTAAATGGCACAGTTAGTAAATTTACTTTATATTTTCCAAAGTTTATCAGTTAAATTAAGTTTATGCTTTTGGGTGTTTAACACGAAATCATAATTATTTTACTTTTATTAAAGCAAGAGTACATAAAATGTATTCATTTATTTTTTACGGACTAAGGCTTACGCATTGGTTAATTACTTAAATATAAGTTCCTTAAAGTACCGCAGAAATATAGAACAGAACTTTTGCTTCTGTTAAACCGAAGTAATACATTTAAGAAAAAAACTTTGGCTTTTCAATTACTTGAGGTTGCAAAAGGTTCTAACTACCATAGCAAATTAAATATTTAATTCTTTTACTTCCCTGAGAAGAGATAGCTGAAACTTTTATACAAGCAATCTATATAAGATACATAAAAAATTTAAGTCATTCGTTTAAATAATTTGTGTTGTATAGATGCAAATGTTGCAACAGCTTTTAAAGTAATAAATGTACATTTTTAATCTTCCCTTGAAGCTAAATATCTTCATGCTTTGTACATTTATTTAAAAATACTTGAGTAATAAGTATGGTGTGGTGATTTATTTAAAATTGTTGGTAAAATATTATAACATTTTTTTTCTTCATAAAACAACCACAAATATTGATTGATATCCTTCTGGATGTTGATATAATCATAATTATACGACTCTTAAATATAATGTCTAATTTATATGTATTTAATAATATTCTCTGATTAAAGATAATAATTTGCAATGATGGAAGTTCTAATCGCTTATTATTTACTACTTGAAATTTTCATTCATTTATTAATCAACAAACATATATGTAATGCTTTTGTGGTTATTAAAAAAATAAACTGTAGTACATTATAATAGCACCATTACTAATAAACAAGGTGACAATCATTAAATCTTGGGTTGCCACGTGGAGATTAAATAGATCTAGGGCGATGATATTCATGCAAATTAAGTATTGTCAATTGAACTAACTGGTTACCTAAATCCCTTTACCTTTCCAAACTTAGTGTTTTAAAGTAGGTCTGGCAAAAGGTGTTTTCGTTCTCTTGTCTGCATTTGCTTTACTTTTAAATGTTTTCATTTGTTTTCACTTATTAGTTTTAGTAATAAAATGTACTAAGTTCTTTGTTTAAAATAATTGGTGTAGTTACAGCTTAGTTGTATTATTATAGCATGCTTTCAAAAAGGCATAGATCTTTATAGTTCAGTTATGTTAGACAAATTACCTAGAAAAGCTCTAAAAATCTATGGATTTAGCTACTATAATAACATACTGAAAGTCCTCGCAAAAAAACCCTGTGCTACGGCCGAAATCTTGAAAAATACCATTCATTATATAAAAAAAGTCAAAATTAGCATTTTGAGTAAAATTAACCGTTTACCCACAAAATGCAATATATAGAAAACAAATTTACAATTTATAAAAAAAAACACTAATTAAAGTTAAGGGAAGTTATAAAGAAGTTTAAAAAAAATTGTTTTAATTTAAAGAGTCTAATTTCCTAAAAAGTTTCATACCAATAACATAACTTTTCTCTTTTATATTTTATGTGAATTTTTAAATGTTACACTGCCGATGGCTTCGATGCATTTCGATACAAAGCTAGGCTACCATAATAAACTCCTACTGAGTTCACTATGGTACAAGCATGGTATTTCTTGTGCATGTTGCATTAATTTTACATACTGTAAAACTATAATAAAAGTCCTCGCAAAAAACACCTGTGATGTAGCATTTATCCTGAAAAATGAATATTACATTTTAAATTAAATGAAAGTAAATTTTGTTTATGTTAATAATGTAGTAATCATGTTTTTGATTTATTTTTTTATTTTGTGTTGAGAAATATACTTGTAAACTATATGTTACCGTGGTTATGTACCATTATTTCTCAAAAAAGGTTATTGTTAAAATAAGCTTTTAAATAAATAAACAATTGATACATTATATTAAAATTTTTGTTTTATAGGATGAATAGGTTTTTAGTTTTTGGACGCAATTTTGTAAGATGGCGGCCGTGGCACAGGGTTTTTTATTCTAATACACACATTTTATGACTTGTGATATATCAAATTAAAACATTTTATAAAACAAGGATTTCTATTTTAATAAAATCAAATGTCTTAACAAAGGTTTACTTTAAACAGAGAACCATATATATCAAACATTTCATAAGGCCTTAAGGAAAGAAATTTAAGTAAATGTGCAATTAAAGGAATAAATTATTGTTATCATTATTTTATAATGTAAACTTTGTCCTTATTTATTCTGCTAAATGATCGAATAAGTCAGATGATTTAGATTTGCTTACTACAGAAATTCATGGTTTTCAATTTGGCCTTCTTAAATTTGATGTATCACAAGCAATATGCACCCATTAAAAATAAAATTTGTGTTATGTGCGTTGTAGAACAGATGATGTTTAAGATTTTTTAAATAGGTTTTCAAATGTTCCACTTACGGTGAATAACTGTCAAGATAATAGATTTTATATATGTATCTCCTTCCTGTTGTTATGTAATAGAATTGGTAAGTTTTAAAACATTACTCTCTATAAAGAGGTAATATTACACATTATCATTAACACTGTTAATTTATTTATTGCATTCAATTAATATACTTATTATAAATTTGAAAAACCCGAAATAATTCCATAACTCACCATCAAAACTTACGTCATACATATTGTAGGTATTCTCAAAGTTCTTTAACTAATTTCAATGATCCATTGTAAAGAAATGTACACCACAATGTACATTCACACTTTAGGGATTATAAAATAATGTCAAGAAGGAAATGAGGATTTATGCAAAATACGTCCAATGAAACCCATCTGGGATTTAGAAATACACTTATAACCATCATACATACATAGTTTATATTACTTTTGCACTTGGGTATTAGAGATCGAAATGTATCTTTATTATTGACTAAAATCCAACTAATGTATACAGTATTTGTTTTAGTATTTAAAAATACCATTATCTAAACAAGTATTGTAGCTGTATATTAATATGTATATATTTACAATTATTTGTTATATTTGTAATAAATAAAATTCTAAATAGCGAAAAATATATAGTTTTTAATAAAAAATATAAATTGTAATTCCTTAATAAAACAAGAAATACAATATCATTTTTGCCAGAGAAAATTTGTATGCCTTATCAACATAATTTCTACTTATTCAAAATTGTGTTTTCAGCTATTTTCTTTACATTTTTGAAATGTCATTTATTAATAATGAACATTTATGTCGACAATTATTTTTTAAATTATATGAAACCCAATCAATTTCAATATTCAAGTAAATTTCATTCATTTTTAAAGAAAAAGTGAAAATATTAAATCACAATGTATGTAAAAATTTAGATGATACAATATAAAAACGATCTATGTAACAAAATATTATGTTATATCTCGTTAAAATGTATGTTGTTTGAAACGTAATTGGCGGTAAACCTACTTTCCCGTTATTTTACTTTTGAAGAAATATTGAATCATTATTTATAAAATATAAATATTTAGTGACATTAAACTTGTATCTACTATTATTTTGTAACTATAATTGTGTATAGCATGAGTGCTACAATTACTTCTAGTGCCAGTTATTGAAACAGTTGGTATTTTAGTAAATTTATAAAAAAAAACATTTAAAAAGTTTTATAAGGCTTTATTAAGTGCTATAATTACTTCTAGTGCTAGTTATTTAAACAATTGATACTTTAGCACATTGATATAAAACAAAAATTGAAACATACAAATTTTATATCGTGAGCACACTTTTAGAGATGAGAAAACACTTATAAGCATAAATAACATTTCTGTTTTAAATCTGTAAGATATTGTGAAAAGATTAAGTGTCAATTAAGTGTATAATGATTTATTTTTATTTTAGTTACCAATATGTTCTTTATATTTTGTTATTGTGATTTAAGTCATATATTGTTGGTGGTAGTCTATTGTTTGTATTGTATAAAATAAAGAATGTTTTATGTTATCCTAGAGTTTTGGCACAAGAGATGGTATCTTTAAAACTCCTGGGGTTTGGTTCCGTCGTAAAGTGAGATGGCATCATCTTGTGACTTATATAGTATTGATGTTTTGTTACATTTATCATCTCCTTGTCTACTTTACTGTGCACATATATAGTAGAAAATATGCAAATTATATTTGATAACATAATTTGTTTTGGTACTAGGTATTAAAATTACATTTGTATATTAGTAAATTTATTTTGAACACTGATTGAAATCATTTTCAGTGTAGAAGTTAAACGAGAGATAATTTTTCATGGTCTCCAATTAACATTTACCAGATAGTCTATAAATGAAAACAATACTAATTTATAGAAAAATATGTAAAACTGTAAAAATAATGTTAAAATATGTAAAGTAAAATAATAAATTAGTTTAAGTTACTGAATAGGAGTTTCTACAATTATAATATATATGAAACTTATTATACTATGATTGGTTCTTACTACAAAGTATACTTACCAATAATATTGAATGTAACAGGTTTTTCTGACTCAAATTAGGTGGTTATTCTAGACTAAATTTCATGCTCATCAGTTCTATACAATTAGGAAATAATATAACTCTACCGCTGTTAGTTAAATTTTAATGTAAGTTTATCGATTAAAGATAATATCGGATCATAGGAAGATGCCAACCAATAGTTATTAAAAGGTAATTTATTTTAATATGACGCACAGTAGGTTGTTTTTATATATTAGGTTATAAATATAGGAAATAAATTTAAATTCTACAAAAGTGTATGTACTAAGTTATAGTTTCTTTATCTTTTTTTTGTTTTTTAAAAAAGACATTCTATTTTCGAAAAATTTAACTATTAAAACATTTTACAAATTTAAAAACTTTTCTTAGTTTCTTAAAAGGCAGTACATCCAATATATTTTGTCAGTAAGTATAATATTATCTTCTGGGTCATTTTTTTCTTTATATAATATAACAAAATAAATTTTTGTTTTATTCTATAAAGTCAAATTTGTATTAGTAAATGTATTTATGTTATAGTACTTACTATTTATAGGTATCGAACCCGTTGAATTAAATATTATTTTTTAAATATTACATCCTCGCCTTATGGGAACAAACAACTGCTAGAGATAATAATGGATTACAAAATACTCTATTCTGATCCTGAACTGATGTATGTTTAATAGAGTTGGGCACTCACATGGTTTTATAAAATCTTGCAGGTTTTATTACACAGAGTTTTTGCTTTGCTAAAAATATCTAAAATATAGAATTAGAAAATAAGTATTCATAAGTTTATAATTATATTGTTTCGATTTAATGCTCAATGTTCCGTTAAGTTTTCAAAAATCAGTAAACAAAAAAGAAAAATAAGAAAGTAAAGAGGGAAAATAAAAAGAATAAATCATAAACATGTTCTTGTGTCTGATAAACGTATGTACTTAACATTTACTTCTTAAACGTTGAAATTGACGATTACCTAGTTATCTCAGTAAATCAACATCTCAATCACTTTTAAAGAACTTTAAATAATGTTTAAAATAAAATATTAAGGTTAATAAATAATAAATGAAAAATATCTGGCTAGAAACAATAGAATTAAGATAGCTAAACAAATTTAATCAAATCTTAAACAGCTTTAGTTAAGCTGCCAATGAACTAAGATAGTATTTAAAATTTAGTGATTAGCTACGAAATTTAGTGTTTGAGTATACTATTTGTTTCTGCTAATTGATTGTCAGTTACTATTTTATAAACGTCATTTTAAAGTCATTTTATTTTGTATATGTCTGTACATGTTTTGCATAACCAGTATACACATAGTACGTTCTAACAACTGGTGTGAATAATTCCGTCTTTAGTAAGATGGATTTATAACTAGTAATAAAATAATAATATTTTACATTACATAAATTACTCAGATTATAACTCACTTATAAAGACATTTTATTTTTTTTACAACAATTTAAAAAAGTAAGGTTTTTTCAAAAAAAAATCCAACTGCACAAAGGAAACAATTTAGTGTAATTACACTGTTTTAATCGATAACATATATAGTTTAAGCTGAAATATGAAATAGTTATTATGAATCCATAGCCCGCTTATAATAAAATAATTAAAGCATTTCTATACACTAGTAAAGGTCAAACATAAAGTTTCGTAAAAAATATATATGTTATGTTTATATAGTATAAAATAACGGGAGTAAGTTGTTTTTAAGGATATGAAAACTAGTTTTAACCATACATTAGTGTCACCGGTCTGAGATTTCAATTCACTTTTTGTTGGCGTGTCACTCATTGTTTGCTAGAGAGAGAGGGCTGAGTAATTCAGTACCTTCCTATTTCTTGTCAGTCTGCCTGATGCTGTCTGCTCGTGATTTTCAGATTATGTTATCTATTATAAATTAAAAAAATCGGACTCCTACACCGAAGATACCACACACAAATTTTACGAATTTTTGAAAACTGTCCATGCAAAACAATATTGTATACATGTTTTTATTTGGGTTACAGATTTGACTCTTGTCTTCATAACTACTTTTTTTTGCCAAGTTTACTCTTTTTCCACATAAAAAAATTAAATAGTAGCATTAGTTTTAAAGTTTGTAAAGTAAAAGTTTATGAATTTTAAATTATAATCGTCATATAGCCTATCTGAAAATGTAGAAGAACCATATTTACGATACTGTATATGTAATTTTATTAAAGTTTAGTGATATTTACAGAATTATTTTATTTTTTTTTTTAACATGTAAATCGGTCTCACAGATCTATGACACCAATGAGGTTGCAAAAAGCATGACTCTACTCTAGGCTTATATTTGCCTTAATGGTTTTATATATACTGTTTTATGAAATAATGCAAAAAACATCACTCTTACTAAAGTACTACCATAATTAATTATTAAAATCTTTAAAAAAATAAGTGGTACTTAGAGGTATTTACTTGCGTTATATTATTTTTTGCAGATATAACTTGTTTTAGGTCACTCCGAATATATCTTCTACAATGTTAGCTATAATACACATAACATAAGTTGTAATTAAGATACTCTCATAATTTGTTTTGTATTTTCTAAATTGTACCTTTTTCTAGTTCCGTACACAAGAAAATAAAAAAAAATTATAAACCTAAAAGTTATGATTTTTTTTAAACACTTGTTTAAATGTTTTTATTGTTATTACTATTATATAACTTTTTTATTTGTTGAAATATTAAAACAAATCCCGTGTTAGGAACTAGATAATTGTGTTATAGACATGTGGTAAAATTTGGTAAAGATATCTTAGATAGTTTTC
>JAGFPH010000659.1:291700-327030 GCA_018207615.1 Philaenus spumarius
TTTTTTTTCTGAAGAGATTGATATATAATAAGCAGGGAAAATGTTATTATAACCCATTTAAATATAACGATAACTAAAAGCTTGCACACAATTTTGAATCACTAGTTCAAGGAATATAGAAAAAAAAAATCAAATGATAAAAACTTACCGTGAACAAAAACTGAAAGATAAAGAAGGAAGACCCATGGAGCAGGAGAGTTTTAGTTTAAGTAATTCAAACATACTATGTATACTAAGTAATATAAAGAAATACACTTGCAAAATTTGCTTAGCAACTGATATGTTTGTTTTCCTTTCTGGGCTGTTTTCCTAAAAGTAAATTTTTACGTGATTTGAATCACTATGGCGGGTATATCTCAAGTTCTATTAGAGATATCTTCTTGATTTTTGTTTATTTTGATGATCACATTTCATTCTATGGCCTCTAGTATAAAATAGTTGAAATGTTACCTGTAAATATTTTTTTCAAAATTAATAATTAATTATTGGTTTTTAAAAATATTTCAATAAACTAATTAAGTATTTTTTTAAAAATAGCCATTCCATGCTAGAAGCCTTTAGAGACAATGTCCTCTACAAAGTAAAAAAAAAATTTGGAACCTATCTTTCGTAGTTCTTGAGTTAGGCATGCCATAGTAAATGCTTTTTTTTATGAAAAAGTGACCCCGTCTCAACCCCCCTCCCCCCGAGGGGGTGAAGGGTCTAGGGACTTGAAAATGTGACAAAAGTTAATTCTTACTTATACCAACTCTTTAAAAAAATGTGGTTATGAGAGCTTGGAAAACTAAATAAATAAGTTTTATGGTGGAGTGCCTCCTTAAACAACCAATACCAATAATGGAGAATTCAGTCTCTGGAGTAACACTAAACTCTCCTCACGGTGAGTATTTAAACTTGGCTAAACTTATAATAATACATGAAATAAGTATGACTCCTTCAGCAGCCATTACAGTAATCGATAGATTATTTAGAGATCTGACATCAAATCCAAACCTTAAGAATTTACCTTTTGCAGGGAAGGTTGTACTTTTATCAAGAAATTTTCAGCAAACGTTACCTGTTTTGCCTCATGCAGGATGCAACGTTATAATAGATAACTGTCTAAAAAACAACTTACTGTGGCCCGAAATAAGAAAACTTAGATTGGAAAAATATGCGTTTAAAAGAAGGAGAGGAAGAATTCGCACGGTTTCTGCTTCAGGTTGGAAATGGCTCATTACCGAGGACACACGATTTAATGCCTATATTGAATAATAAGCTACTTGGAGTAGGTCCACCAATAGATTTTGTCTACAAAAATGTAGTAGGGAGTATACAGAATGAAGACATTAAAGACAACGGAATTTTAGCCAAGAAAAATAGTGACTTTGACCTCATAAACAACGAGTTATTATTAAAACTGCCCGGAGATCCCAAGACTTACGAGAGTATCGATACTGTACTAAGTGAAAACACTAACAATAACACTAACCTACAATAGCTCACAGAGTTTCTTAACAACATAGAATCAAGTGGTCTGCTAAAACACAAAATCAATATAAAATCGGGAGCAGTGGTTTTACTCATGAGAAATTTAAATACGGAAACAGGATAAATAAACGGCACAAGGCTACAAGTTACACAAACTTTCACAAATTCAATACAATGTAAAGTTATCACTGAGGCAAGTAAAGGAGACTGTATCCTGATCCATCGAATAAAAATATGCCCTTCAGAAACCATATTGCCTTTTACTATGCAAAGAAATCAATTTCCGTTGTCATTATCATTTTGTATGACAATTAACAAAGCTCAAGTACAATCTTTAAACAAAATCACTATGTCCTGCCGTTACCAGTCTTTACTCATGGACAACTTTACTTGAGCAGGTCAACATATTTCTCGAGGATAAAAAATATATTTAAAATAGGGCCAAAACCAAGGGAAACTAAACGAAGGAGACTTTACCACTACAAACGTAGTTTTTCAAGAAATATTAAATTAGACAAAGTAAAAACTATATTCAGTCGAAGCTATTGAAGTGGAATTTGTAGATTTTTTTCAAATTCTGTTTTAAATAAATGTAATTGGTAAAATGTTGGTTTTTATTCATCAAAAATAATTATTTAAATACAAAGTTGATGGCTGTTTATAAAGTAAAAAATACATTATACTAAAAAACTGCAAGGGTATTCCTAGTTTAATAATATTTAGTGTGTAATTTATTCTTCGTCCTTAAGTTTGTTTATTTAAAAACAAATCTATTGTTTATTGAATAGTTTTTATAATAGTAATTATCTACTTTTAATTTGTATTCTATGAATATTAAGTATTTCGTCTTGGTTATGTAGAATTAGGTTACTTGAAATATTATATATACATCATGCATTGCTGTTACGTTAACAGTCATACATTATGAAGTAAATAAACAATTACTTTATTTCAAATAATTATTTTGAATACATGTTACCAAAAACTAATAATCAACAAATAAAATTCAAGTTTAACAATTACTCATACATAGTCTATTATATCTTATAATTAATTTAGTAACATTTTTGGTTTATAAATTAGCTACGTTTTCCATTTAATTAGAATATAATTTTGTATTATATCTAACTCTTATTGTAAACTATTTTGTTTAAATATCAGTTTATTTAATAACAGTATAATTACATAATTTTGTATTTCATACAAATTTGTAATATTTTAAAACATATTGGAATTTACTAAAAGTAGTAGTATTTTGTCTTGGTATTTGTTAATATTTATATTGTTGAAAAACTGTTTTAATTATATTAGTAATTTAGAAGATAAGGGGTTTAACATTTTATTGTAGAATTTGTTATTTTCTTTTTCTTTAATATAATATATTCTAAAGAACCTTCAGGTTAAAAGGTAGATCGATATGCTGTGTCATGGTAGACGATTAACACTTACCAGATCGATCGATATTTACCAATATTAATGTATAGCTTACATTGTAACTTATACACCATACTTTAGATGTTCAATAAACCAAACATTATTTGAAATACAAAATAATGCTTGTTTATTTGTATTTATAAATTTGTATTATTTGTATTATAAATCAATTTATAATTACCTAAATATATATAAGAGTTATGTAAATGTCAATAAATTGTAATTTTATAGTTGAATTACCTAATAGTCGTCTTTAATAAAATAATTAAACTAATTTTCACTATATTTTATAAAATCAAATGTATTACCCTCTATAAATTTACATTGTCCGTAGTGAATCTTAAGAAAATAGACGAAACAATAATACAGGGAAACACAAAGTTAAAAATTCCCAATGTATGGTTCTGTATTGCTTACATATTTGCTCTTTTCAACAAAACTACGACCTTTTAAATTCATTGAATACAATTATACGATTACAAAGAGCATATTATATGACATTAAACCGTGGATAAACATTCAACGATTGTATTTGATTGAAAATATGACAGTAGCAATTTATGTATCATTTTATATTGTTCTTAAATTGTTAATAAAAAACATGTTTAATGTGTACGAAATACACTCTACATCTATTACGTTTATTATTATTTTGTATTTGAACAATTAGTTCAAATAACTATTATAAATTTAAACTATAAATGAATTACTTTAAATCTAGTAATGCTATTTTATTTAAACATATTAATAAAAAGTACTCTGTATAATATTGGTATTAATATAACATAAAATTTATTTAAATTTTTATTTGTTTGAAATACCCTTAAAAGAAGTAAATAATGTTTACTTATTTAAACTTATAAAATTTAAAAAAAGAAACTACATTAGTTGTTAGTAGGTTTAAAGGTTATTGGTTAAATTAATTTAAGAGCAAGTTCAATGATCTCTGTACAGTAATTATATGTAAAATCGTATTATTTAAAAAAAATACTACTATTATAAATTCGTATAAAAATATTCATTAGAAAATGTTCAGTAAAAAATTGTTATTGTTATTATATGTAAACTGATATATATATATATTTACTAATCAAATAATTTCTGTACTATTAAAATAAGAAAATATATTAATTAGATTTTAGATGTGTTGATGTGTTTGATAAGAGTGCTCTTTGTTTTTCTCGCAGTCCTGTAACCATACTTATTTATCTGTGGCGATCGTTTAGCCTTTAATATTCAGGCATTGCCCAACATATTTGGAATTGCATTTATCTATCGTCACTGGAATGTGAGCAAACCAAAAGGTTATTTTATATATAAATTTATATATGTCTTCTATACGTCAAAACAAAAACACAGTTATTAATCAGTATGTCAAAGCATATTTTTTTAAATGGTCTTTGTAAAAAGTAGTTACTAATTTTTTTTGAAAAATGATTTTATGCTGAAAATAAATAAAAATCTTTCAGAAGAAATTTCTTATTAGCAAAATTTGGAGTTCTTAAAAAAACGTTTAATAGTGGTATAAATCAAAACAAACAAAAATATGTACTTTTGGGGTTACTATGTAAAAAAAAGACAAAAAAAGTGAAAAATACATTTTCTTTAATACTTTTAGATCAAAGAGATAATTTAAATGAGATAACAATCAAACTATAATTACAAAATATATTATTTCAAGATTTAAAATATCGAATGAGTAAATAACAATAAATAAGTAATTATGTTTTTGTAGGAAAAGTGTTTGATATTTGTCGGATTCTTTATATCTAAAATAGTGGTGGTACAGTTAAAACCGAGATGCTAGGCGGACACTTTTGTTTGCTCACTATAAGTACAGAACGTGTGGTTTGATACATCGTGCATATGCTGTTTTTATGGAAGTGTGTTAAATGTTTGTTTTAAAAATTTAATGAAAGCTAAAAAATAATAACTTAGAATAATATATTAGGTGTTTTAATCATTTAAATAAATATGTAAGATAATCAACTCTACATTGTATTACAAAACTAATGCATATTAATTTTAGATGCTTTGTGAAATAATAGAATGCACAAAGAACTAGGCTTTCAAATAGTAATTCTTAACAACTGTATCAATTTTTTTATAAGCGGTTTCACCTTTTATTTGTGTTGATATTTTTTTAGGAACGTTTTTCCGATTTACAAGTGTTTGATAAATACTTGCTAAAAAACTAGCTTCGACAGCTGGATTCGGTTAATTGTTGACGTAGCATACATGCATTTCAGACATTTATATATAGTTAAAGCTTTTCTGTAAATTCTACTATATCAGGTAAGAGCAAGATGTGACGTTTTCATATATAAACTATAATTATTGTAATATAAACATGAAATAACTTAAAATGTGAGTAAGACACATTTGATCAGGATTAGTTATTATGCGTTTAAATGTGTAATATAGATTATTGGGACAGACGTATCTTTATAAATTAATATTTAATATTGGTTACAATTTTGCAATACAAACGAAGCTTAATAAAAAACAAAGCCATTAAAAATAATAAGCTAAACATTATTAAGTAACCCATGGCTATAACGCAAGATCAGGGGTTTTAATGACCGGATGCATAAATAAATAATTTACAGTTTTCTAACTAACTTTAAAAAAATCTGAAATTCCGGAAAAAATTAAGCACTGAAATGTAATTAGTTTTGGTATTTTTTAAATAATTATATTATCATATCATATTATATTATTTTATACCATTATCGCCAGGATAATTGATAACTTATTATAAAATGTCCTGAAATAATATTGATACATGTATTTCAACATATATGTGGATATAAACGTTGAGATTGAACAATACATCAATTGTCACTAAACTTTAATAATAAATAAAAAGGCTTTAAATGGCAAAGTCGACATCCTCAGTAATGCATGAGCTACAACTTACAACAAGTTTAACTCAGTACTAATCTAAATATGTAAACCCTTCCACAAGTTATTATTGTCTTAAATTCACAATCAATCATAATCATAAGATGGAGGGCAATCTAAATTGTATTGATAAATTATTACGTTATGAACATTTAAATAATATTACATTCTACATTAAAAATAAAAGTATATTTAAACTAATGTGGTATAACGATATAAAATTACAATAATTTGAAATATATAAATAAATGTATATATAAACATTACATAGTAAAATAAATAATAATTATGTTAAGACTTTAGCATATTAAAAGAAAAACCCATATAAAATGTTTATAAAACAATTATAACTACTAACTCTAGAATAACTCTAATTATCTAGTTTAGCATATGTAAACAAATTTAGCCTTGAATGAAAGATAGATCCTCGTCTTACACACTTAAAAACATTTTTAAAATAATGTTACAACAAACTAAATACAAGTTATCAATATTTGATATATTTAGGTCTTTTCCCAAATGGACTATTTTATTTTAAAGATTTATACACTGTATTACGTAATGATTGTATACATGTATATATATTATTATATAATTTCAAATGATTATTACATACTTTAATAACATCAGTTTGTGTAGATTTGATTTTTTTATGTAGAAACAACTTTTTTTAAATGGATATAATGTTACCATATTTTAATAAATTGAAACATACTTACAAATGGTTAATCTTATTTGAATTTGACGGAATTACTACCATAAATTCCACATTTGTACCGTTATAAAATTATTAAATGTTAATCTTTAATAATTAAAATATACAAGAGTTTTCTATTAGTTTACATATAGTATCATTTTAATTAAATTAAAATTATATATAATATACTTATTATATTATTCAATATAAACTTATACTAATATTACTTGGTAGATTAAAGCTTGAACTCATAGCAAATACGTTTCCCAGACAAGTTCGTAATCTTCAGTCATGCTCGAGCTGCAATAGTCTAACGATAACTAAGTGATCTGTGTTTAAGTTTTATTCTATCAAGTGAGAATATTATCTTCTCACAAGTCAAGATCGATATTTATTTTTAAGATTAACTTAAAAACTGTTACTACTATTATTATTTGTATATGTTAATTCTTCTTTATAATATGTTATTTTTGTTTATTAAAATAAACTTTATTTTAATTTATTTATTAATATTATTTAGATGATAATAATTTTTAGATGATAGTAATTTTTAACATTAATAATACTTGTTTTATTATCTAATGATTGTTTATGTTTATTATTCAAATAATTTATATGTACCTATTATATTTTCACGTAACATCATTTTAGGAAGCCCCTTAATCATCGGCCATTGCAAATACATGGTATTTCCATTTCAACGGGTATCAATGTAATAATTATATAATATTATCATCCCACTTTCTCTGATTAAATTTGGTATTTCACTTTCTCTTTCTCTAGTTATCATAGCGCTAGATTAAGACCATGCCCAGTCTTTCGGAAATGTTTAAATGTGGAGCTTATTAATAGATTAAACTTGTAATTTGTAGCTCTTTTAACATTGAGGATACAAGTTCGACCAAATGAGTTTAATGCTACTGTTTTTAAATAATTTATTTTCACTCGTCAATCTCAAAGTTGATCATTGTCCACGTATGTGTGGATCAAATTTATCAAAACTATTTTAAGATATTTCAGTAATAGGTTTAAAATATCCTGGTAATATTAATATAAAATAATATAATATGATATGCTAAAAATACAAACTAATATCATCGTACTTAACCTGTTCTAGCAAACGTAGATAACAGCCGTCACGGTTCGTAAAGCAAACGTTGTCGCTTAGACCTACTAGTAAAAGGTTTACAAACCATTAGTTTTATGTAAACTACGTTTGCATACATGCTATGCTATTGTAACAGATACATTTTATATATGATACAAAATACAACCTAGGATAAAATTATGTTTTTCAAAAATATATTTAATACTTTAATTTTAAAATATAACCCAGAATTCGGATGGTCTGTAAAATATAGTAATCGGCATTTGGAGAAGGTGGATTCATGAGGTGAAGGTCATTCCATTCTCCACATTATAGCATTTTTAGTCTTCATCATGACGCTGTACAAAATGGATTCTGTGATTAATACTAAATAGATCTTAAGGAGTAATTATTTGCATTGTGAACCATAGCAAAATTCCAGTAACAATACCATACTGGATAGGTGTAGAATTTACATCCAAAGATCAGTAGTAAAAACTAAAATTAAAAACCTACCATATTATCTGAAATGGCACATACACCTCATAATGTGGATAGAGTGAAACATGTTATGATTGTAAATTTTGGTCATTCTGCTTGATAGCACGATTCTGAATTTAATTCAAAAAAAGAAAAACTGGAGAAAATATTTGATAAATAAACTGCAATAAAAGATTCCACTAAAATATTTTTATTGTTAAGAAATTAAATATTGATGACTGTCAATAACTTCTCTCGTTTGCACAGAACAATGGTGAATTTGTTTAAAGACAAAGGTGATTTAGTACATATTTTTATTTAAATGATGCAATAAAAAATGAACTATGATCCTGAGAGTAATAAAATCTTTATGGCTTGAATCATAGACATTTACACTGGCAAATTAGACTGGTTATTGTGTTGTGGAAAATTGAGACCGAATTGAGGGAATCTGCCGTTGTAGCTCATGTATCACTGAGGATGACTACTTTGTTGTTGAAACGCGTTTTTAGTTAATCTAATGTTAATGAGAATAGTGTTATTTTTTTCAATAAAAAATTAAATAACAATTTGTTGTTAAAGAACTTTTCTATTTTCTTTAAATAGCGTCTTTAAATTGTGGAGACAGAACCTAAATACATATTTATCAGATTCTTGGAATACTTTACTGTCATTTGCTGTATAAATTATTATAAATCAATGTTTGTAAACAGAGGAACATTATATAGGCCAGTCGGTAGAGGTAAATTTAGACCAAAAGTTCCAGTAATTTGCAATACGGCTGAATTTTTTTATAAGTACATTAAAGTATGTAGATTAACATAAAAAAAGTTTACCAGTCTATCGATTTCCCAAAGTCGAAAAAAAATCGATTATCATGTTTTTTTTCGATTATCATGTTTTTTTTTCGATTATCATGTTTTTTTCGATTATCATGTTTTTTTTTCGATTATTCTTAATATTTCGAGCTGAGATGAAGATAGAGGAAAATAGAAAATACCACCATGTAGAAGAAGTATTATTCAATAAAAAAGGTCATTTGTATTTATTTCGTCCGAGCAATGGTTTGTCTGGAAAAAAATTGATAATGCAGGTATGTATTTTGCAGCAGGGGAAATCACTAAAAGGGGACATCTTATTCATATATGAAGCGTTGGCTCATTCTAAATTGGCCGAATTTTAATATATCTAAATGAAACTTGACATAGGAGTTAAACTATATATGTTAAACATATATGCTGAGTCTCAGCTTGTTATCTTGATGTTGATATACCAAAAATTGATGAAACTGGAATAGATTGAAATTAGTTCGTGAGTCCGGTACTCCTAAAATCGAAAATCGAAATCGACTCCTAGATCGGGTCATTTTCAAGATAACAAGCTGAGACTCAGCATAAATGTTTAAAATATATATCTTAACTCCTATGTCAAGTTTCAATTCGATATATTAAAATTCGGCTAATTTAGAATGAGCCAACGCTTCATATATGAATAATATGTCCCCTTTTAGTGATTTCCCCTGCTGCAAAATACATACCTGCATTATCGAATTTTTTCCAGACAAACCATTGCTCGGACGAAATAAATACAAATGTTCTTTTTTTGTTGAAAAATACTTCCTCTACACGGTGGTATTTTTTATTTTCCTCTATCTTCATCCCAGCTGGAAATATTAAGGATAATCGAAAAAAATGATAATAGATTTTTTTTCAACTTTGGGAAATCGATAGACTGGTAAACTTTTTTTTATGTTAATCTACATACTTTAATGTACTTATAAAAAAAATTCAGCCGTATTGCAAATTACTGGTAGTTGTAACCTATACCGACTGGGCTAATAATAAAGTACATAATATAGTTTAACACTTAAAATTGCACTTAGGATACAGTTTGTTGGTGTCAAAAACAGCAATTAATTATATTGTGTTTAAATTCCCACATTATTTATAGAATAATGATCAGTAAATATTCATACAATAATTTCAACAGTGGTTGATATATCACGTCTTAATTTTTTATATTGTTGTTAGTTCTGTGTTATTAATACAAAAATGTATTAGTAAAAACACCATGGATTTTAAATTATTCATTATTAAACATTTTCATTGAAAGTTTAATTCGTATTAAAGTAAATGCCTTATATGACTGCAAATCTACCCTATTTAAAAAAAAATAGTAAAATCTAAATACAAATTTTATTTAGATAAATAAATAAAATTGACTTTAATAAACCTAGTTTACTTTACGTAATTTTAACTAATAATACATATATTTAAATCTCACGGTCTATTTGACTGCCGCAGAATTTTAACCAATTTGATTGCCACCTGAAGTATATTGATTTAATGAAATATATTTTGTTCATTTACTTGCACAAAACTTGGCTAGAAACTTTTTCTAATTAAAAATTGACAGTAGTAGATCTTTCAATTTTGGTGCTTTAAGGCAGCAGCAAGATTGCTACCTGTTTGGAGCACATTTATATTGTATTGACTGTCGTATGCTACACAACTGCCATTGAACTATTCGTTTGCAATTTTTAGCCTATGCAACAGCCAGCAGCGTTTTCACATTTCTCTACATTGATTGGCTGACCTAATACATAAGAGATCCGAAAGTTGGGCACTTTCCATGCTTTGGTTTTTCAACTTTGCAATAATCTGAAACTGCGAGTGGTTGAACGTTAATTGTAAAACTATAGATAACCTATGTTAATTAATAGGTTTATAAATTGCAACTATTGTTCCTTTTAAGTAAGTGTTACTTACTGGCTGTAGTACATTGTCGCAGTTTCAGATACCACCAGAACCCATCTTCAGGTGTCACCCTCAAGAGATCGTCAACACAACAGTGCAATTGTAAAAAAAAAAAAAATAAAAAAAATACAAACAAGACATAAACATGTAACACTCTTTAATGCCTGGCATTATCGCGTAGTACCCGTACTTGGGCTGGACTAATGACTTTGCTTCCATAACAACGACGTTGCATGCGTCATTATGTCTGACTTTATAATAAGCACAAATAATATTTATAATAAGTAAAATATTTGTTTGTTTCAAAGTATTTAAACTGAAAATTTTTCTAATATTTACTGCCTACAATTCTAAAAAATTGGCATAATACCTGTATAGTATTGCTATTTTTAAATAAAATTTTAATTGATGAAACATCAATCGAAATTTATGGGTAAATAGACTTTTAGAGCCTAAATCACTTTGCAAAGTTTTAGTTTTGTTACTTAAATAGTTTTAAAGATATTGTACCGTTTCCAGGCATAATAAAGCGTCATAATGGATATTTAGGTAGAAAGGAAAAGTGATGCATTATTTTAAAACGTAAAGCAAAAACTTTAAACAAAAGCCAAATTGTTACTGTCACTGTTTTGTCAAACTGTCTACGAGAAAACCTGCTGTAGCAGACAAACATACAAATTGACACCATGCAGAACGAATTTGTTTAATATAATTATTCAGATTTGAATATTTATGTATTCAGTTTTATAAAACAAATTGTTCAAGCTTGGTATGCTTAATAGATAGTTTTTAAGGAACGAATAATAATAATTATTCAGAAATAATAATTAATATATATAATATATTTAATTCATTAACCTTCAGATTTATTTTGTTATCAGTTTCAATTGACAAGGATAAAATCAGTAATATTTTAATAATGAATATAATTATTCCACGTATGAATTCAGTCAAACACAACGAAACACAGAGATAAGCTCAGCATTATAACTTATAAACTGGAGGCAGGATGTTGGTTTGGTAAGAACGGAAACGTCGTATTATTCCTTTGTTTGTTTATGTCCTGTCAGTGTTGCCAAGTTTCGGCCGTCATATAGGTATCAAACGTCTTGTCTGTATATATTCAAATGTATAGGCCTACTAGGACGACAGCAGCGCTTGATGCGGAACTTTTGAGAACCCAATGTATTCGTTTTTTCTCAAAATTGACACCAATTTAACAGCCGGACAAGAATTGTTTTTTGACTAAGTCACATCAGTTACAGTAAGAAAAGCTAGCTTTAGATTTTTGGCAGCCAGATACGGCTGTCATTTGTAATTGGCTGTCAGATTTAATGCAAATTCGGTCATGTACGGCTGTCAAAAGCTATCAGAAACTTAAATATATATGTATATGTATTTAAAAGTTTGTTTCTATGATATTTAGTAGTCTTTTAGATCAATGAATATTTTACCTAAATTAGACTTGACATTAAGTTATATAGCTAAGAGTACGTGGGTGCTACACTATGCAGGACATGCTTCAATAAAACAAGACATAGTAAAATTTTAAAGCAGATCTATATTTTTAATAATAATAGTGACTTGGTACCACAAACATGCTAATCTATATTTTTGTTGTTGAAATAACTTCCTACGTCTACATGAGCTATACACATATCAATACTACTTTAATTTGTACAGTTTATAAATAAGTTCAAAATTTTCAAATTTGTTTATTAGTTTTATTTTCCTGATATCAAAATTCCGATATTAGAGAACACTTTAATAAAGTTTATAACTAGTTTAATGCATGTTTAACTTCAACCTTGCGTTAACTTTTGTAAATGATTTCAAGTAATACCAAATACAGAACTAAATAGCTTAAAAACAAAAAAATTCAAATTTAAACAAAAACATTATTCATTTTTGAATAATTTACTATTGTTTCAATTGTACCTTTATGTATATTCCATTAAAATTTAAATTAAGATATGTGTCCTTTATCTTGAAACGCATAATTTCTCCTTGTTTTCCTTCCCCCTCCGTTATTTTGCAGCATTATTTACTATCAACTGGGGTAGCAATGGAGCCTCCAAAACACTTGGTTGAGTTTGACACACTCTTGGTAATGGTAAGCTATAAGCAGCACTATCATATTTAAATATTCTAACTGTTATAAAATAATTAAGTTAAGTTACAAAACAAAATTATAACTGTCAATAAGAATTATTAATTATCAGCGTTATTTGTTATAACTTAATTCATATATTTATACTTTCTTGTGAAGTTAACAGGGTAGTTTTTATCATTCATATATACAATTCTTGTCTTTTATCTCAACAATAAATTAAACCAACTGAAAGACAATTAATTGGTATCAAACATATTTTTAAAAAGTGCGTAATATTAGACAAATTTTAATATTACTTGTAATAAAAAACTAAAATTTCTATAAGATGTTTAAAATAAAAGGTATTTAAACTATTTAAAACTACTAAAGTAATATCTCTAATTTTTTGATTTTTTCTAACGACAGAAAATAATAGCTGCAATACAATCTTTCCTTATGTAAGATTATCACTCCACAAACCCACATAAATAACCACTATTAGTCTCACCACTGATTTAAAAATGAGATCGCTTGATTATTTCTATAAGCAGCCTTTGAATATTTTAATTATTCTATTTAATACAAATAATGTACTAATTTTTCTGTATCCCATTTACTAAATGAGCTTATTTAGCTTATAAAGTGACCTATTTTAAGTATATTTTACTTCCAGAAATTTGTTACACTAAAGGAAGTACAAAATATTTGAATGGTGGTATATAAAATAGATGTATTACTTTATTATAATGGTTTTTATGTGTGTTATCTCTTTTCCATCAGTAACTAATAGCAATGAAGACTTAAATGTTGATTTAAGTATTCATTGCTAATAGTGAGTACATTTGATACCGATGCTGTTGCCTCATTCAGAAACTTTCCAATTGTTCTGTTTAAAAAAAAGAAATTTTGCTTTGCTCAAAATAGTAAGAGTAAAATAAAATTTTCGACTAAAACAAGAGTAGTTTTTGAAACAAAAAGGGCTATCACTATTTTGATTTGCTGAATTTGTTTGGGATTGGATCTAAAACTTGGAAATGTTTCACTCCTTGATTTTCTTACATTGTTTTTAGATTGGGGATTCCTGTTGTAGCTGGATTCATCATTTCGGGCTTTTAAAAGTTTTTCATAATCAGAATTTTAAAAAGACTGTTCTAAAATTGTTCGTCTCGGCCCGTAGATTACAGTTAAAACTTTTTTTGGAAATGTACTACAAAAGTTAAAAATGTTCTAAACAATTTTCAAATCCTAATATCTCTTTTTATAAAACGAATATATGGATAAAACTGGTAATGTGAGGGTTTTTCGAGGATCCGTATACATAAAATATGAAAATTCAACATTGCGGATACAAAATGGTTTCCATTTTCGTTAAAAATTAAATGTTTTTAGGTTTTAAGAAAAATTTCTTCATTTTCATTAAATTCCTAATCAAGAATATGAGATCATAACAAAAATTAAAAAAAAAACAAAAACAAACAAGCTTGCCCAGAATGGTCTTCATAAACGTGACAAAGATTTTTCATGATTTCTACGTGTATTCCATAAAAAAATAAAAAAAGATAGAACCTTTTTAGGTTAACTGATTTGTATGATGTTTGTTTTATTTGTTTGTCTGGGCATGTTTATTAAAGTTAAAAAATTTGTTTTGTGCTTTACGTTTTTTTCAAATGTACTGGAAAAATATATTTTTTTTTAAAGATATCAAATGCAAATAACCAACTTTTATAAACAATTTAAGTGTGAAACTGGTTCGTTATTGGTTTTGGGAGACACTTATTACTAATATATATACAATTTTTAAATTTAGGATGGTGGATAGAAAATGGCTGCTATTTTCTTTCAAATTCTAATTTTTTACATTCAAACAAATATTTCATATGTAAGTTCATTTTGTTAAGTGTTTAGTTGTTAATCATGAATATCAGGTCAAAATATACAAATTGAAGCGTATACAAAATGGCTGCAATAAACAAGATATATCACATATATTTTGGTGATTTTTAGGTATTAATGCATATAAACTATTCTAATAACTACCAATGAAGGTAGGATACTTAAACTTTGCCTTTATTTTTCTTACATAATAAGTAGGAAACTTAAACGTTAAAAAACTTAAAACCTTTCGTTACGGAAAAAATTGCGAAACCTATTTTATGTTAAGCTCTCGACTGGTCCCTTTAAAAAATATAAACATCAAAATAAAAATTAAAGTAAAAAACAAGCTTATTAGTTGTATACAGAGTTTTTCGATTTTTTAAAAATCGGCCAAAGTAGATCCGCTACACGTATGTAGGTGAAGGACATATCCTGTTTTAAGGTAATAGTAATTACTTCTCAAAACAAATTTTAAATCTGGAATATTTTTTTTTGAAAATATATCATTTCCTCATTGATACAAAGCAGATGTTGTATTGATAAAGTTAGTGCATGCAAGAATAGTAAATGCCGTTTTTATGCTAACATTTAATCTATATAAAATGTTTTTTATTAATAAACTTGTGCATAATTTTTACTTTGCTAGGCTTTAAAAATATTTTATTTTCATTTGACGTTAAAGCTGTTGGGATGGTTATTTTCGGAAAACAAAATGTGCAATAACAACCCAAGTAGCTCAGTTTATGTCAATTTTCAAGACACCGGCTTGGAACTCTCAAGTAAAGAAATAGTTATACCCGGCTGCAATATTTGAACGATTTTCAATATAAATACTTTAAACTTGGTTTGGAAATTAAAATTATGTTTGTAACTTCTATGTAGCGTTTGATATGATCCCTTGTAAATTGTATTGATGAATCTTGGGATGTTTGAAATATGAGTGTACTTGTTCTTCACAAAAAAATGGCCATGTCCGTCAGAGATCTTACTTGGACAATTTTTAATAGGCCTATATGTATCTAATTAAAACATGGTATAGCAAGTGAAACGCGCATTTTTAACTTATAATACCATGACTCAAGTTGGCATGTTAATTAATAATGGGATGAGCTAGATAAATAATACTTACTTAACAATGAGAATCACGATTTTTGCTTACCGAAAGCTGCAGCGCATTTCAATCTGTTTCAGTTTCGTAAATTGTAGGATTATCAACATCCAATTTGCTTTAAAAGTTAAATGTAACAGCATAAAGAATTCTCAGTAAGTATGAACTATTTGCTTCATGCAGGAATTCTTTTCAAAAGCAAAACCCTTGAAGAAAGTCTGTTTGACCTATCTCGTTTTAAATCTATCACCTTTTTATTCAGCTACTCTATTTTTGACATTTTCGAACATATCACTTTAAAAATCGCTACAGAAGTTAAAACCTTAATTTATGTTTGCAATAAATATTTTTAAAAACGATTTAATAAAACTTTACTAATCTGCGGAAACAAAATCCAAAAAGTTCTAAAATTATACTTTTTTAAATGACTTGTGTTACTCATTGATCTTGTTTGAATCTATATGTTTAACTTGTAAACAAGTTTTAGGCTGATATTTTGAAAACTTTCTAAACTGAAGCCGTTTACAATAAGTTAGTGAGTCCGGTACTCCTAAAACTACGAGGCCCATTAATAAGTCAAATGGCTCTACATTCGGCCATTTTCAAGATAGATTAACTCATCACATAAATTAAAAACATTTATATTTTAACTTCTATGTCTAGTTTGAATTCGGTATATTAAAATTCAGCCCTTTTAGAGAAGCTACACATATGAATGGCATTTCCACTTTCTGTGATTTTTGCCGTATTATTTTTTTAGCAATATTTCTAATTTTAGAGAATAAAAATAAATTTGTTTACTAAAAATACATGGTAGATTAATTCTGAACATAATTTATCTAATCAAAATGTTTTCAGGATACAAAAAGCTTAAAACGCTCGTTAAAATAGACACTATAAAAAATCTGTTTTTATTGAATAGCCGAAAAAAAATGTTTTCAACTTTTTCCTTCACGTCGAGACGAACAAATTTAAAATTAAATCTTTAAACTCGGTTAACCTGCACAAGCTACCCACCCAAATGTCAATTTTTACTGTACTATAATCCCTCAAGTGTATTTTAATTTTAATGGATTATTAAGATAATTTATTAGATATTATTATCTAAAATGAGTTTTAAATCATTGATATTTTAAAAATTATTTCCTTAATATATTATTATTTTTGTTTATTTATCTGTTTAGTATTATACAAAATATGCAAATAAGTACTAACAAAATATGTTAGATTAAAAATTAAATTAAAAGTGTACTTGTAGTTATTCTTAATACTTTAACTTAACGAAGGCAAAAACTTAAAATTCAGTTAATGTTTAATATTAGTTACTATAGCACACCGTTACACTGTTCTTTCGTTACATCTCAAATATAGTTAATAGTGAAAGATCAATGAAGGAAATAAAATTATATATTACAATTGATATATCGTTTTAAGGAGAAATTCTGGACTTAGGTTTTGTCTAACTCTAACCAAAATAGAAAAGTGGTTAAGTATTTCAAATATTGGTAACTAAACTTTGGATGTATAAAGTTATTTTAAATTATATACACCTAACTAATAAACAGGGGTTGTTCTAAGATTGAAAATTCAAAATAATATTTCTATAGGCGTAAAAAGTTTACCTATGTCATTTTAATCTTTTTTTTAAATAAAAAATAATAAATACAATAGAAAACAGTTTTTATTAAATTGAAATGCCAGATATTTAAAAATTAAAATGTTTTAGATGCAGACTTGTGGTAATATTACATGTTCTAAGAAAGCTTTAAATGTATAAATACATTGTCTTATTTGCGTATAATGATTTGATAGACACAATTAGTGTGCTGCCTCGTAGAATCACTTAGTGAAAAATAACGTTAAAGAATATTTAATAACGACGAATTGACATACACTGCTTTTGCTTTCGGTACGTCGAAAATGTGCGATGGTGCAATAGTAAATCAACACCTTGTAATGAGGTTATGTACAAGAAAAAAAATCGCAAATTAACTGCTGAGATGATTGAATTAGAAAGAATTATATTTTACAGTTAACATAGATTGTAGGCCTACTAGATTTTAGAAGTCAATAACTAAAAGAAATATTGTGTTATGTTTATTTTCATCGGAACAGTTAAAATTATTTGTATAGTGCCTCCATTTATTTCTTATATTATATTTGTCACAATAGTTATTACAGTTTAGTTTTACAATGAAGTTAAATATCATTTTAAATTAGTTAATAAGCATTGCTAATGTTGTATGAAAACATGTACCAAAGTATTGGAAAGAGTTTCTTAAACTATGTTTTGGTTGCAAATCCAATTATTTTGCTTTTGTAATTTTGCACAACTTCTCCTCATTAACAGAATACAAACTTCTCTGAAATTGAAAAAAAAAACATAATCAAATAACTATATGTGATTTAGATAGTTTCTAACTCTAGTTTATTATATATTGTACTTATATTAGTACCGTATTTCACCCTTAAATTATATTTTCTTAACTTTTGAGAAAATGCTTCATTGAGAAAACTGCTGTTTATAAAAAATATTGGACTGGTAATTATTTCTGGAAATGTACAATTAATATATTTTATAAATAAATAACTTTGCTTAGTACAAATTAAAAACCAGAAATTCTCTCGTATCAATAAAAAGTTAAGATAATTGACCACTAATTGTGTAACTCTTCTCTCAATAAAATATAAAATACCTCGTCAATAATATATTTGTATATGTATATAGACATATATATATATATATATGTTTCAATTACTTAGAATAAACAATTATTTAAATGTGTGTAAAGATGACAGACTTTGGAAGTGGTAATGTTATTTAAACCTAAAGGTAGATAAATAGTTGTATACAAATTAATGAGCTCATCGAATTGTGTACGAAAGCAGAAGCTTGTTTGTCTTTGTTTATTCTCAATACTAATTTTTACCATTTCTTAGTTTTTAAATATTTTTTACATTGTTTTTTGTCTTATAAAAGTGTTCATGGTTACAAACACAGACTAAAAAATAAGGTGTATGATTTATGCAGCAACAAAATTACAAGTAGAAACTATTTTCTGTAATAAAAGAAATACTTCCATTGTTTAATTTTAACTAAACATACTCTGAATAACCTAAATCTTGATAATACTTGGAATGTTATAGTAAGAAACTTGACGTTCTACATATACTGTACAACTAAAACTATTAATGAACTACACTTTATAAAAACAATTATTCAATACTGCAGTACTTTGTGCTCTTTATGAAAATATATAAAGATAGTATTCTAATCTTATATGTATACCTAGATTACACATAATCCTGGTATAAACTACTGGTTTGAAACCATTTATATGCAGGTCATTTGAACATCCATATAGCTGCAGAAGCTTTAAACGATAAAGTTTGTGTAGTGTTACTGGCTGATATTTATCATGTTTGTCGAAGAATTAAGTGGGATTAGATAGTGCGGTTTAAATTATGTATCTGCGTTCGGTATGTGAACCTGGTAATTATTAATCCTGGTTACCTGAGAAACATTTCTTACAACATATTCCAGCTTTCGTTACATCAATTAAAAACATAGTCAGGTAGATAAAAAGTTGTTATAAACCTTGTTTTATAGTTTTTTTAATTATTATTTGTTTTTATTATCCTCTATTAGTAGACCCAGCCTGGGACTGTTAAGCCATTACTTCAGGCTTGGCCACTTGGTTTATTACTGTCCTGTGTGAGGGAAAATCCATCATAAACACTCTGTATTCCATACTAGGGTAGTGCCAAACTAATACCGGCTAGAAACCATCCCTTCTTACAGTTATTGTTATTATGTCAATTTTGGTGTATGTAATCGTCACTTCTTAACATTAGTTCGGTTAGATCATCAATATAGGGTATGCTCCCTTCTGTAACCTTTAGCTTCTCTCTGGCACATTCCCATCTAGCACACCGGAGGAAAGTGTGCGCCACAGTATTTTCCATTCTACAATAGAGACATCCTGGTGTCCCTAATGTGGAATCTATGGAGGTAGCTCCCAAACTCGCCATGCCCCGTGATGGCCTGTGTAATAATATAATTATAAACCTCACCAAAGTATCTAGATGTCCATGTTCCTAGATCACGCACCAGGTTCCATGTCCAATCTCCTGGACCTTCATTTGTATAAATCCGCTTTTTTTGCCTCAGTTCCATTACATTTCTCCTTTCATCCTTTGCCCATCCTTTGTGGCCCACATCTCTTATACCTCTCAGCACGAAGATCAATGAGGTACTCCAGCTAGTACAATCTCCGCGTTTTTTGATACTGTCCTGTAAGCTCTATTATTTCTAAGAGCCATTCTTCTTTCAGCAGCCTCTCCAACATTTTGCTATATTTAGCAACTTTAGGAGTATCCTTCCAGACAACAACTTCATGAGTAGGACGGAATTAATATTTTCCTCTTGCTGCTTCTAGGAAAGCTGGTATTGGTCATAAGCCGCTCTAAGGCCTTTACTGTCTTTTCAGTCTTCCTAACAGCTGCTTCAACATGCAAAGTGATTGACATCCTCATATCAAAAACAACGCTAAGATACTTCAAGGATTTCTGGCAAGGCATATCTACACCATCCGCAATAATGCTTATCTACCGGACGCATTTCCTATGAACTAATAGGACAAGTTCAGCCTTCTGTGCCTCTAAGCTGGGTTTCGGAGCCATTTCCTTATACTCACAATGGTTTCAATAAGCATGGCTTCCATCCTTGTTTTGGTTTTAGCCACTACTGCCAGATGATCGCCTAACCTATCAGGTTTATGTTAGGCGGAGTTTGAACCTGCAGGACGCAGTCATAATAAATGTTAAACAGGAGTGGGCAAGAACCAAACCCTGAGGAACACCGCAGGTCATATAAAACTCCATGCTTTCTCCAAAAAGTATTTAGGTACATAAGATATTTGCTATATAGGTTATTTTCTCCTACCGAGCTCTTCTACTCCAGGGTGCCTATTGAAGGCATTTTTAATGTTAAGTGTGGCCAGAGCGCATATTGAGCTTGCTTTATAGCTTCCTTAATTCGCTGTTTTAACAAATTCCTGCACAGCCAGCATATAGAATGTCCATTTCTCAATCAAAATTTTAGGCTAGATAAGCCACCGCTCTCATCGACAGCTTTCTGTGTAGTCTTTTGACCAATAGCCTCTAAAACAACTTTCCCATTTCATTTAAAATGCATAATGGCCTGTAAGATTTCGGAGATCCCTCTGTCTTTCTAGGTTTCTCAATTAGTGCTAGTCTTGCCATGTTCCACGTCAGAGGGAAATATCCGGTGGAGAGCAACGTGTTGAACATTTCTGTACATATTATAGTATTATTGATTGCGATTCGTTTGATAATGTTTTTTGTTTTATAGTCCGGAAGACTTTTCTTTCTACAAGCTACCAGTGGAACCATACAGTAATTTTGGAAAAACTTGTTGTACCAACCTGTATCTCAGATCCTTTCTATTAATATAATTATAGTTTACTTCCAATTTTAATCTTACAATTGTAGTCTACGTATTAGCAGACAAGAAAAATAAGTGTGTATTACCCTATTTTCGGTACGTCAAATTAATCCACTATTTGTTGTATTGGAATTACTGAAGTTTGTTTATAAATAACTCAGTAAACCTTTTAATAATGTGTCCCTTCGCCTCTTAATGATGTAAAATGCACCTAATGACACAAGGATGAAATATTGTGTAGATGGAGGTTTTATAAAATAACTATCAGTTTGACCTATATTTATGTCTTTTTCCGATATTTAACCTAGTAGTAACGTGAGTGGAATATTTTAAAAGGTTAGTTTTAGTTATTTAATTAGAAAATTTAAGTTTTTAAGTTAGTATGTTTGAAAGTAAATTCCTCTCAAAATTAATTTTTTTTATAATAAACTTTAGTCTTGTTTGTTTATTTCATTACATAACTGTTTGTATTGCATTCGTATGTGTAGAAAAATTCTATAATATACCTATTCCAATGATTTATTTTTAAACCAAAACGTCTCTTCTTTTGAAAAAAAAATTATGTGTTTTACCTAGATTAAAAATCTCATGAAAACATTCAAATTACATTACTGTAATTTTTATTTGCTGAAATTTCTTCCGCCTGTTTGATTTAGGCAACAAAATATTTACGTTTTAATATAAACATAAATTATATGTATAATTTCTAGTAATAATGTTATAAGGAATTTTACCCAAACATTTAAAGCAATTAATTTAGTAAGTTCTTTATGTGTATGTTTTGTTTAATGTGGTAGTTGTAAACAAAATGTATCGTAAATAGAATTGCAAATACCAGGAAATAAATGTATAGTTTTTAAAACTTCAAGAGTACTTTAGGAAGTAATGAAGTGTTGGTGTTATAATATCTTTCTGTAAAACTGTGACGTATTACAAAAGTATCTCAAGGTAGCTACAATAACAGCTACAATGATTGTATTATATTATCCGCTGTCAGCTTTTACGGTAGTTTCATTAGTTGTAAATACTTTTTCAAAAAGTTTATATTTTTATATAGTAGGACAACAATTATTTAGTTAGATAATCGGATGCAAACAGATAGAATAATAAATTAACTTACTATAAGTTCGTATTAGTTTTATTTTGACTTATATATTTATAATTATTTAGTTTGATGTTTCTATTGCAAGTACTGTAATCCATTAGATACATAAACAGCTAATAGCTGTATAATATAAAGGTACTACCACCGGTAAAAAAAATCGTAGTAAATCTAAAATTATATTGAATACGCTTATTGAAATCAAATTATAGCATATCATACTTTTGTTAGTATAAATCTATACTTTGGTTTTGAGCTTGGTGATTTTTTCCTTAGTTTATTTGCTCATATGTTTAGTAAAACAAGTAACATTTTTAAACTTATATTTTTTATTTAAAGTTGAAGAAATTAAGAAAAAATGAAATAACATCGAATTTTAAATACACTAGTATAAGTTAAACATATTGATGCTTAAGTAGTAAGATACTGCGTAGTAAGATTGTAGTGATATCTCACTAATAATTACCACTATCATTAACAATAACTTATAAACAAATATACCGCCTGTTTTTAGTATATATGAAAAGTTATTATTTATTACAAAAGTTTTAATTAATACTAAATGAGCAAATTTTTAATAAAGGGTTCCAACCATATTATATTGCACATGTATAAGAGTTGTGGGTAATTGCTTTTTAATCTTAGTTAAAAATATAAATACCTAACAAGAACAGGATTTACAAAAGCTTCAGATTCGAGACAGTTACAATATTGAATCTGTAAATAAGGCCAAAGAAAATCCATTGTTTGTAGTCAGAAACACGAGTGATCTCTAAACATATGTTTATGTTATCCTTTGGGACTCACACAAGATGAGGTTTCTTTACAGCTTAAAGGTTTGGATTCGTCGTAAAGTGAGAGACATTTTCTTACAACATCTGTGTTGTCATGGTGTTGTTCTGTATGTATCAATAAATGCACGAGGGGTATATTTCTTTATAATATAAGTCATAAAGGTATAATAGTTTTCTATTAGGAACTAAGAAGAGATTAATTTGTTTATTTGAGGTTATACAGACTTTGAGATGTTTGTATCTGTCAAGATTTTTTTTAAAGCTATCTTATTTTTTCAATTCTATGTATTGTTTATGTTTTCAACTTTTATTTTATCAAGTAATTCAAATCGGACCATGATAATAAAGGTAAGCATGAATTATTACTTTTACAAAGCTATTTTGACATTGTTAGCATTGAAAACATTTCGAAAAACCCTACAAACCCTTACAAAGCATTTTAATAAAGTAAACATTTAGAACACAATGTTATCAAGTAAAAAAAAAACATTTATATAATGTTGAAATCACAAAAATAACATTGGTTAAAGCTACTATTTTCATAAATACAATATTTGTACTTTTATTGAATTAAAGACCGAAACAGACACTAAAATAATTGCATTTGTATCAAAACTCACACATTTAAATACATATTGAATATCAATATTACATGTATCTATCTATATATATTAATACATAATTTCATTAATTGTAATTTGTACAATAATCTTGTATTTTGTAAAAATGAGAGTTACTACTCTGTGTATTTATTAAAATATACAAATAACATTTTAATACAGTGTGACATGTAACAATATAGTTAATAATGACATTTTGTATTATGTTATTTATAATCGAAAAGAGTGTTGATACTAGACGTAAAATGGAATGGATAATATTAAATTTATAATAAATATATATAAACTTAGTATAATCAATAGTCATAATAGGATGGAGTCATGCGATACTTATTATTTTTTTTACATAAATTAAAGTAAACCCTAAACTTTAATGGAGTATGCCTAAACTAAAAATAAGAGAATAACAATCAAAAGATAAACTTAATATAGATTAGAATATATTTAATGTGAAAACAATTTAAAAAATAGTTAAATAATAATAATAAAACTTACTGGGGGGAGGAATTAAAAAACAAAATTATAAAAAATCTGTAATCTAAATATAGGTTATGACAGAAGTGAATAAAGAAGTTGAATTGTAAAAGTATAATCTAACATCTGTTAACCCAGCTGACAATTTATGCAACAGCGGGATACGAATGGAAAACGAAATTATTCTATACAAATAAATATAATATAAATAGTTAAAGAATTGCAAAGAAAATGTAAATTATTATACATAATAATTATGTTTATAATAGTCTATGTTAAGTAAATATAATTTAATTAAGTTTACGTAAATAGTGAAACATTTTATAAGATATTTCAACTAATACATTGACCTAGTAGTAAGAGGTATACGAATTAGATATAAATGAATAGTAAATTAATGCATATTTAATGGACAATTGTTAATGAAAAACAAAACATTTTCATTACTAACCTACATAGATTAAAAACTGCATAGTCTTACATTTTAAAGACGTAGAAAGTAGAATCAGTTAGTTGTAATAAAATTAAATATCATTAAATACTGAATTACTAAATAAAGTGGTATATTCATTAGGAGATAAATGGACCGGTTAATGTTTAGAAAAGCATTTAAAAAAAAACTTACTTATTGAAGGCAACATCAATAATGTTTTCAAATAAACATAATAAACCAAAAAAAAAAAAAATCGATAAACTATTACAATTTTCTATAATCTATATATTTACCAAATAATATAATTTATGTTTTACAAAAGCAAAAGTCATATAACAAGTTAATCAAGATTAAAGTGAGCTTTGTTTGACATAATTATAAACAATTAGTAATTTGTATTATTTATCTATTGTTATAAGAAATGTGTATTGTTTAATAAGAGTTATACAATTTGGCTCCCATCTTTGGGAATTTATATTTGCTTCAAACTTTGTAAGAGAATAAGCAATTTATTTTAAAATATTTCTGATTAAGCTAAAATATATAAATTAATAGAATAAATTTATTTTAATAATTATTTGATAGTTAAGCAATGAAATGTCTTAACAAAAGTGGTACAATTTGAGATAAAACTCAAATGAAATCGAAAAGAAATAGAAATAAAGAAGGATACAAAAATAGGTATTACTAAACTGAATATTCTAATATAATCTGGAAAAATTTTAAGTTTTGAAGACGTTGAGGTTGATGATTTGATGAGTAAAAAAATATAGGGAGAATATGATATGAATGAGGATGATAAGTTGGAGCAAATGAATGAATATGAAGGTGACGATAGGACGACAAAAGGATGACAGGACAATTATTATGATATGGCTAGTTGAGAGGAGGAAAATATTAACATAGTACAAGATGAAACAAGGGAGATAAGGAAGGAGGCAGTAGAAACCACACAAGAGGCAGTATATCTGGGAATGCTTGTAAAAAAAATGAAAGATTTAAAATTGTAAAAGTGGTTAAGGGACACTACACAAACTATACAAATTTTAGAACGGAAAATGGAGCAAATACACAAGAATATGACAGAAGTAAAGGATAAACGATTAAACAAATTTAAACAAATTTTCCGAAGAAACTACAACAAATGGGGGAAAATTGTGAGGGATTTATAAGACGCATTTGTTTATAGGAGGGTAGTTGATGCAATACAAAGAAAACACAAAGTAGGAATTATCAAATTCAAATAAAGATGCAAGGAAACAGCAGGAGTTGATGGAAAAACTTGTTTAATTTTTTACGTTAACCCTTTTACTTAAAATATTTATCAACGTGTTTTGTTTTACTCTATTCTTCTAGATAAAATCTTCAAATATCATCTTGCTTTGAATATGTAACAGGGACTTTCGGTAAAATTTTCAACATTTTGTATACACTTCTTTACTCCTATTTAGTAAATAACCTTTATTAAATTGTTTTGTATATCTACTTATTCTTAATTTTTAAATTTATTATTAAATTTTAACTTTATTAACTAAAGGAAATGGAATAATCTCTACAATGTCAGCTAGATATGGGTCGTTAATACATTAAATTTAAGTTGTACATAAAGGTTAGAACATTTCCTAAGAACTTGTTTATGTAATTCCTTAACAATATATCACATCATGTATTCATGTTGACAGTTCAACAAGCAAGGTTACAATAACAGACATCAGACATAAAATACAAAACATAAATATTTAAAACATTTTAACAAATGTGATAATTTACAATCAGGCGACGACTTTTTATGCTTCAATTTTGGATTATTTCCTACTTGACAATCTACTAAGTTAACTTCAAAATCAATACAGGCGACATCATCATCTGATCAAATCTATTAAAATCCCGTTTGCACCATCCCTTCAATATTTATTTTCAGCCAGCTCGAAAAAGAATCACTCATTATTATTTTTTCCATATTAATAACTTATAATTTGTGAAGTACATACTGATTAAACTGTTTAGGTACATTTAAACTTAAAATACAATCTGGATTTGCATTGCATGCAGATAAGTTATTTGAGTAATTGTTAATTTTGAATAATAAGATTGACCCTAGCAACAACTTTAAAACCCTATATTGTCCATAAATTTTGTATGAAACAAATCCAATTGGCTAAAAAATATTCGTACAATTTAATATATCACAAGACATGTTTACACGATCAATGCTTTACAACAACTGAGTATAGTTAAAAAGATACTTTCATTTGAGGGTACTGTAAAATCAATCTTTTTTTGTGGAATGGCATGATTCCACACGGTTCATGGTTTTCACACGGAAAACTGTTTTAAAAAGCACAATCTTTTCGTAAATCAATTATTGGTTATTAAAAAAAAAATATTTTCCACATTTTCAAAATGATTTATAATGAATTCTGTAATTAAAAATTGATTAATTCTTCTTGCATACCTTTATATCAATTAGTAAGGCTCTCTTTTATGGCAAAATTTACGGCTTCAATTCTGTATAAAACTCATCTTCCAATTTCACCAATGCAATAAAACTTGTATATTATTGTAAGATAAATTTATAGAACTATGGTCAAATATTTATGGTTTGTAAAAATAATTTCAAAATGTATTTCTTAAAACAGTTAAATTCGGACATTTAATATCATCACAATGTATAACCGTGACGTTGAATTCACTCAACAAATTAGATACATATAATCTATGACTTTTTACACGTCCTTTAACATAAACATTTTCACTTATATATTGATGTTTCGAATTAAATCCAACAGGTTACTATACGTCTTCATTCTGGAATTCCATCGTAGACCCTGACACGTTTTCTACAACTATATCACTTGCTTTTGCAAATTTTGTAGGGTATTACCTGAATGTAAAAGGAGATAGAAAAATATGCAATTTTTTTGGTACACTTGATCATCTGTAGATATAACCGCTAACGCCTTAATAATAAATTCAATTTCATCATTTTTAAAACCTTGAAAATCTAAAGTAAAATTAATTATAGAACTAATAAATTTAAATTTTTAGTTCCTTCCAACACCTTCATCGTTTCTTGAATATGACACAGTAATAATTAAAACAAACATGTATCGGATCCTTCTAAAGATTTGTGGTTAGACCAAAAACAAATTATGCAACGACTAGTTATCGGATGAAATTCTTAAGATCCATATTCGATATATATATTATCGCTTTTTTATATTTAAATGTACACTGGTTTTTCCACAAGGACAAAGATTATGAAAATTAATGATAGGCAACTTTGACTTAGTTCATGTGCTGTAATAGGCATTTTAACTATGCAATATTTTATTTATTTATATTGTGTTACATTTTTAGTATAACTATATTTTTCGACTAGAATTTTGAACGACTTTTTTCCTCCTACGTTATCCTCCTCCTTTGAATTTAGGTGACACTTTGATACATCTTAAGATTTAGGAATCCTCCTAATAGTAACCTTTTGACCGAATCGAGTTGTTGTCTTACTTCATCCTCTTCTTTAGGCATATACTTTGACAAATCTAAAGATTAATGCCTGCTGCTTACGTAGTCTTCCTTTTTAGGCTTAGGATTCATAAATCTAAAGATTTAAGCTCGATTCATTGCTCACCTAAAGATTATATATACATTACTAATGCCACTATGTATATAGTGAATCCTGGCGTAACAATCAACCGTGATGCTTCAATGAATTCCTGACTAAATATTATGTTTTTTAAACATACATACATACATACATAGTAAATGACGGGAAAATTGAGAGGGATGCTTAAATTCATTTCTTACATCTATCAAAAAGATTGTTTGACTAATACTTCTATTATTCATCTATGCCATTTAATAATTAGTACAAACTAGTTTGATAAAATTTTAATTTATTTTATGTATTAGTACTTTCAACCAATACTAATCTCTATGGTATAAATAAAACTGCATAATTTAAATTACAACATCATTTCGTTAAACAACTATTTACGTTTGCTTGATATATCAGTCTCCATTATTTGCTGCAAATTTAGTCACATTAAATGCAAAACTAAATGTAATGAACTTTAGCTTAAATAAATAATACTAAATTAAATTGCCATATAATAATATTAAAATAATGTTTTGTAACTAACACTAGACATTAATAATATCATTAAAAAACTTGCAAACATTTTATTTTAGATGCTTTTACAACTTTCAAGGTTGTTTATCATAACTGAAGTAACATACAACTGATTAAAGGTTACCTTTTGTGTTTGTAAGGAACCACTACATTATTTATTGCATTTGTAATATATATGAAATAAATTGTAGATGAGCTTCTATTAATACAAAATAGATATACTTTACTTTAAATATTTCTCCATAGTTTCTCATTTGTTTTACTCACTAGTAGGTTAATTGTTGTTGTTCCAAGAGAAGAGATTTATGTGATAACATAAATAACTGTTTGTTAACAAGAACACTAATTGCTTTACTTGTCTGTTGAAGGGTTCCAATTTCTCTCCTTTCTCGTGAATACTACAGAACAACGTGTCTTACATTGCGTTTTTATTTACTTTTAATGTTGAAGTTTTCAAATCATAATTAATGTTTTGTATACTATACAAATATATTAGATTTCTAAAGATTACTTGTGAACTATATGCACTGAGCTAAGAATTGTATACAAATGAAACTCAGTGATAGATTAATAACTACATTTTAAGTAAACTATTTCGTCTTTAAAAAAATTATAAAATATTCCGTTTGACAAACAAATCGGGGTTTAAACATTTTAACGCAATTACAAGTTTTAAAATCTTTAAAAAAAATTCAAATTATCTTTAGTTTAGTTATGGCCATTGCTATAACAGGGTGGAAGTTTAAATTAACCATTCTTATTTATTAAACAGAAAAATTTAACACCTTCGCTACCACCAATGTAAAAGTTATTCGTACGAATATACTAGAGTCGTATATTTGCCACGACCGGTTTCTATCCACAGTCTGATGAAGCAAATGTGCGATGCCTGACCTAATTGAAATATACTGCCGTCGCATATTTGTGGCACTATTATTTTATTCATAATTTGAAACTACTATTCTATTTTAAATACATGTTTATTGGAATTGGCATGTAGGAATGCCTGCAGCTCATATGTGGTGCTTGGTCATAAAATGTTACGTTTATTAATGTCTATTTCGATAAATGTTTCTTTCAATTGTGTATTAGTTTATATTCCTATAAAATTTATATTTTTGCTTAATAATTGTTTAAATTTTAAAGTTTACTAAACATGACATTTATTTGAAGACATGACAAATGATAAATCCAGTAAATAAATAAATATATAAATATATATGTATTGCTTAAACATATCTTTTAGAGTATTACAAAGTATATTATCTCATTTGAACAAAGTCATACTCATAGTCTAAGGCGAATGTAAAAACTCTTTGTCCCAGTCTATGAATATTGTTTCATAGTGACACGATAGTCTATGGTAATGAACCGAGTGTCGCATATATATATATATATATATATATATATAACCCTCGTTATTGAACGTGATAATTACATAATTTAGTAAATCTTTTTGAACTAATCAAAGATTTTCAGATATTAAAGTGTAGGAAATGTATTATTTATTAACTAACATCCATTTATGAACATATATAACATCGCAATTATACAGTTTGTATTAGTACGTACTGAACTTTATTAGTAAAGTGCAACACTCATAAGACTTAAGATTATAAATTAACTATCATAAATAAACGTAATATTAACCCTAACATGATCCAAAAACAATCTTGCTGTCTTCAGTAAAATGTAAGTTATGACATAAGTATTGTAAATAACTATAATTAATTATTATAACTAGAACATCAAATATCTTATAGCAAATGTAAATTGTATTAAAATTGGATCTAAAATAATTGTGTATACATCTACATTGATGTATACCAACAATAATTATACCTACTTCATACTACCTCTAGAATTATGCAAAGACAAAACAAGTTTGTAAATAATAGGTTTTTTAACCCTTGGAGTGCTGAACCTCCTATTCTTAAAATGTAGCCTAAGAAGAGAAAAACACATTTTTTTACATCAGTTTTTTTTATTCATCCATGAGTACCTTTAGGAAGAAAAAACAACAATATAATATCAATGAAGTGGAAACTGTAATAATGGAGCAAAAATTAATTATTTAGGATTTTGTAATTTTTTATTTTATTTTATGTTTTTTTTTTTACTTACATTTATGTATATAAAAACATAAGTAATAATAACAAACAGAAAATAAAAACTTGAAGAGCGTAGCACAGACGATACTATAAATCACAATATTAATAAACAATCCGCCATTATAGTTTAGCGAAGTATTCCGCTTAGCGCGTAGAGAGTCACTAGTGTATCGGCAGTCAGTGATCAAAACATACGAAAACATCGAATTGTATAGATCGATATTGTCGTGATGAGATAGTTAGAGTTTCTACGTAGTAAACCAACATTCTTTTGCATTCTAGCTGATTTTTTGTAAACTAGAGTTAACACAATTATTTTTTTGGGACGGGGTGAGATATCTCGCTTAGCGCGGTACGGAACAGTTTTATGCGGCGAAGTTTTCCGCTTATAGCACTTGAAAAAATAAATAGTATAATAAAAAAAAACTAATATCTCTAATGGAAGGAAATAACTCTTCAAACTTAAAATGTATAAGCTAAACAGTATTTACAATCTTCGGTACTTGATTAAATTGAATAATATTTTAAACCTGTCCCTTTACACAATGTTATTCATTTAGCCTTTGAAAATTGACGCTATGCATTTGCCCTTATTGTGTGTGATACTTTGTTAAATATACTATTAAATACTATATTAAATTAATACGCACCAATCTATTATATTATTTATATACATTTAAATAAATTATTTACTTATTTATTACAACTGTTTGTTAATGTAATTATTTATAGAGATGGCTTTGGTAATTATTTTTGCTTTCTTCTTATCATAGTGCCTACTAACTTCACTAACTATCTTTTTTTGTACTAACTAATCCATGTTGCTATATAAATACAAATTTTAATTTCACAACATAAATCAGTTTTGTCTTTTTAAGTTTTATCCTAAATGATTTAATGTTCGACTGTTTGCTTATATGTATTACTATATTAATAGTACTATGCAATTACCCTTATGCATACCCTTTATGGTATGCAAGTACCCTCCAAAGTTATACCTTTCTTACTTTTCACTGTTAAATGACTTTTATCGATATTCATTTAGCTATTGAATTAAATTCCTTTGTAAGAAATTGATATGCAAAATAAGAGTTAATACTTGTAACTGAACAAACAATAAATATACTTTTACAAACAATACATTTGTATTTGTTAGTTCACACACGCACTATACACCAAATTGTATAGTAATAAAAATAATAATTTATATCACACACAAGAATCTAATTGCTGAAACTTACTAAAGTAATATGTTTTAAATGAGATAAAAGTGGTAATCAAGAACGTCACAATTATATCAAATCCAAACAAAATTAAGAAAAGTATATTTTTCATTAGTGTTTAGTTCAAAACTTATTAATATGAGTTTTTTGCCATTAGGTGTGTGACCGAGTTATAGTAAAACACTTGTAGCATCATGCTCTTTAATTGCATTCCACCTATTCCACGATTATTGGCAACAAATGCAGCAGAGTGTAAAATTTCCAATATACGTCTCATCAATTTTTGAGTTTGGCGTTATGCCAGCTGACCGAAGCTGGCGTTTTTATTGCTTATCGATTCTGTTGGAGAATTATTTACACGTCTACGTTTCCAACCATTAGCGTATACGAACAAAACAGACATGACAGTTATTTCTAACAAAATGTATTTTAAAATACAAAATGAAATATATGAAACACATAATAAGCTTCTGCCTTACGAACAGTATATTGAAATTTGTACTAACAATAAAGTGTTTGGAAATTTTACTTTAGTGGTAATTAGAACAAAAAAAAATAATTAGTATTTTGAGGATCTTAAGCCTAGGTAAGAAAAATGTTTACTACTTTATTTTATACAATAACTGGAAAGTCATTTTAACTATATTAATCATATATTGTTTTTTACGTGACTTCTTTATTCTAGTATTCTTCGTTTTCGTAATATTCTACATGCATGAACAATCCTGTAATTAGTGGGGTCACTTCACCTAGTTACTGCAGTTTTTCTACACTTATGTTTAGTTAATTAAACTATGCGTGCTTTTAACAAGACATTTTCATGAAGAAAAGTCCCAACAAACGTAATCATCTGTAATTTTAACTAGAGTAAACATCCTTGAACCCTAAACTACTTAAGCTATATTTAACTGTTCAATATATTGCATCATAATTACATATTTGTTTCATAGAATGCCCCCACTATGAAATATAGAAAGACAAAAGTCTATTCGGTTTTCCGTTGATAAACTTATTCATTCAATCATCAAAAATGAAACGTTTAGCTTAATCGTTTTCTAACAAATCTAGCGATTAGTGAAAAGAAATCGAGGAACGTCTTATTAAGTTGGAACAGTTTAATTTAAACTCAGTGAAAGCAACAGTCAATTCTATTCGATTTTGAGTTCACTGTTAATACTTTCAGTCTGTGAAGAAAGGAAATAATATCAATCGTTATTCAACCTTCTAATCTAAACTTATACTAACTTCTTCGTCTGTTTGGCTCCTGATCAATAGTAGTTGTTATGGCTACGCAAGCAATCAACCCATGTTACACGATATTGTCGGTTTCCCCTGTCTGCGATGGGAAAGAAGTGCATGACAAAATTATATTCCGGTATGAATTCTTACTCTTCCTTCTATAATATTTTTGATTGGTGCTTCAAAATAAGTATTTACCTAGAACATCAATCCGATAAACCCTATAAGGGTTACTAGTGTAATTATTATGTTAATTACATCCCATGGTAAAACGCTGTACAAATCAATATTGTAAATATATACCCTTCTATCATAGAACAGTGAAATGCATTGCTGTAAGAATATTTGAAAATTATTATAATCTTTAGGTTATTGTTTATACTCGTAACATAAGTAACTCATTATTATGTTAAATGTAATAATTAATTGTGGTGTTGGAAACTTAACATTTTAAGATGTTTCACCTAATTATTAGCTATTTATTAGACCATTTATAAAAGAGCAACCCTTTTCGGAATATCGGAGTTATCTAAAGTGTTTTAATATTATTATTTGAAATATAACAACAGTAGGGGTAATGGGGTATGCTGTGTTACATTATTCGTCTGTACCATAATAATAAAATAATACAAATAATAATAATAAAAAATACACTCCTGTATAGTTTAATATGCAATCTCAAGTCTTTTATTTTGAATACAATGTCATAGAAATTGAACTGATATTAAATTACTTAATTGAATATTGAAATGACAATCCTCTTGTATGACATACTGATAGAAACCAAAAAATAAATTAATATCTACACTTATATCTCCACAATCAATCTATTCACTTCATTATAATTATGTTACAATATATATTAACTAGAAATTTTGAAATAGAAAGTAGTTGCTGTTAGGATAATATACATGTCAGTACAAAAGAAAAAGCCAAAGCAAGTATTCTAATTAGGGAAATATCTATATAAACACTTCAGTATACTGTATGGATTGAAAACTCGTAGACGAGGGAAACAACATACTTAAAATGTATAGTAGATATGGTGAATTTCAAAGGAAATCAACTTGTGTAAACTTCATGTATGATAAAATTAAAATATAACCACTTTTATCAAGCACCGCTGCTCACTCTCAACCACAGCCACATTTCATTGAACATGTATAAATGCAAACATTGATTGTGTTTGGTAAACTATTGTAAGAGTTGGTTATTTATAAATTTATAAATTATGTTATAAATAATCGTAGATTCTACACTGTTAAAGAATACGCTTAATAATATTTGATTATTGATACGCTCACAATTGATATAATAACTTTGTTTTTTCTTTCTTGTTCATACAATAATTTATGCTAATGATTTAGGTTTATAAATGGACATGAAATAATATTATTTTAAATAAACTTAAAATTTGTCACTCAATTTCTAAGTTAACTAAATTTTGACCATTATTTCAGGGTCAATATCTATGGTCTGAAAGTGGCAGGACGTAAGAACATACAAGAATGGTAAACGGATAGATACAAAATGACCAGCAAAGTAAGAGTAGGAGTTTATGCCATTGGTGAAGTTTATCTATGGCTATGGGATCATTCTCAGTTGGTCATAATACTGGATGCTCCTTGGCTTAAATAGGCAGGTTAAAATGTCCATCTACGTCTATTGTTGCTCAAAAATAATCTTATACTTATTGTAGCATTTCTTACAGGTCACTGCCACGTCAAGTATCACCCCAAAAAATGTGGCTGGTCTCGGAAGACTCATTTTAATTCTGATCCCTTCTGATTACGAAGCTCTCGCGTGAAAGAGATTCATGATCATCGGAA
>JAGFPH010000659.1:327430-357870 GCA_018207615.1 Philaenus spumarius
GCATGCCTAATCTTCTCCCAATAACTGAGACGAGAATCTAACCTTACGCCGAGGTACTTTACGGTGTTTTTGTCAGTAATTTTTCCTAACCCACAAACAACGGGATAACTTTTGGGATCCTCCGTCGAGTAATTAGTAGCAGTTCTGTTTTCTGAGTTGCTAGTCAGAGTCCACGTTTCTCAATCCATGCTAAAACTCGTCTCGTGAATTGTATGCCCTCAGTGTCCCTCACAGTAGTAACAGGTGCAATGTAATCTGCATATCCCACCATAAACGTATCATCTGGCATGTCCATACGCAAGATTCCATCGTAGACGCGTTTCACAAATCAGGGCCAAGAATTAGTAGCTTCCGCAGTGATAATGTTCCTACGATGACCTCCAGTAGTATCGTAGACTGATTCTCTGTCTTCCAGGTAACTGTTGACCAATCGAAGAAATACTGAGGAACTTTAAAGACCTTTTACATGCATGTTTTACATTCATAGTGGCCAATAGTCCTATTCTCCTAAAGGAAGTGTTTCTCCTTAGCTTAGAACCAATGACTTGCACTACGTCCTGTATCGCTCCAATAGTGTATCGTCCTCTTCGAAATTCATGTTGTCTCTCTGAAAGATCTAAAGCATTTCGTATAGTTTCTTGTACTCTAGGTCTTCATTAGGTTTTTCCCTCTGAGTCAAGCATGTCCAGATATGTGTACTCTAAGGGGGGTCTGGATTTTCTTTACCCTTACTTATTAAAGCTAGCAGCGCAACTTTCCACTTCTTAGGGAATATCCCATCTTGCAGACAACGGTTGAACATAATTAGTAGACATTGAGGACAAGAACCACCTTTAAACCAGCAGCCGGAATTCCATCAGGCCCAGGTGCCTTTCTACATCGCATGAATTTCACAGCTTCAAATAGTTATTTTCCGCAAAATAACTCTTCTTCCTTTACGTGATAATTTGCATCCAATTAATAATTTCTAGCAGGGTGAGACAGGAACAAAGATTTAACAATAAAGCCCATCTTGTCAGCACTTAGCATAGGGCTGTTTCCAAGGGCTCCCAGATTACGCATGACAATCCTATAGCCCAGACTTTAGGGGTCAGTATTCACATCGTTCCTGATTGACTCCCAATCAATGCAATCCTTTGCTTTTGGAAATGGCATTTTTCAATTCCTTCCTAGCTTTCTTATAGTTACGAGTATGAACCTCATTTCCGTTAGCGCTTCTGCTCCTATTCCTCGAGTTCTATCTCTAGGAAGTGTTTTTTGTTAGCGTGAAAGAGATCCGTGGTATTGATCCCAAGACTGTCATTTTTTTATAGGAGACCTGTGATGTACCTGAGATTATAATTGAAGGGAAAATATTACCACAATATCTATATAGGGTCTTGTACTCCTCTATCCAATCAATAAAAGAACTTCAATGTTGTTACGATGTTTATGTATTACATTGTTGTTTCAATAATACTAACAAATCTTTACAACTCTAAAAGATGTAATTTTTTTAAACGATCAAAATATGTGTGACTTGTATAGTTTTGTTAACTATTTTATCTCTATTATAATTTGTTTTTAACAACTGACGTCTTAGTTTTTGTAATAAACTTTTATTCTTTGATCAGTGAAATGATTTAGTCATATGTATGGCCAAAAGAAACAACAATACAATCTTTCAAATGATTTTCAAGATTACTAGAATGTAATTGTTACTATTTTTTCTATCGTTAATTGTAAATTTATATATTTATCCTGCTACACAATCATGTTGTTTTCGAAATTAATTTAAACAAAGTTAACTAACTGTAAAATATAACTTACATATTTATACTTTCTTTATACAAATTTTTAGATTTGATTGTTTTAGGATTATTTTTTTTGAAGTAGTATACCTGGTTTTTAAGACTTATATTAAACTTTTAATATAAGCAAGTATAATAATTTATATCGTAATAAATACGGAAGAAAGACGCACTTGATTGGTACATAAACCTTTAACAATAGTATTTAACAAACATACATATATATAAAATCTGGATTTCGGCTTGTAATCATTTTCAATTTGTATAACTATGCAAGTACATCTATAAAGAGGAATTTTATAAATTGTATATAATTTGAGTGATCAGGTATTAGTTTATATATTTGAAATTCGGGAAAGATAAGATAAATATTTAAACGAAGTTATTACACTAATGTAAACATATATATTTAAAAATAACCTACCCTGGTTTTTTGGTTGAATGCAAAATAACTTAACATATGAGTAAAATAACATTTCCATTACTAAATCATGACTTTTGAACGCATAGCTATCTACAGTAGGTTAGGGTAGAAATAATGATATAATTAATTAAGTAAAGTTAAATTCATACAAATTCTTTCTTAAAATATAGGACTAAAATAATTATAGTGTGACTTCTCCGTATTAAAATTTGCTGAAAAAGTTAAAATTTTAATTAATTAAGTTAGCAAATTAGTCCTAGGTTGTTCCAATAACGCTTCGTTACGTAATTTCTTTAAAATAATCAGTAAAATAAGCAAGATATTTAAACATTTTTACAAAAATTTTCCAATAATTTTACAGTATTTACTTTTAGATTACTAATACAAATTGTGAAGACATTAATTTAAAATTGACACCTTAACTGTAAAAAAAATCTGAATTATAATAAATTTTCTGTTGAAATGCTCTCTTAGTTTCACACTGCGTTGTGTTAATTACATCAGCATGTTTGGAATTTTATAAATTTCTCGTTCTACATTACCAATTACTATTGGGAAAATATATATGTAGTAATCATTATGTAAAGTAGTTAAGTTTCAAGCATATCGTATACCATAATTTAAAATACATTCATATTAAGAAACACCAATTGGAAAAATAGAAAACTGAGATGAGTCTTTAATTGTTAATCTATATTGTACTTAGAAGTATCTAAATATAATTAAACTGTTTACTTATGAATAATAATTGTAATTCACTTCTTAATCTCAGAGTGGATTCTTTATGTATGAAATAAATCACTTGTTAATTATTTTATTTTATTACAAATACAAATATAAAAACATGAAATTCTGACTTTGTTTAAGTAGATTAACACAGTTCTTTTTTTAAGTATTTAATATGAACTCATTTCACCAGATTTCACTCATGGTATTCATAAGCGAGTTTTTAATATACTTTAATCCGCATCTATTAAGTAATACAATTAATTAATAGTTGCTTTAATTATCTATCAAAAATATCATAGGTTAGTAGTCGTTATAAATATAAAAACACGAATTGTAAAGCTCGTGAAAAAAATGTGCCTGATGGTAAATTAGGATACCAAGCCTAACAATGTCATTTTAAACACATTGACTAATATAATAGTCTAGAAAACAATCATTTTAGCAATAATAAATAAAACGTTATTCTAGTGAAGAGTCACATTGGCTTGTTGCTATATAAATGTGTTTATTTTCTAAACCAGTTGTAAAAAAATAACTTATTCAACTTTTCTACGCTTGCTTCATATCAACGAACTCTACACCACTTACGCCCTTTCCCCACACCCCTCTCTAATTGCTCCCATCACGCCCGGGCAAGGTCAAGTGTCAGCATTCGCGGCGATGTCTGTACCTATTCCTTCAACAACCGGTTGTTGTGAGAGAGTAGAGGAAACCATAGTATAGCCTACGACTAAACGCTATAGCATACAATTTTCTTTTGTGAAGCTCGTTTTAATCTTTTACAAGAAATCCCTATTCTGGGACAATGTAGGCTATGTACTTAGACTTAGTTTTTTTACTAAACTAAAAACATATACCACTACACTACAAGAACATATGAAATATACATCTTTAACCCCATATTATTTCCCCGCATCACAGAATCATCATTCACAATGCAATAAAATCTAGCTCTAGACACCTTGCAATAAATTTACTGTAGCCAAAATGTGGTTATCTTACTTTAAAGCTATTCTAAACCAATTAAGTAATACATATATTAAAACAAATTCTGGCATAGGATAGATATTTTTCAGAATATAGATCACACTAATGTATTCTTATATGATAATTGGGAAAGAAAATTTACAATAAATATGTTTAAACATCTAGGAGTATTTCAAGTTTTCAGATATATCTGTAGAATTTCAACAGGTTTAAAAAGATTACAAACAGTAGTGATGGGATGCTTTCTAAATAATTATTAAAATCGTAATAAACATCTAAAAGGTTGTATGTAGACCTAAATGTTATATTTTTAAGCCGTATAAATAATTTTTTTTCAAAAACTGGAAATAGATTGTTATTAAATTTATATTTCTTATGAAAATATATTTATACTACCTAAAATGAAACGGAAGATAAATTTAACAAATTATATAATAGTTTGTAATTGATGAATAAGCGATATAGAAAGTGTGTTAATACAGCTGAATAATACTTTGAATAATACTAATACTAATACGTACTAGATGAATAACTGGGCTTCTCTATCATACTACAGAAAGATGGAATATAATTTTATTGTAAACAAAATATTGCAAGGTTTTCGTTTCATCACGTAAATCATTCCTAAAACCTCAGCCAGAGTCAAAGTCAATGTAATTAATTACCAAAGTACTGCAGAAATAGCTAGCTGAAGTTTAATTATGACTAACCTTGTTATAAAGGAGTAATAGTCACTCGATTGCTATGTTTTTAACAGTATATTTACATTTAACCAAGCACACTTTCTAACTATTCTATAGAGAATCGTATGTTTGTTGTTACGTGTCCTTACTCTGTGTTTAACCGCATTAATGTCGACGAGAAAATTATTTCCGACTAATAAACTGATCAACTATATCTGTCTGAATCACTTATGACGGTACACAATTTTATAAACATTGTTTGCTAAAATTCTGGATGTCTGGTGTCACTCTGGTCGGAAAGTTTAAACTGACAAATTCTGTTTCATTAATAAAATTCCAGTAGTTCTAAAATATAGGATGGTCGAAACTGAAGCCAAAGAAACAAGAAAAACCTTCAAACCTGTATTAGTAAACCTTTGCTTATTAAGGCTTTATTAAATAAATGTTTTATATATTTAAAAAAACAAAAGAACTATATTATAATTGCATTATTGTTTGAATTCCATAATAATTATAAAGCAATTGTTATTCCAATTATTTAAATTGATTTGAAACAATTAAATTTGTTAAATCATCCCAAACCTAAATTTTGCATAATAATCGTGACTGCTTTCAGGACAAATATTTCGAAATATATATTTGTACATTCACATACAATGTAATATATGTATTTATATGTGTATATGTATTTATATTCCAATAACTTTACTATTAATTAATTATATTCGCATATTCATTAATAGATTGTACTATTTGATAGGTGTTTTTTCAAATACGATTTATTTATTATTTTAACTTTATTAAATGAGATTTAAGAATTCAAGTTTACAATTTTTTTTTCTATCTGACAATCCTATTTGAAAAAATCGTCCACCTTTTCACTAATCGTGGATTTATTCTTCCCTTTTGCACATCTTTCATCCAAAATTAATTGAAGGAAACCTCTTGATATAGGCTAAATAGATTTTTTTATGATATTTTATTTGCCTTTTACAGAGATAGTATACTTCTCACCAGTGTCTGGTTCTTTGATTTACTGTGTCAAATGTCAACGAAATATCTGCTGCCACAACATATTTTATTTATTCAAAATATTTATTTTGACATGGTATTATCTATTTGGTTATATTAATAATTCGAGTTTATTTTATCGCATGCAATGTTACGTAATTATATTTTTGCATTAAAAGTAAACAAATTAATTGTAAAATTACGAATTTATACAAAATATTATGTAATTATTTGTTTGTTTATTTTTCTAGTTATTGTTGAAGCATTAGAAGTATTCCTGTAAACCTTCTATTCACATTAAAAGTCTAGTGCAAGGTATTTTGGGTAGCTAATGTCCAAATAACATAACATTATCACTTTTATTATATATTTTTTATTTTTTTTTACGTGTGTTTTCCCTTTAACTTTACATCAATTAAACCAAATTTGGACAAAATACATACTATCCTCAAATCAAAAATAATAAATTGTGTACTGAAGAAAATGGGCAACATGGTTGTGTACCTTTCAAGGTTTCTGCTACACTTAAAGAGGAAATATTGATTGATTATGGTGATGTTTACACCAACACAAAAGGACATGAAGGTCTGATGTATTTCATTGATGGCAAATTACATACGTGTTTTTAAAGACACAAATTTAATGTGAAAGTATAGAAAATATATTTGGTTTAACACAATAAGAAAACCAATTCGTCGATTAAATAAAATAAATTATTATATATTTTTTTAAACTAATGAATTATTAACTCACATTTTACTTAAATAATTATTGAGTTTTAAAATAAAACAAACAAAAACTTGAAAAGTTGTATCCTTATAATTAAAACAATGAAATAAAAATGGCAATTCTGATTTTGTTGATAATAGTGACATTTTGACATTAAAACAAATTTAATGATTTCGTATATTTAAATTAGGAATTATTTGTAAATTAACTTTGGTGTTGTAAAATTTTGTAAATGATACTCAATTTTTAAACAAAATTTTACCGTCAATGCTAGTTTTACTTTATATTACAAATAAGTTAGTAGATTACTTCATAATCAAGCAATAGCCACACGTTACCAACTCCCCCTCACAATTGTCAAACTTATATCTTAATTTTATATATATTATCGATTACTTTTGTATGTTCGAATTATCTAAACTACTTCCAAACATTTTCATTAAACTTAATTCAATGTCATTGTATTACATATTTACTTTAAAAAATTCGATTCGAAAAAAACATTTCTTTTTTTGTGGATTCTTTAAACGCTTGATGATGGCTAGTAAAAAAATATATACCAATAAGACTCTGTTTAAATGTTAAAAAATGTGTGTACTTAGTTTTTTGAATATGCCTTTTTAAAACTAAGATTATTAACCAGATTTTGAATTTAAACTACCGAAGAAAAGTACATGTTATCAGTTTGATATTACCTTTTGAGGAAAGATTCTAAACTATAATAAAGATGTATATTTAATTAAATATCGATATAAAGTGTGTATACAATTCTCTGTAAAACTAATAATTTAAAAAATAATAATAACAAAATTACACTTTCTAATACATATTGTTTTATTTAAACACAACACCGACTTGTCGAGTTTAACAATTTATTTTGGTTCAGAAATTCTCAGTTCAATTAAGTTGGAATGCAAATAGTTTCTTTCTTGAAAATAAGATATTCATGTAAAACGGTATAACTTTATTTAACTAAACATGGCCGAGATAATGGAATTCAAATACAGAACGAATAAAGTTTAAACAAACTTTTCGTATTTTCTTTCATTCAATATGGTTTATAGAAATTAAATAAATAGAATTGAAAGAAGTTAAAAATACAAAAGGAATTGAATATAAATATATTGTTATACAATATTATGTATATTTTAAAAGCATATTTTTCTGATACTAAGGAGGTAAATTTGTATTTTAATTAATTTAGAGTACACTATTGTTGAATGTAATAGCCAACTTCTGTGCGAACTGCATTTTTGATTCATCAAGATTCATTTAAATAAATTGTAGAAATATGCGAATACGGATGAATATATTATTCACCCTTTTCTAATTTCGGTATCGATTGTCAAAATATAAAGGAATAAAAACTTATAACAATCTATAAATATTCTGAAATCAAGTTGTAATTAAATTTAATTATTATTGATTTGCTAATGGTATAAAATGTTTACAATATTTGTAATTTAAACAATAAAACACCAATAAATTAAAGTACAATCAATTAAAGCATAAATAATTGAATCAAAGATGATCATAGGACATAATAAACGTAAATAACCTAAACCTATGTTTAATAAACTGAAGAACTGGAACGAGGTTACAAACCAACTTTGAGACATTTAACAAGATACAATACATACAAATATATCTATATACAGTATATCTAAGGACTCCTGCATCACCAAAAAGTAAATATTATCGACAATAGGCTTACCGTTAATTTACAGTTGTATTATTTACATTAAAGTAAAAGTTCCGATGGGGCCAAATTAATATTATATTATACTCCCCTACAAAACAACCTTTCATACATACTCACACTTATTATGTAAAAATCCATTAATATACAAATTAATCTTCTTTGGATTTTGAATAGAGGTTAAAAACAAAATACATATTATTGAGATCAATTAAACAATTGTTAGCAAAAAAATAAATTTAACTTTTTTTTATCAATACTTACACCACTTAGTAGCCCATCAATTGTAAATTTATAAAACACATTTAACTTGTATAATGTGAGTTATGTTCCCAGCAGTTGTAATAAATCATAAAAATTCTAACTGTTTCTCTCTTCTGTCACATATAATTGAATTTCGTATTAATGTAGTATAATTGATTTTATTCTTAAAATCTATTTTTGTAATATAGTAGTAACTTTATAAATAAAAATAATTGGAATAAACACTAATGCAACTTATTCTTGATTTAAAAAAAATAATAGTAAGATTCCAGCATATATATGAGTTATTCCCATTGTTAAGTTTGCAGTAAAATCTTATTTTAAAATCAAGTTTTAAAATGTAAGCTCTCATAAATATTATGATTCTAGTTTTTAAATACTCTTTATGTTTTTTTCAATCAGCAAACACGTTCATTTTAAAACACATAAAGGCGTAGTAAATTTTTTGTGTAAAACTGTAAATATGAGAAGTTTTTATACAATAACACATTCACCTCTTGTATACAGATAACACAGAAATTGAGATAAAAGTGCTTGTACGTAGGTATTCAAGTTTAACGATAAATATAAAAAGCAATGAAATGATTATAATCTGGCATAAAACTAAACAAACAAACCTTATTTAATTAATACACCTAGGAAAAACTCAAACAGATGGAAATTGCATAATTTGAAATAAATAACTTTTTTTGTTCGGCCAAGGGAAATAAAAGAGTACAAAATTATGCAAACAACGTATTTACTACCTTAAAATAAAAGTTTTTATGTTTTCGCACACAAAACTAAATCTGGTTTTAGTATGACTTTAAAAAAATTTGTTTTACAATTAATTATCTTCTTATAATTAGTTAGATATATATTATTAAGATACTGTCTTGTATTTTCCGAGTAATAATAGTTTTTTTTTAATATTTATAAATACGTACAATGCGATAGCACTTATATATTTAAAGAAAACGTCTGTATAAAATTTTTAATATTACGAAAAATTTTGGTGTATAATTATTTTACTCCTATGAAAAATGTTTCACAAACAATAATCAATTAATAACTTTTTTAGGCTACAATCGGAATAATGTCTTCCCTTATTCATCAAACTCAATGACATATTGTTTCCTATCATTAGATTAAATAATAATTTTGATAGAACTTATAAAGTTATTCTTTAAAACTTTGGAACTTTTTGAATCTTAATTCACTTTCTTTCCAACGGAATTAATGTTGTAACTAAATTATAAATTATAAATGTTCAGAACCATGTGGGAAGGTCTTACAATCTCTTTCCATTGAAGCATTTTTTTTAGTCTTGATTCCACAACCACTCTGATGAATTCTTTGGCCATAGATTAGGTTACATAGTATATTGTAAAACTAATGAGTAATCCTTAAAAAACTTACATAAATTTTAGTCGTATGATAAATAAATATAAGGTAACTAAGTTCAACTATACCATCCTAAAACTTAAATACATTGCTATTAAAAACAAATTTATAAGCTAAGGCGTATTTGCATTTTGATAATATATTACTTTGATTTACACTAAAAGTGTACTAGTGTTTATATTAATTTTGTTATAATATTATCTTATTAAACAGAAATAATGTCAACTTTAATGTTTTTTTAATATTATATTAACAATAATAACAGAACTAAATGCTCACTATGCAATTTTGTATTTAAGTAAAAAAAAATATACACTCAAATTTTTTTTAACTTTGGAAATTTACCCTACAGACTCTTTTAAATTTATGTAAAAGGAGCATTTACAAGGTAAAACTATTGAAAAGCAATGTAATGATTATAATCTGGCATAAAACTAAACAAACAAACCTTTTTTGAATAATACACCTCAGAAAAACTCAATCAGATGGAAGTTGCAACATTTGAAATAAATAACTTGATTTATATATTTGCTTCTGGTTTTTTAAGGTACAAAGTTTAAGACTTAATGTTTACACTTATTCCTTTTCGGTACTTATGATTATTGTTCAGTAGATACATATTTTTGATGTGAACGATTTAAACACTGCTTGCACATACAGTACTTAAAAATAAGTTTGATCGCTTAAGATGTCTTTTTTTTGGGGGGGGGGGGGGGTGTTAATCTTTGCTTTAATTCATAAAGTTAAAATTACAGTAAAAAATTCGAATAAAGAATTTCAAGTTTTGTATTTTGTATCCGTCTTTTTAGAGTACACATACAGTTTATAAAACTATGTAGTATTGAATTATTTTGAATTTAAATTTGAAATATTTCGATTGAATTTAAATAAGTTTAGTACTTTTGCTTTGTTAATTATGTATTAAAAAACAAAAACAAAAATAAAACTATCATAATTATATTATATTTGGTGGTCATACATTTATATATTTATGTATGTAAAAGTTATATTGCACTGGTGTAATATCTAATGTGTTATATGGAACAATATTGGATTTATTTTGTTTATCTTCAATAAACTTGAATTATTATTTTCCCAACTTGTCAATAATCCTTAGTCTTCCGCTGGATTTCAATTAAAGTTATTTAGCTTTAGAAACTGATAAGCCAACAAGTCAAACAACAGGCCACCAATATTGGAAAGTATTTGAAGATGGGGTTTTCTGTTGTTCTTAATGTCAATATCACATTAAAGCCTCTGCAGATTGTTATCCTTTACAAAACTGGCTGGAATATATATATAATGAATTGTGTTTTTTTTCTTCGTGCCCAAGTTATATCTTTTAATCCGTCAAGCTAAACCGAAAATAAATAATATTTTATTGCATAAAATGGTACAACTAAGCCGTGCGAATATTGTAATGCAATATAATAAATAACATACTAACAGATTCGTGATGCATTAATTTATGTAGCATAAACATTGGATTGTAATGAATAATAAAACATACAAATTATTACAAACTACTTTGTCTGTTAAAAAAAAAACAAATTATAAAATTGTTTGTGTGTCTATCATGAAATACAACTGTGTGAATTTAACAAATGTTTTATGTTTCAAGCACTTCGAACCAAAAATAATTATAATTTTTGAGGTTGTGGTGATATTTATGCTAATGTAAATTAATTGTATTTAAATATAAACTTTAAACAGATATATAAGAAGGTTTAAAATTCAAACAAATTAGTTATATAATAATTATTACAACTAAACTTAATGTATTTCATAGCTGTAATTTAATTTATTTACCAATTAGCTGTGATTTTGCATTGTTGGAAAACTGCTTTAATTTAACACTGCATGTGTAACATTTCTGTACAGTCGTCAGTCAGTAGTGATATGAAGTGTTTCAATAAATAATTCAATGTGTTAATTTCCATTAAAAATAATTTATATGGGGGCCATATTTGATTTTAACATAACAGCCCGTAGCTTCGTAACGGCTGCGTTTAAAGAAAAATACCTAAGAACAAAGGTGTATAAAAGAACATGTTCCACAAAAGAAAATATAAAAAAATATGATGTTTATATTTAACAAATTGAAGAAGGCAGCCATATTGGAAAACACCGTAATTTTAATTTATCCAGGGAAGGTTCCCAATTTAAAATTTCATAGTTATATTTTCCAGAATCCCATTGGTGGCCATCTTGAGTTGATCACGCTGTATAACAAAACTGATATGTACCTAGTAAAGCTTAAACTTATAATAGTAACTTAGTGTGATTTACCTTTTCTGCAAATAAAACAAGTATATTGTTTATATCAATTAGCGCATTTGGTTTAAAAACTGAACTCAAGTTTGCCTAATTTAGCGTGTACATCTGTAAATTAAGTTAAAGTATATATTTATTTAAAATATAAATGCTATTTAAAATAATAAAATAATATATAAATATAAAAAAAATCTCAGACCTAATACAAACTAAGAAAATACATTTTTTATTTTCCTAAAACAAATTCTTTCCTGAATATAATTTAGTTTATATGTCGCATTGCAGGTATTGTCATGATCACGCTTCAAAATCATAGGTTAAAAATGGATTATGAATCGTAGTCATTGTGAATAAGAAGCATTTGCTTAACAGGCTAGAAATCATTTAATCAACATCTATAATATGTATAAGTTTTTGTTTAATTCATTTAATCTAAACAAAATATATAAAATTTCCTAAAACGAACAATATTTTATGCCTAATAACTCAAAAAGCTCATAATTCGTTAAACTCATGTTCTTTTTTGTAATAAATTTAAAAAATATATACCGGTATATAAGGTCACATTAAAAGTACCACACTGTCTACGTAGAAAAGTTATATTTTTATATATAGGACACACATATAAGATATTAATTTAAATTAATATTTTTTTCCTAATGTTAGATTCACATTTAATTTGAGTTTCCTTCGCATTTATTGTTAATGACGTGACACTCTCGGGAGTAAAAATGAAAAATTTAGAAGTTTGAACTGTAACTATGCCTAAAAAAAATTGTAAAGAGTGCACATATACAGGTTTTGGCGTAGTACAGATAAGATAAGCCTACCTGCTCATCAACCATAGTGAACATCAATTAGTAAGGGACACGTTACCTGACTCATCAGTCAAAGTTTTAAAATGTTTTAAATATCAATTGATGTGTTATGCGTGTGTGTTACATCAAAGGTCATGTGAACTGTTTCATCTTCATGGATCTGAAGATGACCGGATGCTAGGTCGAAACTAGTAATAAATCTTCAAAAATAAAAGGAAATGAAGAAAGACGGTAATGTACGTAATCTTAATTTTAGTTAAAAAATCAAAAAAAAAATAACCTGTAGCTAGAATTCAAAAAATCCAAACATAATTTTAAAACTGCCGATATTAAAATAATGTTAAAAACTCATGGAAAATTATAGCGTTTAATTTAAAGAAGAAAATTTACTTCATTGGACATGCATGCACTAATCTTCAAGTTATCAACAAATAGATAAACATTTCAATTTACCTAATCACGCTACAAACCCAAATCTACAAATTGGTCCATCGGTAACGTCAAAAATAGGGATTTAAACTGGAGTGTAAAAGTGAGAAATCAAACAAAATTAATCAGTGCAAGTGTGAGGAAGATTGATAATGTATGTAAGTAGAATACATTTTAAAATAATGTAATGTTGATCTCGATTATTAAAGATGAAATTAAAGTTATTCATATTTTGAAAATCATTTAATAAAACATACATAATTTTGTTGAAATTGCTTTATTATACCTGAAAAGTGGGTTAAGTTATATGAAACCCTTAGTAAGCAATTAAAATCAGCTACCGATCCAAATTCATAATTAATTTAATTAATAATAAACAACCTTAGAGTATAATAAAAGTATGAAGTAAAGTTGAACAACTTATTAAGGCATCCAACTGTAACAGGATCCTTAAAAGGATACCTGCTTAAGTTTAGATAAAAGTTGTAATCTTATACTGCCTTTTGAACTAACAAATATATACTGTCAAATTAATATAATAAATACAAATACAATAACAGGTATTAGGTTTTAGAATAGATATTTCATTATGTACTATTAATCAAGAAAAATTTTAATTTTAAAAATATATATACATTAACTGTTATGAAGGCTGAATATAAGACAATTTGCACAGGTGCTGTAGTAGAATTATTCAATTCATTATATTGTATTAAAGGATTATAGGGTAGAATATATATTTTTCTAAATTAAATTTTGTATTGACTATACAAAAACATTATAAGATATTAATATAATAAAAATTAACTTTATATTATAAAGTTAATTGACTTTTGGGATGAATGTATATGGATTGTGTTGTACAGCCTAATATGGATACATTCTAATTAAATTTAAAATAATTTCCAAATACTATACTATACTATACATTTAATAACATGTACCAAATAAATAAGTAAACATTTTCAACTTAATTGTCGGGACTGTTAATACAAATTTTCAGAAAATAACTATCTAAAATCAAATTCATAAATTATATTTTTACTTATTTCAACCGAGTTTTATTAGTCACCACCTATCATTCCAAACTAAAAATTGATTCGAAAATCGAATTTGTGGGAAGCCCCCAAAGGTTAGAACATTTCTTAACATATTATAATAAAATTTTATATTGATAAATCTTGATATTTAATTTCAAGATCAATATTTATAACTATTCATGGCGTGAACGCCTAAACAACATACCCTAAATGGTGAATGCGCCTAATTATAAAATAACATTACAATTAACTAGTTAAACAATTTACGTAAATTAATTTCTTACTTTAAAAAAACATGCGTAATGACTGTCTTGAGAAATATGAAGTTGGCAAAACACATCGACATTGAATTAAGAAATTCAAGTCATTTGTATGTCCAAAGAACATCCAGACATACACTTCTGTTCTTACAAAAAATATTCAAACATACATGATACTGATCATGCAAAGTAGATAATGTTTTCGTACAAAAAGATTCATTAGTGCCAGTTTTGCGTTAATTAATTGTATAGATAAGTAATTACTCATGTGTATTTATATGTTATTATTTTATTATAAATCTAATCCTGCTAAAGAATGTTTAAATAACAATTCTTGGTACGAATATATACAAGATGCATAGACAATAATAAGTATAGTTGAGTAATGCACTGATTCCGATAGTACAATAAAATATTTTCTGATATATTTTTATACAGGTGTTTAATACAGGTGAGTGCATATATCAAATATAAAATTGTATTACTTTTTATAAATAATGTAAACACTATATTTATAATAATTCAGTTGTAAAAATTAAACACATATATTCAACTTACACCTATGAAATTAATTTTAAAAAACGTCTAAGAAAATATTGGTAAAAGTAATATGTTTTCTAATCTTACGTCAAAACGTGTACTTCTTCTAAAATTACAAAAGCTGGTGAGGTGCAACCAATTCATTTACAGGGTTAAATGATGGCTAAACCAAACCAATATACTACTCACAACTCTCCCCAATGTCTTTTTCCTACGCAATCGAACCAACAATCTATAAACGCTCACCCCTACTTACGAACCTTTCCCACTAACCTCTTTAATAAACACTAATACCAGTCTGTGCTATTTTCTCCAACATTATACAGATTTTGTACTAACATGAATAATTAGATTTTGTATAATATGTGTAATTTAGAAATACACTTTATGAAGTGATCTATATTTGTCCACTATTTTAATTGTATCATATCCATAGAATTGTTGACAAAATGCACCACATGCTGGTTCATTATTGCTATATTTTAAAGTGAATTCCATATATTCCATTATACATATAAGAATCTTTATTTGTTTTATTTTCACTTAATAAATATGTATTGTATGATACAATTTGCCTGGTAAAATAGGATATTGTTGCACTAATAGAATCAGGAACATTGTGATAACCTAATATGTTTTATCATAAAATTTCATACATTTATCTGCATTTACATCATCTTATTTCTGTTGCTGAATTTGTTAATGAATTTTACTTATATATTTGATTTAACATTATTTGGATCAGTCTCAATGTACTTACTTATTTACACTTATAATTACCATGGTGAAGTATAATTTGATTTAATATTAGGATGCTCTACTTGTAATAGTTCACAACTAAATAACCACTTATCCGACTTTGTTACAGCTTTTATGATATGGCATACACAATGGTTCTACACTTCCTGCGATTATACAAATTTGTCTCTTGTATTTCGTTTAGAATGCAGTCTGATATATTTTTATTATTTGAAATAATGATGTTAATTATGATAAATTATTTAGTATTGTATAAATATATAAACATTTAAAATAACTAAATATAGCAATATTGTTTTTTAATTAAACATTTTAAATAAAGAAGATAATGTTTTGTCAACGTATAATATTGTTGTGCATACTGTGGTAAATATAATCTGAGCTACGGTCGCTGTAATAAAAATAAGTATTTCCACTTTTTATCGTTCCATCCGAATTTTGAAGGAATTACTATTAAAACCGTAACTGAAAAATTGTTTCTAGTTATAAACCTACTATTTTCCCACTTTTACTTTTTTAAATATGGAATAATCCAATGCAGTATTTCATGCGTAATAAATAAATTTAGCCGAAATTATTGTAAGCTAACAGATAAAAATGATATACATACGCAATGTTAAAAACTATTTGGAAGTCGTAATTTTAAACATTATATTCTAAGCAGCAAGTAGGTTGTTTGATTATTCAAATCCGTCCAAGACCTTAGATATTACAACGTTGTTTTTTACACCAAACCCCGTGGGTTTTTATTGATTTAAAGACATATATCAAAAGGTATCTTATTTTAAGAAAATAAACTAAGTAAAATAGTCAAATTACAAAGCTATTTAAATATTGTTATAATGTTTATGTTTCCATTGCACCATCGTTTTTAAGATGTCATCGTTAACTTTTAGAGTATATATAATTTGCGTTATAACAATATGAAAGAATTTCAATACCCAATATAATCGCACATTCTTTAACTTATTTATACCAATAATAAACACATATTATTATTCATGTTTTGAGTATACAAAATCTACTACGAAAACCGTGCTTACTGTAGTATTACTGTACCCGGTTGCCTTACTAGACCGGGTATTCTATATTTCATAAATACCTTTACTTCTGGTTACTGCTCGCAGTCCTGTTTATTGTTTCAGATGACGACAGTTTCGCCTATTTCTGTACCCATGAATAAAACTGATTTCGAACAAGAAACTAAGATAATTAAACAAATAGCAATAGTAAACGAATATGGCCACACGTTGATAGATCCACTCATATAAAAAAAAACAATCGATTGAAAACCAAATTTGCTAGACAAACCTAAGTACATAAGTATCAACTAACACGGAATATCGCTCGTAGAACATTCCGAAATCAAAGTTACACAATGTCATTTAAAACTAATAATAATTTAAAAAGGTTAAATTTAGAACAAGTGTGCGGCCTATACAATTTAACTTGTGATGACTGCAATATGCACTACATCTGGCAGACAGGACGCACATTTTAAACACGTTTTAAAGATCACATACCCAATAACAGAAGACACACACAGTTTAAATTCGTAAAACATTTAATGAGTACATGACATAGCTATACAAACATGCATAAGAACATGGAAATATTAAACACATTTCCCAAAGGACCGAACATGTATACTACATGTATAAGGCAACCAAATCAGACTCGTACGCGCTACTGAATAAGAAAACACATTACCAATCAAACAATATTTTTGATATAATTCTTAGAACTGACCCCCTCCTTTCCAATACACCCGATGTTGCGTAGTGATTATCGTTTAGTACTGACGCAGCGGTGAACGAGTACCCTTATGAATGAACTAATATATCAATTTAAACCTGTGCGATGGGATGTGTACATAATTAAATTTAAAATGTGACTTGTGTGTTGTGTTGGAACTATAAGATAACAGTTTGACGCGCATTACGCAAATTAATGACAATTCATGATTATTATTTACTTATTTGAATTTGTTAAGTGATTAGATAATGCCTGATAAATAGGCGAAACGGTAGTAATTTACTGCATGCATTAAATAAAGAAGATCCTGACGAGTTTGGTTTGTGAATGGTTTCGGATCAAATGTGTCACAAATGAAAGGTTTATTGTTTTTATTGTTATGTCAGAGGAAACAACCGTTAATTAACCGAGAAGAAGGCACAATTAACTGGCACTACGGTTGTTACTGGGCTATCGAAAATCCATACGTAATAGTTAAACACTTAATTGTATAAATTCACTAGTCATAGCATTATGGTGCGCCACCTTCAATGGGTAAAGCTGGACTATTATACTTTACTGGAACAGTCATCTGTAAAGCGTACTATTTAAAAATTTTACAAAATATGATTATTCCTGCTTTACAGAACCTTCTTGCCAATGAAAAAGTGTTCACATAACAAGATGAGTCTCCACCGCACTATCATATTGAAGTAAAGGATTTCCTTTTCTCAGCGATGAATAGTGCGGATTGGAAATCCTTAAGAGTACCCGTGCGATTAGTTAAATCATAAAGACCTTTGTGGGGTTTTAAAAAGGATTCAGGAACATCTGAAACGGCATATCGAAATAGTTTTTAACTCAGATAAATGATGTTTTTATTATTTAAAACTATCGTGTTAGCAGTTTTTTTTTAATGATATGCAATAAAGGTCTTTATGTGTTGTGGCACTCTTGGGCGTTAAGTGCAGCATGTAATTTAAATTAAGAAGCTACGGGGTCCCTAATAAAGGCTGGATTTAAAACAACTATAAGTCAAGAGGCACATATTCAAAACAAATCTTAATGCCGGAACAATTATAAAATTATCTTTTTGCTTTCCAAGAAAAATGAAAGATCACACTTACAACTGAAATATGCATATACAGGTTAAATCTGGTATACATATAAATATGCGATCAATTTAGAGAAAGTCTATTAAATAATAGTTATATGTGTGTATAAGTTAGTGTCTTTTTTCTATACAGTATTTATGTGAGTTTAATTTCTTTATGTATATATGAGATGGTTAGATTCACAGAGATCAATATGTTAATTTTACTAGTTTTTATAATGTTTTTGATGTAAATCGTTATTCTTATGTACCACTATTATTTACATATTTATTTATCTTGCGTTTTTCTTCTGGTACATTTTTTTAGTATACTATATTGTTTTCTATCTATGTTGTGAGAACATCTGTGTATCAATCTTTTACATTTATTAAATTTATATATTTAATTTGTCTCTTTTCCTCTTGTTGCTTCTACTAGTACCAATCCTCATCCTACACCCAACACTAAATTTATAACTCACTGAATTTTCCACGAAAAATTACAATTTTCACTTAATGAGACTAACCTTAGCTTTTTTTATGTGTTATAAATACTGTTTACTACATTTTAAATTTAAGGCATGCAACCAAAGGATGCTCATGTAAGAAGCATTTTATATGTAGTCTACATATTAATATGTTATGATTAAATTTGATATTTTAGGAGAAAATAAATTTTAAAAAAATTTAGAATGAGATTAAATTTTAAAATGTTTTTACTAATTTGATTATCCAGTTATTTATTATTTTAAACCATTTAAAACACAAAATAAATTATTTTCAGTAAAAAATACTATTGAGCACATAACAAGGTCTCAATTAAGTCTTCGAGAAAAGAAATTACAGTTTTATAAGCATTATGATTGGAAAAGTACCAACGTAAGTCTATGCTACATAAGCACAATTTGGGATAAACATGGCGGCCACTCCCATTCTGCAACTCCCATGCGTCCACACTATCTCTATCAATCCACTGTACTCTGCAATGTATTTTTTCGAATATCTCTAAAATGGAGCGTACTGTATATAAGCTTCTACAAACACGCGCGAGTCTAATAACGATAGAGTGTGGTCCAATAAACTTTTTTTACAACTTGTGGAACACTTTGCCTGTTAAAATCACATCTTGTTTAACCTTCTTGGATAATTATAAAGTAGTTCACGTAATCGAACCTAGAATTTATTGTTACATGTTTGAATGGTTGTTCAACTTTGGATTATTCTTCCTTGCAGTAAGGTTCCTAAATGTTGCAGGTAAGACCTTGTCTAAATAATTTTTTTTTTTAATTTGTGCCTAACAGTTTGGTCATATTCTAGGTCAAATTTATCTACCACACGTTGCAATATTACCACAGCTATACAAGTTTAATCGATCCTTGTTTTCAAGATTTCCTTCACTTTTTTTGTGGTAGTTTATAATTTTAATTTCTACTTTATTATATTGTGCACAATTAATTGAACCTAAACCGGTTGTCCCAATTTACGCTCCGCTGGATGCTGTTGATCCAAAAGAAGATGTTGCTTCGAAGAAAGTTGAAGTATTTTCTGACAAGTTTTGTTATGATTAAGCTCGTTATGGGTATTATAGTTAGCAATACCAATAGAGTCTTCTTTGTCACCATAATCCCAAAATAAATTATATCTTCGATGTACGGCTTTTTAGATGTGGTTTAGTTTTTCTGGTGCAAATAGCTGATTTCATGGCATATTATACATGGTTGAATTGTCTTCTTCACCGGAGTCGTTATCAGTTACATCCTCAGTTTTACTGTTTGGAGGCTGGATGTAGATATAAATTGTATCATCTAATATTGATAATTCTTAATTTTACTTTCTCACTATACTATAGTATAGAGAAAGTATAGTGATCGCAAAAAAATCGATGTTTAGATTTTCGTGGAAATATCCGTTTTGGGACCCCCTGAGTTCCAAAAAAGTGCTTTTTCAAAATGTCTGTCTGTGTGCCTGTATGCCTGTATGTATACAAAGCTAGAGCGAAAACTATGCCATCGATTTCAAACAAATTTGCACCTGACATGTCAAGTAGGCTTGTAGAGATGCACGAAAAACGGTTTTAAACATTTTTGAAAAAACAACCCACTTTTTGGCAAAAAAATACGCAAAAAATCTATTACTATTTTTTTATAAAAATCTAACGATTTTGATAAAATTTGGCTTATTTGTAGCCTTTAATGTACCCTACTTTATGCAAAAAACCGCATCTTTCTAAAAATTCTCTTTTTGCTAATAATAATAATAACTGATTTTTGTGGGGTTTTTGGCCATAAAGGGGTTTGTTTTTCACAATTTTTCAAAACTTTTTTCGTACATCTATACAGGTTTAATTGACGTGTTTGGTGCAAATTTATTTGAAATCGATGGAATAGTTTTCTCTCTAGATAATAATAATAATATTTATTAGTTAATCTCCCACTTTAATAAATCATCTCTTCTACCCCACCTACAATTATAAAGTCACAGTAAATCTGTTTAATAATGTAAATAAATATTTTTTTGAGAAAGTATGTGCCAGTTCTTGGTACCGCTTATTTCAACAGTAATACAATTTCATTCATATTGTAATGTATAAAAAATAAGTAATTAACATTTCTACACAAAACCGATGTCAAAAACCGATGTTATTTTACCTATCTTTAGGTAAAATTTACATATTAAATTGTTTTTTATTAGCACGCCAGAAGTACTACTTTTTCCTATATTTCTACATATGACAAACGATTCTACATTTAAACTTATTATTTTAATAAGTCTCTAAACATTATTTATGTAAACAAATTACAATATTCTATTAAAACACAATTGACACTGTTGTTCTATAGAAACTCAATTTTATCCTATGAATTGACATATACTTTAACATCTTTGTTTAGTAATAATAAAGCACCGCAAAGCACTCAATGAACTATTTCAAATAATTAAGTAGAAAACCTGATTTTAGGACGATGTGTTTATCTGTGATCGCTTTAGATATGATACAATTAGTTTGCCTTTCTGTATTAGCCTGATGTTGTGTTTATCGGTTGTGGTTTTGAACATTTATAAAGTTAAATTTTAAGACAACACAGGTATCATGCATCTAAATATTATCTTCTCAAATTTAACATATCCATTCATAATTAATATAATTGCTTTTAAATTTTTGTATTCTTGTATCCAATTTGCTGCATATATTTTAATTATTTATTATAAATTAACATATATATTCAAGCATCGTTGAGGTAAATTACTATTCATAATTTGTCTTCTATTAGTACTATACAGACTAAAAAATAAGAAAGAGAAAGAAGTGGATTGACTATTTCAAATTTATATTGTATCTATTTATTCTAAATTGACTAGCTGTGAAATTGTTTGTTAATTTACTACAAACAAACAGTGATTTTGTATACGAGTTGATGCCACATTTATATATTGCAGAGATATGAAGAATTTAAACTCTTTAGATTTATCATGTAAATATTAACGGATGTATGTGATTTATATTCTATATATACCTATATATATATATATCAGCTGGCATTCATTTCTCCACACATCTTGAACATTTTGAATGGTTGGTAAATTGTTTTCCGATATCATAAAGCACACTACAGAACTGATTTATAGACATAAAACTTATTCTAATCTTTCTTGAAATTTGTATTTATTGTTGTTTTAATATTGTTAATAGTGTAATTTGTCTTTCTGATATTGGTGTTATGATTTAAGATAAAAAAGGTATGATTTATAGGTGTTATAAAAATGGCAAAATATTTACTTGCTCGATAAAAAGATATGAATTTATCGAAGGATTTCTAGTAGTGGAACTATACCGAATAAAAATAAAGCTGGCCTGAAGTAAGTAAAAAAAACAGTTTTAACGTTTTAAACCAGCTTTTGTAGGATATATATTTACAACTTTAACAATCTTGCTAAATTGTTTTAAAATTAGAGTTTGCATTCTAAGCTTTGTATAAATAACCTTTTTAAACAATTTGTTTGCTATAATTGTACAAATACATTTCCAAACTAAAACTCCTAATTATGTTATTAGACGTGATTCCGCATTAGTTACAAGAAATAATATACCTCTACAATATTTGAAGATTTTAACTGTTTGAGTTTATTACTACTATGAAAACTATTTTTAAAGAATAATAAAAAAAATAGTACAGTGGTCAATTATTTGAATATTTCTTTTGCATTAACGATTAATTATTAGTTGTAGTAAACTATAAGCCTTAATTTATAGCCCATTTGTAAATTTAATTATTCGTAATGAGCAATGCTTTTTGAAATGACAGTTGTCTTCTTAGGTAAATCCAACGTATTTTTTGTAACGTTGTATCTAAAATGACAATTTATTTTTCATTGTGTATGTTCATTATTTTATATGTGTAACCTGTAAAAATATTTAACTGTTATCGAGTCATATATAACATTTTAGAATTAGAATATCAAAAGATTATTTTTAATTTTTTTTAGCATTAGTTTTTCCTTTACAGTTAGTACAATCGTACATTGCACAAATTTATCATTTCAAAAACGAAAAGGTAGGTCTCAGCACTTCAATAAAACACATCACAGTTATACAATAGAACACAAAAAGTAAAAACGGAAACTAACTGTGTTTAACTGGATGCATCGTATGTAACGTCTCGCTCTGTTACTGGCACAGGTAAAAAGGCAAAAGCACACACATTCAAATTCCATCATGAGAGAAACCTAAAAGATTAGTATTGCCTCTAATTTTAGTAGTATGGTGACTAGGCAAACAAGGGTTCTTTTAAGACTACGTTTTTTCTCCTATAGTTGAGAAAACATTTTTTCACCGAATGGCCACAGATAACGACACCAAATTGCTTTCATTATTTAAAATGTAATTAGTATAAAGTTGAGACATGTATTTTGCACACAGTTTCTAAATTCGGGATACTAATTTAAAAGCATAATATGTTGACTTCTAACTTGCACATATTTAATGGATTGATGACCAAATAAACTCCGCGCATGTGTTCTATCTAAGACATATATAATAAAAACAAAACTCACTAGATAGTAACCCGATTTCTTGGTGATATAATCACCTAAGTAGGCCGCAGTATAATCTAACAAACAGTTTATAATATTAAGTGCAAATTGTATTGAATTTGAATTAATTTTTTTGGTATTTAAAGAAACAGCAATTATGTCTGTAAGAAGAAACTGTATTTATCAGCTTAGTTCAACCATTAGTGCGGTGTATTTTCCCTTAAATTCAAAATGAAGTAAATAGACTTGTTGACATTAAGGAAATTGATAACGTAAACATGGTGGGGGTTGTTCGAATGACCATCTATCGAGCCCTCAGTTTACCAGTGTTAGGCGCTCTGAGAGGATTAGACGTAGGACTTTTTGTATTATCATATAAACCACCTATAATGCCTTTCAAAATTAACAAAAAATCACGACACCTTTTTTGTATTCCTTCTGATTGTCTATCGGATGGAGTGATTGTCAAAACAATCGAATGAATCATAATAGTTACGCTATGTGTAATGATTGGTTTGTTCAACATCCTATACAACACAGTAAACACAACAATATTGTATTTAAATAGTATGCTGTTGTTATATTTTCTAGTTTGCACCTCGTTGTTGTGATTTCGGGTTATGGACTACTTCGATTCGGACATTAACGATTAATAATTATTATAATTTATAAATAACAAAGCTTGTATTATGCTATGATCTAAAAGTATTAATTGAACAACGTGTGTCAAAGATACCTACTTTAAATATACCATACTAGGTTTTTATTGTCTATAGTAGCTAAGTAACCGAGTACAGGAAGTCTTTGTTTATGAAAGGTAATGGAGCCATTTCACTAAATAAGCAAGTTCCATTACCCCTCACTACTGTGAATAGATTATCCTTTAAATTGCATGTAATCCCGGATGGTATTAGCTATGTTCCATTAGTTGAATTCGTCTTTGCCTATATTTAAAGCATTTTAAGGCAAGTCAATATAATGTGGAAATAATTTCTTAAAAATACTGTATAACGTTTAAAAATGATTTGTATTTTTAAAATAATGTAAAAATCTAAGCCATATAATTTGTATAATGTTTTAAGTCATAGTCATGTTAAATTTGAGGTCCATATCGAAGTTAAATATACATATTAGGCATATGTTAGATTTATAGCTTTCTAGTAAAGAAAATATCGTGTAAGTTTATTTTAGTTTGATCCTATTATTTACGGTGATTAATTGTTTATGGTAGTATATAAATTAATTATTAGTTTCTTCTAATGACTAAAACTAACTTTATGTGTTTTTATTTTTAACAATAACTATACATTATATAGTAGAACTGTAAATGCAAATCAAATACGATTTCAAAATACAAATTTTATTTATTTAATTAAGTATTTTAAAGAAATATTATAAAATTATTAGATTTCTATCATTAATTTATTGTATTTTCAAATTAAAGTAGGTTTTTTATTAAATTTAACTATAAAGTACAAGTATAAGTATTACTTTATGTTTTGATACAAAGTGGCCAGGTTTATTGGAAACTTTAGACACCAATAAAATTAAAAAATTAATTTAATTCAAAGGGCATCTGAATAAATCATACTCACAGTCCATTTGGTAAGTTTTTTTGCACTTGTTAGTGTTTTCTTTACTAGCGTTTATTACACAAATAGATAATACAAACCTTAAATAAAACAGCCATGTTTGCTGCAAATTTTCAAGGCACAGTATTCGTATAAGATAGAGCATATTTTATAGTATTTAAGAAGTAAAAAACTTCTTGAGTGTTAACTGTAATTTGAATAGGAAACTGTTTTAAATATCTTTATTATTTCTTATATTGTAAAAAAAGATGCATGGTTTACAATTTTACTGTTATTCTTTTATTATTAGTCATTTTAAATGTTCCTTATATAAATATTATTGTGAACACAGCAAGTAATCATGATAAATTATTTATTTAATAATGTTATTTTTTACATTTTATTAAGTAGTACTACAAAACCTTTTAAATTTAACGACGTTTCAATTATTAGGGGACCGATTAGTTTGTATAATTAAAACAACGTAAAATATAATTTATATAATAATATAATATTTTGAAACTGTATTTAAATTGCAGCATTGATATAATAAAGTATTCATTGATAGTTAAAATGTTAGTTAAATTATAAATGGACAGAATTTTAATATATATATTTGTTTTAATGTATAACTTTTTGAAGGAATAAAAACATATGAAATACAAATTTTATCTGACTAAAACATTCGTAGTTGCATAAGTCATTGTTTTAATAAAAAATAAACTTATAACAGAATAATTAATTGAGTGTTTAGTAAATGTAACGAAATTAATTTCCAAATTCTCTTAAACTTGAAAGAGTAGTGTCTTTATAAATGTAATGTGTAATTAGTTGTTTCAATGTACAACTCCAATTAAAATCATATTAGGAAAAATAGTTATAAAAAATTATTATAATAATAGTTATAATTATAAAGAATAGGAAACAAATTATAATAATAGTAACTGTATTACTTTTATCGTATTTTCCCTATCTAATGCAATTTAAAACTTTTTTTACAGAAAATAATCCTGCCATTGAATCTGTTACTTTGTATATAAAATTTAATGTTTTTTTTTTTCTAAATAATATTTAACAAAAACTATATTTTGCATATCAAAAGTATAGAATTTCTCTTCACATTTGTATTTACTAGTTTGTTAGTTGAATTTATAAAGCATTTAAAAGCTATATTAGTTTTTATGACTTATAATAATTGTAGTTATAACTTTGTAATTAATTTACATAAATTATTAATGATGGCTAATTAAAAAATTATAACTACAAATATCGGTGAGGGAGGTATTTACAAAACACCTGCATACATTTATATTTTCCATAATATTTAAATTTTATTTTTTTAGTTAATAAGATGTATATTTATTTCATAAATGTAACACAAATTTAATATGTTATGTTTCAATGTTAACCTGTTGAAAATAAATAAATGCTGCCATATTGATACAAACCTATGATGTAAAAAAACAATCGCATTATTTACTTTAGCGCACATTCTTTTATATACTGATTACATCATGCCATAAATACATAATCAAAAATTATATTGTGATATTCACTAACTTTATTGTTTTATCCTTAAAAATTAAATGCATCTAAATAATAATCATCATACATATTAGTAAATACAAAACATAAGTTTATTTATCTGTAAAGTTCAATTTCATGGTTTAATTATTTGTTTTCTTGTAAGGGTGGGATGTAACCGCTGGAAAAGATTATGTTAGATTACAAAACAAACATTTCTTAATCCAGGTTTGATTAATTTTTATGTGAGGTTGGAACGAACCTTGAAGTAAAGGAAGTAAGTTAATAATACTTTGATTTAAAATAAAAACAAATCTATGAATTTGACCAGTATATAATATTTGGTGTGACAAAACATTGTCATTTGAATAACTTTAATTATTAATGGTGATTTTTCGGAGTAGCATTTTTAACGATTAAAAACATGAGCCTTTTGCATACCGCAGAATGTGCCTCACAAAACTATTTTTTTTAATAACATCTGTGAACGTTTTAGGAACACAGTATATTTAAATTTGATTTGGCAATTATATTGGCTTTACATAACTAGTGTTTTGTTATTAATTTTGCATGTATTATAATATAACATTAACTACCAGAAAAAATTTATAGTTGTTTTAAGATTAGTTTACATTCTACATATTGAGATTTTAAGTGTACATACTGACAGGAAGTAAAAAAGCCGTATATTAAATTATAAATAAACTACGGACTATCATAAGATGTATGTGCCTTCTAACGTCTAGTAATACCATGCTTAGGTCTTATATTGTAGGGTATAGAACAAAGTCTTGCTCATTTGTTACATATAATATATGAGTTTATAGCATTATTGTTGTATCGTTTTTAGTAATTGTCACCATCGTTTTCCTTTCAAATGCAAGAAACAGATCGTACCTACTGAACGGTTTGTAGTACTTTAGGTGGTAATACAATAATGCCAAAATAATTTAAACCAGGTTGTACCACTAACCAGATTGGATTTCAGCAAACATCCGTTTACATAATCACCTCTTTTCAATAGGATTTCATAATCTAGTCTAAGAGTAAATAAGTCCAAATTGTACTTTTTACAAATGAAAAAGTTATTTTTTCAAACTTAACGCGGACACTTTCGACTCGCTTGATGTGATCTTCTGCCAGGACATGGTTAACAGAGGATCTTATGGTTTAGGTGCAGTGAATCCTGGAGGAAGGTAAACACAGAATTAAATAATGCATATTTAAAATAAATCTGTCTTAAGTTGAAAACTAAAAATACGTGTTACATTAACTTTTAGCGAAATAAAGAGCATAATTCACCATTAACTGGTATCCTGCTGTGTTTCAACACAACACGATTTAAATTTACTTAGTTTTTATATATTTCTTATTAATTAATTTGATTTTTGTTTCATAGATTCTTCTAAATAAAATCGGAATCAGAGTGTGAACGAAAAATATTGAAATCATTTTTCAGTTTTTGTATAATATAATGTTTTGGGGTGGGTAATTTTGGGTGGAGGGGTGGATTTTTAATTTGATAATATAAATATAAATTTCTTATAAAAATAAGTAGAGCTTTTAATGACGTAACAATTATTATTCATTTAGTTATGAAAACGTTTTCGGTAACATTTTTTAAAATATATTAAATGAAGGTATGCATTTTATTTTTAATTAATAATAACTTTTTTAACCTATTATTTTTTTATCATCCATAATTTGTATAGATAACACTCAATATACATGTACAAATATATCTTAAGTGTTTTCATTAAATGTTGTGTCTTGTTTATGATTCGTGTGTACTTTATTTTTTAAGTTGGTGTGTTAAGACACCCCAGGGTATCAATTGAATGCTTTAAAAGTGAGGACACAAGTCAAGGGTTTAAGCATTGTGTGGAAACAATCTGTATAAAAATAACAAATTAAATAATATAACTGTGCTCAGACTATTTATACATTACCAAGTTAAAACAACACATGATGCAAATAATTAGAAAGTTATATCAAATTAATATATCAATGTTTAATCGTAAAAACTTTAATGTTTAAAATGAAAACTAAAACTAATGATACGACATTTAATACTTGAAATCTGCCTCGCTTATTCATCCAACTGAAATTTTAAAAGCAATTTTAATTTCTTGCTGAACATTTTTATATAATTTATATCAATAATACATATTACGAAATATAAAAATAAATAAATAAAATATGTTAATGCTTGTTTCACAAATCGTTACTTAATGCAGATTAAAATTATTATTATTCAAGTTTATTTATTGTTGTCAGATTTATAAGATATAGGTGATTGGTTTTTTGGCATTTATTCTGGCATGCATTCTATTTACAACTAAACAAATGTTTTTGAATTTATAGTAACACCTTAATATTTGTACGTATATATATTTGTAATATGTTTTTTTATTTTATTATATTTTTTTTTATAATTTTGAATTAAATTAATTCTATTGCATTACAGTATGTATTTCTGTTAATTAAAAAAAAAAATATATAAGTAATTGTGTAATTAACTAATATAATAATATAAGTAACTATCTAAATAACTCTTAATTGTATAATATATACTTGCAACGAAACTTTGTTTACTAGTATTTGACAAGATATATATTTCGCCTTGCCCCAGGCAGCAACGATTTAATGAAACTATTTTGTCTAATTGCTTGTTCTCTGTCGAACTTCAAATTTCCAATTAAATTACAATAATTATATTCGTCATTTATAAAATCCATGCTTAGCAAAAGGCCTAGTCCGTTGCAATATCTATGCATGTTCGTGTATTTGTAATACTTTTGTCCGTAAATAAATGTATACTTTTCTTTAAATAATAAATATGATACTTTTATACATTATTACAAAGCTTTGATTTTATAATTCAAGATATTGCTTTTAAGGCATGCAGTTTTTATTTTTGGAGGTATAAGTTTTTCGTCGATAAAATGATTTACAATATTTGAAAATAAAGAAATATTGTTTAAGTGTTATTATTTGAACTTTTTATTTGTCTAAAAATTAAACAATTTAAACCAAATACAAAGAAAGCGGTACATTTTTAGAGGTTAGAGACTTTTTAGTTGACGTATATGTAAAGTTTGATTCATTATTCCATTTATTGCCAAAACGTATAGAAAACCAGTGGATAGGTAGTCGTGTACCAAATGACCAAATGTGTTATTTTGCAGTGACTCAATTCCATGTGAATATTTTCTTTAACATTTCACAATCAATGTTTTTGTTCCTCTTCTACCTACCTAATTCTTCTTCAAATATATATTACACATAAAAAAAGTAATATAGATGTGACCATGTCGGCAAGGATTCACGCATACATAAATATAATTATAAATATACATTTTGCATAAACGAATTAATTATTGGTTGTTAACTGTATTAACTTAAAATATGAAACGTAATATGGATTCTTAAAAAGAAACACAAGTATTAATAAAAATACTGCCCAATAAGCGACTTTTTAAGGTTAAAGAACGGAGACACAAAACCATGCAACTAACAAACGAAGTTCTCTTATGTTTATGTTGTCTTACGAAATACGTTTGAACAGTATACTTTTAAATTTTAAGTAGACAAGAGATCAGCATGAAACACGCAATATACTCTAAACACCAGAAATGTCAGTAAGCCAAGTGTTAGAGTATCTAACT
>JAGFPH010000659.1:357880-370356 GCA_018207615.1 Philaenus spumarius
TACTAAGATATTCTAAACAATACAAAATATTATAAAAACATGCTAGGGAAAAGTGTTAACCAAGTTTAAATATAAGGGTCTGAAGATTTATATATATAGTTAAAATATAACGGACGTTGGTAGGTTTTTAAAGAAAAAAATTTCTTACAAGGCCAGTTTTCTATTTGTCTAAATGATTTCTTTTCGTAAATCAAAGAGTGGCTCAAGGAAAAGAAAATATTTCAAATAAGATTATTTGCACGAATAAATACAGAAAACTCATCACTTATTGATACAAGTCAGTGTATGTAAGCCGTTTACATTTTTAGTCAAAACACCACAAAGTGTATGTTCACTTTGTAGAGCCCAGCGTTTAACTCGTTATTCATACTCAGAATTCAAGTTTTCTAAATTATAACTTATAAGTCAAACATAAATAGTTTAGCTCGAATATATTTCACATGCACATAGGAAGTGCAAGTCCGATAACATTACCCACTGTTTCCTTGCTAACCACACAAATCCGGCATCGGATTAAAGATGGCATCGGAAACACTTGCTCCCATTCGGTGTTCACATTATAAAAAACCTGGAATGCCCGGTGTATCAAATCTTGGGGAATGGCAGTGATTTCGTTTTCAATGTTCTGCTTCAGTTAATAGACGTGTATTGGTACACCTTGCCTTTAAGATATCCCCCTCAAAGAAGACGCACACACTAAGGTCAGGGGATCTCACAGACCATGTAATGTCATAGTTAAGTGAAATAACGAGTCTTCCAAACAACTGGTAACGACTATCATCGATTGTCGAGCAGTGTATGACGTAGATCCGTCCTAATGAAACAACATGATTTCGATATAAAGATTAAGATCGTACATTATGAGTGTAAAGCATGTTTAAAGCATATCAACATAGCAAGTGGATTTTACTGTTGTTGCACTGCCACCATCACGTTAAAAAAAAAAACGGCCATTGACAATATGACATTATACAGCACAAAATATTGGAACAGTGGCGTATGCAATAGACGCTGGTGAAACTCGCGAGGACTTTCCTCTGCAAGTATCAGAAATTCCTTTTGTTACGAATTCGTTAAGATGGAAATGGGCTTCTTGAGTTATCCATATGTTACTAATCAAATCTGCTTCTTCGTTGATTTTAGCTGTTTGCTAAACTTCATACGAAACACAGTTTCTCTTTAATGTAATTTTTGCACAATCTGCAACCTATTTGGGTGGAAGTCTAGTTCGTGCAGTATTGTTTGTAAGCTTTGTTACTTGATCCTTAGTGAAGCCGCAATCAGTCAAACGGAGCGGCGATGGCTACTCGCGATGACAACTAGAGCAGCTGCAATATTATCTTACTTACTGTTGGAACTCCACCTGCAGGTTTCCTTTTTAAGGCAGAACACATTTCTTCAAAATTATGCACATACATTGTAATAAACAGATGGGACACGTCTATTACTTAAAACCTGGTAATGCTGTCGGAATATCCTTTGCGCGGTTGTCGTACTATCACCATTTTTGTAAAACGGTCTCACAGCGACAGCACTTTCTGAACCACTCCAATAATCCAAGTTACTAAATGGTAATGGGATCACAACAATTATTGCGCATATGTTTCCACAGTTGCCGGCTCTACAGTGCTGCCAACTGTAACGTTAAAAATGTCCCGTTTCCATGATGTTTTTATTCGTATTATTGTTGGAATAGAAGATTGTATCGAGTAACAAAAGAAATTGATTACAGTGAAACTTATATGGATAACTTCCCCAAAATATATATTAAATTTTAAAGTTATGTGTTAAGATTTATTATTTATGTAATTACTGTACTTTACATCCTTTTTAATCGATAATTAAAATACATAATTTAACTTACAATAGCCATAATATATACAAGTTTTTATAACTCTGAATTTTTTATTGATTAAATTACACACTTTTTATTAAATTGTGATACGTATTAGTAAATTTAACGTAAGTCTGTGTATTTTAAAAAGACACATTTTACTATTGAAACTAAGGTATTTAATAAGTGTGAAAAATTAATAATCGTTTCTTCATCAATTAAGGTTATGTTAATACCTAAAATCATTACTTTAACTAAATCGAAACATTTTAGGTTGGACCAATACTTTCCTTAAGAGAAGTTAAAAAAGTCTCTTGACTGTCCGTCAACTTGACTTTGGTTAAAATCTAGCAATTTAAAATTTCAGTCAATAGATTATACTAAGTGCCGTTTAGTATAAATTCGATTTTGTGAATAGCATTACATTTACTAAACTATGGTACACTTGTTCTATATTTTAATAAATACATGTTGTTATAGTAGACATAGGATATTCTACGTATAATATAGATTAGTCATTGCAAGTCATATGGATTTTTATAAATATTTACCCCTTTTATATATTACCTTCCATGAACGAAATTTGACCATATTAGAATCCATCTTTCGAGAGTTATTAAAATTTATAGTTAGTCCATATAATGGAATATTTACTAGCATTAGTGCATACTTACTTTAAAAATACACTGTACTTATTACAAATAGTACAATTTTTTTTAATACAGTCAAATGCAATCTTTTTGAATTCCTTAAAGTACAGGAGTATATAACCATTAGGTTTAGCAATTTAATGATATTACAGCTATCATATATAGGACATGGTTATCTCAATTAACCATTATCAACCCACTTGATCATATTTATTTAAGATACTCATTGGTTAGAATACTCGGTTATAAGTAGCATGCTCGCATTTATACATCTAATATATAAAATTCTCGTGTCGCGGTGTTTGTTCCCAAACTCCTCCGAAACGGCTGAACCGATTTTGATAAAAGTTTGTGTGCTTAACGGGTAGGTCTGAGAATCGGCCAACATCTATTTTTCATACCCCTAAATGTTAAGGGTAGTCCACCCCAAAATTTTATTTTTTATTTTTTGGACAAAATTCTACAAGGCTTCATTCCTCTTTGAATTATAATGACATCCCCACACACTTATAGTGTTAGCTATTTTTAAAAATATTTCTTTAGAAAAATAAAAAAAAAATTCCTAGAAATTACGTATTTGACAAAACAACGTTTGCTGGGTCAGCTAGTATTTTATTGAAAATCCCTTAGAAATCAGGTTACAAGCGATTATTCTGCATAAGTATATATTTCTTAGGTGTAAATAAAGCACGTGTGTTACATTTCCTTTGTATATTTCGTCATCAACCTATATAATATTTGCAAGTCAGAAATCTGCATATTATAATATTCAAACATTATGCCGTCTGAATTAGTCGCAACTGTAAATATCTAGTAACTGTGTGCAAAATACATGTCTCAACGTGATGCAAGTCAAAAAACATTACATATTACATCATGAAAACAGTATGACGTCGTTATCTGTTCCAACTTAGTGCAAAAAAAAATGCTCAACTTGGTCAAAAATGTAGACACATAAGAGACTAATGAGACCATGTTTGAATAGTTACCAGTCTAGTAAACTTAAACGCAATATTAACCTTTAAGGATGTTGTCACGATGGAATTTGTAAATGTGCGTGGTTTTGGGCATGTGGACCTGTGTCAGCAGCCGAGTGTGACGTTATAAACAATGATTCCCACACAGTCGGTTTCTGCTTTTCACTTTCCGTATTTTATAGAAGTTCTGTCTTGTATTGTAGGGCAGTGCTGTGATATTATTTTTTTTTTTTTAAGGGTCGGCTCTAGCTGTCGGCCATGTTGGCCGACACTCCATAACAAAAATTTTAAATTAAAATCCAAATTTTTCCTTTATTTTTTATCGGATAGTTACGACCAGCAAGGCTCAGGTCTACATTTTAAAACCCTAACCAAAAAGCTAGGAATACAAAAATAATTGATTCAAAATTTGAAATTAGCTGTTAATGGAAATATTGGAACAAACAGCTACATTATCTGTTCTTTTATTCAATTTATTGCTATCATAATAAATGTAAATCCATGTGTTGGTTTATAATTCTAGGCCTAACCTAAGAATTTTTTCTTACTAAATTTACAAATATTGAAATAAAAAAAGGTTTTTATTGAAATTAATTATAGCATATGTTACTCAGGGAAAGTGTAGTTTTTTATTAGTAAAACTTTTTTTTCAATCGGTTCAGTAATGCCAGAGATTACCCCCTACATACAAACAAACAAACTTACCTCTTTATAATATTATTATAAATGTTTGAAAAGTTAATAGAACAGCCATACAACCTTCCAAAAATCACACTCATAAGGTTTCTCTTCTATGTGTGTGTCAACGTGTATATTTTAAAGGTTAATAAGTAGCAGATTTTATTTAAAAATATAATTTACATTAACTGTTATATTATTTTACAGAACAGCTGTTTTATGTTTTTAATTTATTTATTTAATACCAAATGTTTTAATGTAAACAAAGCAGGCGTTTTTAAATTCTCATGTATTTCTTATGGGGATTTTTTGATTTTCGGAGACCTCAAAAACCCTTTAGTTTTTAATTTTAGAAAAATCTTATATTTTTTCCTCGTTCCTTGAATTGATACCTTTAATTTGATACCTCTCACATTATCCTCCGAATTACCAAATTCCCTCAATTTTGAATCTAAAATTTCGCTTACAGAATTATATATAAGGATATGTCATTTTAAAGCTATGGCCAATATGCATGTAAATGGCTTTATCAAAACTAAGAAAAATGTGTTGTTTAATATTTATTAACAATTTAAAACATTGATTTTTAACATGTTTTATGTTATCACTATTAATTATAGTGAAAAACTACCAAGCCATTCGCATGAAGAATTTCGTCCCCAAGAGTTTGGAATTTTTTTTAAAACGCTATTTGAACACTTGCGGGTTTTAAATGTATTTAGGATGAGCAATGTCCGCGTAACCTACCGCCGCTACGCTGGAGTCGCAGGTTGCTTTCTGTTTTACTAGAGCCAACCCTTAATACTATATTTTTAAACTAAATTTTGACACGTTAACAGTAAAATGTGGCTATAAGTCATACATTAAAAAATAAATTTACATTCTCCAGGCGGCCAGTTCTCCGCTATTTTAAACATCTGATCAGGACTGCCAACGTGATTCTGGCCCCAAATGAAATTTACCACGCGATCAATACAACGTTGTTCTGCTACAAGCTCATTTTTGAATACAATTTCAGTTACAACGTTGTACGGCGGAGCCATACAATTATATTAGTATATTATTATTAAAAAGGTATTACGCTATAATAAAATAATGTATTAATATCGAATAACCCTACTAAAGTGATTATAAAACAAAGAAAGTATAACCTTAACTTCAAAATTATGATTTTTTTTTTAAATATGTTAAATTTATTGTTTATAAATAGCTATATTTTAAAACTTTAAATTTATTACTGTAAACAAAATTATGAAATGAGGTAAATCACTTGAAAGAAATTTGTAAAATTTTAACCAACGATATGTAATCATAATGATTGCTTATAAAATAATTGTATAGGATGTCAAAAATCTTAGACGAATAAACTACACAGTTTCTACTACAAAACAATTGTAAAATAAATATATTCGTATTTACATTGCAAGTAATATAAATATGAATATATTTATTCTAGTAGTTACAGTCGCAACTGCTTCATTTCTGGAATGGAAGTAATAGGTTATTTTTTAAACAAACTAAGTTTGCATAATATTTTAAGAAGCAATAACTAAACATTATCTAATAGGTTAAATATTGATAAATATACTATCTTAATTACCACTTACACGAAACTTATACCATACCAGTTAATGATACTACACATGGCTAACATGAATTTTTTTCGGAACAAATAACCTACAGCTTGTACAATATAGGTAGTCCGAAAACATCCTTAAAGTATAAAAAGCTGCCAGTAAATATAAGTAGATGTGGTACTAAATTTAATATCAGCCACTTGTGAATGTACCATAAGATGCAAATTTTTAACAGACAAATTATTGTACTATATAGGATAAGTGCAGGCAATAATTGAAGCCTAATCAACAGACCAACATATTAACAAAACACAAACAAATAGTAAGTTACTATTATTCTTATTACTCACATATATATCTTATTACTTACAATACTTTATTTGGGCCCTTTGAACCAATTAAAGAGAATAGGACATAAAATAAGTCAGTACTGAAAAGTTCAGGAAGTTATAATAAATTAAAAATATAAAAGTGAAATTTACCTGTAGTAAAACAGTGATGCAATGGTTTGTCAAGAATATTTTATGAGTGTTTCCCACAGTGTAGTGAAATGATGAAAATAAAATACTATACATATTAGATGTTGGATTAATATAACCAAATCAGGAATTTACTATGTGAGCTGGTTTAGAGCAGAGAGCCAACGAAATAGAGAACAAGATTTAATTAAATATCTTTATAAGATTACTTAGGTACATAAAGCTGTCACATGTGTCAATGTTACCTGGAGTGAATTCAGTTAAGATATTAATGGATAATAAGTCAACATTTATAAAATTATGATACCTCTCTAAGCAGTTATGTATTACTATACCCTTTGTTTATTTTACAAACAATATTTGTTTTATCCTGCTGTGAGTCAAACAAATACAATTTAATTACAGTATTGTATAATCAGATATGTTGACTAAAATTATGGTTGATTAGGATACTTGGATTATGATAGTGGTGGGGATACCCAAGATCTGGACGCATGTGAAGTAGGAACATTATTTTTCGGGTAAATGACAGGAATTTTGTATACGATAAAGCGATATAAAAGTAACATAAAAACAATTTTGGTTGTTAAATAAAAGTTACTGATTCTAAATTTGCTAGAGTTTTTTGCGATGGTATTAAATGCAAATGGTTTCAAGAATTGATTGTTGATTTGTATTGGTCTAACCTAAAATTGTAGTAAGCATTTAATTCAAATCAGCAGCTTTATTTATAATACGTAACAAACAAAAATATAAATATATTACAGTAATCCTTTTAATTATTTTTTTTGTTTGTATTATGTTGCTAACCTAACATAAAAACGATGTTTGTTGTGTAGCCTACTACAATAAACTGATTCTAAATCTGCTAAGTAGAATGTTTTGGTAATGAATGTAAATGCATTAAACAAATATTGTGTTGTTAAGCTTTTTTATTCAAATCAAGGTTTTATCTGTTTTAGGTACAGGATTGTATTTTCAACATTTTAATGCTTAAAAATATATATTTCCCAAAAACCTTTCTTACTGTTATAAATGCTAAAATTACACCTTGAATTTTGTTATTATTATCTAAAGTACGTTTTACACTCGGTTTTTTCCATGTCAGTCATTCAATTAGTTATGACAAATACACTTATATGCAAATATATATGTAAATATATATTAATATACAAAATTAATGTTATTTTTTTCTTTTTTTTAATAAGGGCAATACACCATTTGAATATACTGGGACACATGTATGTGAAATTATGTTTTAAGTAATAAATGTGTTCTACTATAAGGCAAGCGATTTAATAAACATTTAGTTTTAAATACTTACATTTTTATGAAAGTTATTGGTTCTTAAAAATAACAAATTGCTAAAGCAATGGTTAATAAAAAGATAAACTGACTTAATGAATGTAAATTTAAACAAGTTTATTAGCATTTGTAAATTCCTAGGATTCTTTAAAAACACTTATTTAGTTACTATAATTTGAGTACATAAAGTAAGGTTTATTTTAGTTATTGATGTACAACTTGTTTTGAATGCTGTACTTCAGACAACTAAATTTCAAATAAATTGCATTTAGTTTCCTGCCAACACCCATTCCACTTTTACCAATACAACAGCTGCATTTAATGGGCAGTTATCAACACATTTTAAGCTTATGTGTTGTTTATACTACAATATTGTACTGTTTTGTCCACAAATTTAAAAAGAGTAGAAATCTGCAATAGTCATATACATAAATTGGAAAGATGTGAAACTAGTAACACCATTTCATTATCCACATAAGTTTTTTTTATAGAAACGACTAAATTAAATGGTTAAAAATAACAATAAGTTTAAGCAAATAATCTTTATACATGCAATTGCACAATGATTGATTGTAAACCCACTCATCGTTTGTCTTTAAAAATAATTTTTTTAAAAATACTAAATTTAACCTGAGTGCTGTTGATAAATTAAAGTTAATTGAATTATTGTAATTGAGTAATGAAACATCACGGTTGCATTCACTGTAAAAGCGAGTCAATAAGGTATTGTAAATATAATGATAAATATTTTTTTTTACAATTATTAATTCAAGATACAATGTGCTAATTTAAAGACCTAATCAACATTTTTACATCAACTGGAACAATTTACATATATCAAGTAATATCAAACTCTATATACATATATTTTTCGTTACTATATGATCGTAACTTTATAAAAATCGTTTCTATTTAAAAAATAAAAACTACAAATTGAAAACTGATAAATTGAAGGTAGTTGAGTTATTGTAATTTGTAAAGAAATAATCCATTAAAAAAAATGAAAAATCAAATAGTTTTACATAAACAATATTAACATCTCAAAACGATTTATAAATTAAACCCTTGTTTTTTGACGTTCAATTTAATTGAACCCATGTAAGGCATTGTACCAACTGACAAATTGAGACCAAATGCGTATGAATATTCAAGTCCATGTATGTGAACAAATTTAATTAATTAAATATTTAAATATTATATTTTAGGTGTTTTTTGGTAAATAATCCATAACGATAGAATTTAAAGGTGGCGACTAAGAACAATTAAAAATGTGCGTTATTAGAAGTAAACAATGTAGTTTTATATAATCGCACGAATATTTAAAACAAACGTGCTTAGTATCAGTATTCTCTGTTTCAGAAAATCTAGTAAATTTTATATGTTATTGTTTAGTTTTAGTTCCTCTCTACTTGAGTATTAATCGAAATGCAAGCCGGTCATATTTCTTTAAGACTTAAGAATAATATGTAGCCTACTAAATTTCAGGATCATAGACAAATATTATATTGCACAAGTATTCTAATTGGAGCTACCCACTAGACTAAACTGTGTGAAGGTCCTGCTTGTTGTGTATATTATTGTATAAATATATAAATTAAATTCCATCTCACTAACTTCATGGGAATTATTATACATATATATAATATTTGATTAGGTAATATCGTTTTCACAAATAAAACGCAAGTATCAGCAATGTGATTATTTTTCTTAAGTAATTAGGCAAATTAAATGATTTTTATGGTGGTTAACCAAAGTTCATACCTTAAACGCAAGTAAATTGTTCCATCTTAAAAATCATTCGTTCTTTCAAATTTTGTATGGATTCATCAAATGGTTTGGACGTGCATAGTGAAAACACAAACATTCCTACAAAAGCTACCCGACATTTGGTTAAAATCAAAAATAACTTTTTAAGTCAATTTTTATATAATATTTAGCAAACGATTGAGAAAACTAAACATAAATATTCGATTGGAATTTATACCATTACCACTTATGTTAATAATACTCTCTTACATTATTATAAATTTATATAATTCGCAGTTAAACTCAGAAAAATTTTAATGAAATTAAATTTAAACTAAACAAGGGAATATAAAATCTTCAAGGAGAATGTAATATAAAATACGTATATTAAAAACCACACATTTTTACTTAGTTTTAAAATAAATATATCTGAACTTGCTTATATTTTAAATAATTAACTTATTTAATTAAACATGATGGAACTACAAACAAAATAAACAATTATGCTCGTGTTTGAAAGCTAAACCTGTTATGTGCGACTAAAATATTTAAGTTTCAATACCATTAATACTTATTAAAAAAACAAAAAAATATATTATTTTTGAAATTTGTAGTAATGTATAAGGCACTTACGCAAGTAGGTTGTGGGTCGCAAAGGAAAGTATGAGGTGAATTACAGTATTTTCTACAATCGTTATGTTTATACTAATTATTTTATCAAAATTTGTTAGCATAATTTATATAATGGATCAAAATTAGTATATAAATGCAATAGTAAATTTATGGAAAGATGCATTTACTAATAATTTTATTTGAACGAATAAAAATAAACCTTAGCTAAATAAGTAAATTTTAACGTGTAATGCTAAAATAAAATTCAGTCATTAAAACATAATTAATTAAGTTAATAAATGAGAAACTTGATATCTTCATTATACTTTTATGTAATATATTTTGTAAATATGTTCGCATGCAAATAAATATATTAAATATTGTTTTAAAGTTAGATAACGCATTTTAAAATAAAATAAATAATGCATAATAACATATTTAGAAAAAAAGAGCAATGCTTACCTTCGGAGTAGAAAGGTTAAACTGAATAGACAATATTGATATTTATAAAATTAAATAAAACAAATTTCACATGTGAGTTGTTTTAAATATTAAATTAATAAATATTTATAGTGTGTTATTCTTTAATTTTATTTTAAATACAAAGTTTTTTTTCCCAAATAATTTAACTTATGCTTAGATTATTAAAATGTGCATTTGCTTTTATTATTAATCAGTTATACTACGTTCCTATTTTGTAATGAGTAATGAATATAACATTTCAAATTCTGAAATTTGTATATTGATTTTTTTTAAATAGAGAAATTAAATTAATATATAATTTTAAGAAACAGAAAGCTTTTAGCGTATTTTAATGCGTGGCTTTTTAAAAGTTGAAGAAAAAGAAAAACTACAGCTCCGCAGCAATAAATCATCTCTAAATGTTTCTGACCTATATCTAAGTGTTTGAAAAATATATCTCTAGACAACTACAACCGCATATCAGTTGTAATACAATAGTAAGGATCACTTATTAAATACTACAAGTATCCAATGAAAATAAAAATATGATATCTTATTTATACTAAAAACACCTCTAGTTATATCTGCACAGACAAGAGTAAAATCAAATTATTGTTTTAGTTACAAAAAATAAAAGTACCAATAGGATAGTAATTGTTACAAACAATAATGTACTACTACTACTCAAAATTAAATAGTTTTTATTAAGTCGAAAATATTGTATAAGATTAAGATGTGTTTATTCCAGATTATCAAAATATTTTAACAAGTAAACTTTAAAATACATATACCTACTTACATACTACGATAGTAAGCAACTTAATTTAGAATAAATAGCTAATTTTTATATTATTTTAAAAAACAATAATGTCATGGTACAAAAAGAATTAATTCTGTATTTTGTTTGTAAACCATACTTCGTATTTTCTGAGTTGTTAATGAGTTGTGGTCGTACTTAACATGTAGAAAGCAAACTATAGCTTACAATGACTCTCGGGCAACACAATAATATTTTTTTGAAACCAATTATCTTTAAGTCCGCAAATAAAATATGATTTTATACAAATTATAATAGGAGGATTCATGCAACCTGTGATAAGTATGCTGAACCTGCTAGGTGTGTTAAAATCGAGAAACTCGTTTGACAGAATTGTGAGAGTAGGTAGCACACTCGACTTTAGCACGGTCTGTGTTTTGTTAAACCAGTGCTAACGAAGTTCAACTCTTGGGGAAAGTAATTTGAGTTTTTCATCTTAACTCATATAACAAGTAAATAACATTTTATTACATTAGCACAAGGGGTCCTTCACTGAAAATTTAAATAGCAGTTTAGCATGACATCGCAGTAAGCATTTTTATCACAGATTGCATGCATGATATCCTTTCATATATAAATGCCCTCAATTACAGTATTGGAATAAAGAAGTGTACAGTTATCCAGTATCTTTTTTTGCCAAAAGTATTGTTTAACTTGTAAAATCTGTCACATTATTAATAATAATAGTTGTGAATTAGTTTTTGGCAAATAGAATGAATTTAAATACAAGTAAAACTCAATTAAGTCAATGAAGCTGTAAAAATAAGAACAATTAACATTCTATTAATCATTAGAACTCAATGAAACCACTCAACTAAATTTCTGCTGGTGTAATTCTTACTTCTTCTTTCCTTATAAAATACACTTTGAGATATAAGTTATAATCTGTCAGTTGTAGCTAATGTACCACTGAAGATGACAACTTTGTCGTTAAAACGGGTTTTGATAATTAAACTTATGTGAGTGAGAATAGTGTTTTTTTTTATTCTTTCCTGCTTCCACCTAAATATAGCTGATGGTCTGATGTTTATGGTAGGGTAGGTATGTGAGAGCCCAATTCGTTCTGTTCTTCAGAATCCCTTCTAGTCCCGTCATCAATGCTCTCAATATACACTTGGAACATGGAGTTTGACAGGCCAAAAGGATTTGCTCAAGATCTTCTTCACTGTAAGTCATCTGGGTTTCTTATTGAAAACATGAAATAGAAATCTCATTTTACCTTTCTTAAAAAAAAAAAACATAATTTCACTACTTTTGAAAATAGTACAACTTCACGTATTTTCAATTCATGATCAACGTAAAAAACAGTATTCTACTCTCATCTCAGATATGGATCTGC
>JAGFPH010000659.1:370366-394287 GCA_018207615.1 Philaenus spumarius
ATTAAAATGAGGATAGTATTATTACAAATATAAACTTCTCACCACTATATAGCAACTGACAACTATTTTCTCACTAGACAAAATCTTAAAGTTACACATTTAAAAATAAGCATCACTTAGTTCAATTCAAGCGTTCCTTGCCACTTTGCAGGTGCAGATTCAGGTCCCATTGGATGAAAATATTGAATAGTTTATAGTTATAATAATAATAGATGGATAAACTATATTATAGTTGAGGAATTTGTATTTTATATTATCTTAATTATTGTTGATGCAATACCTTCCACTTAATATTTTAAAAATTTTCCTGCATCTTTTATATAAGAGGTAAGAAATAACTACTTGTATTAATAATGTTGTGATACAATCCTGTCAACAATTATTTATGACAAAAATGCCATTTTAGGTTTCTTAAAAAAAACACAAACATTATGTTTTTTTATGTTTTCTGATTACGGAAATACTTTAATACTCATGAAACGAACATAATCTTATCTTAATAATACAATTATGAATACCTTTTCTTGAATAAATATACGGAAGTTATTTAATGTTACCATTATATCCAACTATTATGAATGATAGTACATATATATGTATAGTACACATAATAAATATGTAGAAAGATATGATACATTTTTGAGCAGTTTTCATAGACATTACCTACATAATATTTTGGTAGTTACTATTTGGAGACGTTAAGAAAATGTTGACATTGATTTTCTTTTTATTGTATTAGAAATTGTACAACTTGTATTATACAAATTGTATTACATTGATATTCTATAATTAATTAACATTTATTTACATATCAATTTATTTTATGTCAATTTGTATAAATTTTAAAATTACTTGAATTTTATTGAACTTTGTTTAATTGTTGTGCATTTTTTTTTGTATGCACTAGGTAAAATTTATATTGACATAAAATTTGCATTCTTCTTTGTATTACTTTCATATGAATGTTTATACAGGGTGTATCAGGAAGAAACGGAAAGAATTGCAGGACGTGTTCTACTGGTGAAAATAATGAAAAAAGTTCCTATAAACATAGGTCCGAAAACGCTTCGTTTTCCAGATATCCGCCATTTTGTTTTTTGTACAAAATAATTCATATCTAGAGAACGATTTGACTGATTGACTTCAAACTTGGTATGAAGTTTAACCTGACAATAATATACCTCAAGAAAAATAAACGATTAAATCCAATCATGCGTTTCAAAATGCCGGGTTGAACAAACCAATTAGTGCACATAACTTAACTGTTATCCTTCATCCGATTGTTTTGACAGTTACACCATCCGATAGGGAATCAAACGGGCTACAAAAAAGGTGTCTTGACATTTTTCGTTAAAATGTACGGTTTTGGAGTAATTTAGGTTTGAAATTTTTAAACAGCCGCCATTTTGAAACGCAAGATTGGATTTAATCGTTTATTTTTAATAAGGTATATCATTGTCAGGTTAAACTTCATACCAAGTTTAAACTCAATCAATCAAACCGTTCTCTAGATATGAATTATTTTGTACAAAAAAAAAATGGCGGATATCTGGAAAACGAAGCGTTTTCGGACCTATGTTCATAGGAACTTTTTTCATTATTTTCACCAGTAGAACACGTCCTGCAATTCTTTCCGTTTCTTCCTGATACACCCTGTATATCTTTTACAATATCACTTTCAAGTCATTTAATAAGACTCTTTTAGATTTCAATATTTCCATTTACTCTAATAAGTTAAGCATTTTCCAATTAATAGTCTCTTACTATGAGGGTTAAACTTAATAAAGAAAGCTATATACCACCTTGGTTATTTTTAGAAGATTTATTTTTAATCCAGGATCTTTATGGTGTCTACACAGTGACTTATCAATCTTTTCTTCTGTAACCTCACTTTAAACACCCTGGAGTAAAGGTAGATCGTATCAAATATTGTTTAATAAAAGAAAATGTATTATTTAGAAGGTTTACAATAATGATGATAATATTTAATACTGTTATTACTAAGTAGATTTTTTAGTTTACCTTATATTTTTTGTGTATATTTTTTCACCCTTTGTGCTAAAAGTTGAAATTATAAATAAAAATTTAATACTTTTTGTGATATTTCGAAATTAAGAAAGGATTTTAATGACCATAATATAGTATGTACTAAAGGAGTAATAATGTTTGTTGTTCTGTTATTAAATTTTGGTCTGCGCTTGTGATAAGATTTTGTTTCCTAGAAATAATAAAACGAAAAACAATAGAAGTTTCTCAATGATAACGTCTACAGTATGTACTTTATTCAAAATCTGCGTCTAATTAAAGTATATTCGTTAACATTTATTCCGTTTATAATAAATTATTCTAAACAAGTTGGCATTTGAGATAACACCAGTCGTAAGTTACTCTTAGTTGGTAATGATTTTGTCTTAAATTAAAAATATTCGTTCCCAGTAAGTAATAAAATCTCCAATAATACCAAAGAAAATTTTTATTTTTTAAGTTATATTGTATTTTTGTCAATTTTTTTAAAACTAATATTTACACAAACAAAAATAGACAATTTATTTATTACATCTGATTATAATTCTTTACTTAATAAAACAAAACACACACAGATAAATTGAATAAATCTATAAAACATCATCCGAGTTTCGAAAACGTAACTCCATCACTTCCTAAAAGAGTCATTGTTATATATTTTAAACTTTAGTTATATATTTTGTTTATATAAATAAACGTACCATGTAATTAAATACATTTTTAATTGATTTACCTGCTCTTAAGTGAATTAGAATCTTGTCATTAATCCATTTTCAATTGATTTCAGATAATAAGATTGGAAAAAAGGGTTGCAATCGAATAAAAATGCAGTAATACCGGGTGAGGGTGTGGCTCGAGAATGATAAAAGTTTTTTTTTCGGGCTCCTAAATTTTGGAATTTATTAAACATATGGACTCTAAAATTGTTGCTTCAAAACTTTTTCTTTAAATTAGCGTTTAAAATATATTTTCAATAATTATCAAATATGAATGTTAACTTTGATGTGTTATGTAAAATATATCACAAATAAATTTACATTTTCAATTTATACAACGATTTAAACATAAATACAATCTAGATTTCAAGATAATACATTTTCCGATCGTTTCCTTTCTAAAGTTACGTTTTCAATAACGTTTATTTTACTTTAAATTGGAAAAGTTTGATAAGACTCTTTAGAGTTTCAATTCAATTTGCATTGAACAACCTTATAATCAGTTAAAGGGACTGTAGGTTTGTAAGTTATATCTTATAAGATACAGTTGTCAGTAACCATTTAAATTAAGGTTCTATTTTTTAGTGATGTATTTGAGAAGAAATAAGCAATAGCAATTTAAATTTTTTAAACTTTAGTTTGTAACAAATTCGGTAAAAAGTGTTCATTTAAAAATTGCCAACCTTAAGATACCCAAAAAATGTGTTCAGATTTTACAAATATTCAAACTCAGTTATTTAAGTGTTTCTACGGTGTATTATTTTGAAGTGCATTGAATTCGTAAAAAGTTACAATTTTTTATACGTGCGTCCCATTAAGGTACATTGGTACACTCGTCGTATATGTGAAATACAAAATTAATTTAACACCATTAATCATATAACTTTCAGACTTTTAGGTAAAAAGGTACACCCAACTCCAAGTTAACAACTGGGCCTAAATATCAACTATATATACAACTTTACATCAATAATTTCATGAAACTTTCATATTAAAATCTATTAATAAAATGCATAACTAGAACCTAGTACATAATTGTAGAAACTTAGACTTGAGTTTCAGTATTTCTTGTTTATAACTGCACGGTTGTCTCGGTTAAAAAGTAAAAATTAAACAAGTAAGAAATAAGTAAGACTAGAAAAACTAAGAATATGAATTATTGGGAGGCAGATGGCCAAAATTACAAATTTGCCTCATTCTGAAACCTAACCAGCAACCACCATGCTAGATTGTAAATTTAGTTGTACAGATGACATTTTGACCGGTGGTCACTCTGTATGAGTGGGGCCCTCTTTACTGGAAGCTATTTTAGAAAATGGCTGATGCACATATTTCATTGTTGTACTTTGGAAACAAATCAACCTAAAAACTTAATCTTTGTGTCAAGTAATATGTTTTTGATGTCAAGTAATTCAAAAAATTCCATTAAATAATTCATACATACAACCCATTACCCATTTTGCAAAATGAGGATCAATATATTGCATTAAGTGAACATTTATTTAATTATTTTACAACTATTCAAATTTGCTTTTATTAAACAAAGATAATGATATTACTTCTTACTCAAACATAAACCACAATAATGAAACATGATATTTATTATTTAACTTAAACATGAAAACCACAATTAACTACACACGATATGTATTATTTTACTCAAATATGAAAACACCAATTAAAAATTACCTTTATGCGGGGCCTAACTTCCCTGTATAATAACATATGAATTAAAGAGTTACACTTTTTCATCCTTATCATGCTGGTTTGAATATATGTTCTTACACTGCTTAAGGGAACACCCACACATTTTAAGAAATGGTAGCTTGTTTACTCTACACACACAATTAAATCGAGCACAATCTGTAGAACATCCGCACTGCACGAGTTGATTTTATGTGAGTGGGAATGGATCTAGTCCCGTCAAGTTGTAATTCACCAGTATCATCTTACCATCCGCCATCAAGTAAATCAGGCAACAATGGCTTATCCTCGAGTGCTTTTCCACACAAATGCATGGTACTGTGCATGTTAGATGTTTAGCTTCAATGAAATATATGTAGGAGGAAGCATTTCTGGTGATTTTTTTCCCAAACTGTAATTCCCGGAGTTCATTGAATGATTTTGAAGTTTATGCATTATGTAGAGAGCTAATAAAACATTATCAGCTGATTTTATTATCCATATTTTTCCCATACCAATTTCTGAAAGCAATTTAGGATTTTTAAGATAAACTTCAAATGCAGTCTTCTTTAAAATGCCATTTGGATAATTGGTTGTGTCACATCCAGTTATAGAGTGATATATTGTATGCACAGGGACGTATATTTTCTATGATAATGTTTCTTTGGACATCCATACTTCGTCAGCGTAAATAAGTTTCCGTTCGGAATAATTGCAATACAACATGGCCACATAAGGATAATAACAATCTGGTAACACATAACTTGATGTGCATTTGTTGTATATTTCAAATGCTTTAGGAGTTTTATATTACTATATTTAAATATTAAGTCCTCCACAAAATAAATCTAACAGTGATAGTTGAAACAACGCTTTAGTGATTTAAACAAACATACCAATGATATGATTGATAATATCTAGTCTGAATTAAACATTTTTTTAAATAGTATTTTTTCAAATAACTTTTATTTATCAAGATTTACATATTGCTTTAAAGTTTGATTTAATTGTGATAAATTAGTTATAAATATATGAATGAATTTTCAATAGAAAATAGAATTAGCAAAACAAATATTTAACTTAAACTGTACATTTTGCACAAATTTAAATGTGATTAATTTGCTACCTAAGCAGTACAGCTACCAAAAATATAGGATTTGAAATAATTGTCTTTGCGTAAAAATTTATACAAACAATGTTGCTTGAAAACCCTGTTGGTTTTATTTTCAAAACTGATTAAGTTATTTCAGATTTTGTGGAAAATGTACACAGCCATTTATGTAAGACTTCAATAAACATATTCTCACAATTTCAAAATGTTAAATTTTCTCACAAAATTAAATTAAATAGTTTAGGCCCCTGAATACCAGCTGCATTTTCAACCCTGATAAACAAGAAGCTGAGTTTGTAAGGTTTAAAAATTCTATTTTAATAAACCTTTCATTTTCATATCACATTAAATTTTATTAATATTTCCTCTGGCAACAAAAATATGAAAATAAATTTGAATGTGTAACTGTGTTTTGCTTTGAGTAATACTAATATCGCGATTTTCATGACAACAAGTAGCAAATTAAACCTGAAAATACACATGTCGTAAACTTTCAAATATAATAATACAAGTGCAATTTTCCGATCGTTAACGGAAACACAATGTTAACAAGCATGCGACAACAATTCCAAGAATGGTTCGTTCACCATTATGCTTTTTAACAATGTTAAGATAACGATAAAGCTCATTATAGTATATTAACTTTCAAACAAACAAAACAATTATAACAATATCTGCATGTACAAAGAAAATGAGAATTGTCACGTTATCCTACTAAGCAACGTTTTTTAAACTGCGATAATTAATTATACAACTAAATATTTAAAGCGATTTAATTGGTTATGCTACATTATATACATAACTGTATTACAGAGTTTTGGATAAAATTGGTTATTTTTTGAGCTAGTTAACTTTTTAAAATAAGTGAAACTAATTAGTAATTTTTTGGCACTTATCACATTTAATTTATTTCAAATACTAATTATTTTTATTAACAAATTTATTTTTAGAATACAAAAATGAATTTCTGAAAAGACTGTAGTTTACGTAAGCTTTGAGTTCAATGTAAGTTCAATAGTATGAAATTACAATAAAGGTTTTACAAATGTAAGTTAATCATGTTGTACCTAAATTATTTTAGTGTTAAAATGAACAGCAAATTCACAGTAAGAGCTGGCTGACAAATACGGGTTTAATATCTGGCGACCTATTGGAGAAAATTATATTTCATTCTGAAGTAATTAGAACGCCCATATAACATTTTTGGTGTATTGAAAAATCCGTGCATTTTCATAAATTGCTTATTGCAAGAACAGCTTTATAAAAAATTGTCTTCTTTTAGCAGCAACACAAACTGTAAAATTGTTGGTTAATTTTTTTAATTTTATATATTTAAATTTTGATAATTAGGATAAAAGAATAATTAATAGAAATATAATTAGGAATGTCTTGTAAGTGCAATGTTAATGATTTGTATACTATCATCTGACATAAAAAAAAAATAATTTATTTATCTCCAATGTTTTATAAATTATTATTCCACTCAATAGTTCCAAAACGCTTATTAAATTAAAGTTAATCAATATTTATATTTCATCAATAATATTAGGTATTAAAAATATAAAATGTTACAGCCTATACAACGATTTAGGAAGAGAAGCCAATTTAATTCAGATTTAAAAGCAATTGGTCTTAGTTACATCTATTCAAGTAAGTGATTTGACATTAGAGTTGGCTAGTATCCAAATTAGAAGGTTGTAGCTAAGATGTTTGCATATCAACATTTTCTTCGCAATGCCAATTTAATGTATAGGACCTATTAAACTAAGCAAAATATTTAGACATTAACAGTTAAGAATTGTAAATTCTTTACAATGTAAATTTGTTTACCACTTAATAATTTAGCTATAATAATCACCCAATTATTTGAGAGTGGTATTCAACAAACAACATTTATCAGATTCTAAAATGTGTTTGTTGTTTCAGTAACAAGTTTATTTACAGTCCATATTTTGCTAACAATTTACTATCTTCAGAAGATCTATATTTATATCACTACTGTACATATATATATATACTATTCAGAGACAGCAGTTGTTTGTCTTATCTGTAAGGTATATTTTGCAAACCCAATGCAATTTGAAAAATAAGGAATTTTATATATTTTTTTAACGTCATTCCCCTTGTATTAAATATTCGGATTACTCAATATAATGATCAATAATCTAAGAAAACATATTTGAACGACTTATTATTTAATTGATGTAAACGTAAGATAAAATTATATTTCTCCACCTTATTCTTCATTAAAATGTCTACAAAGTTTGAATTAGTAAGTTCCCCTTAATAATGGCTTGTGTAAATGCACACGATAATTTGTTTCCCTTCATTATAGAAACCACGCCAGAAACAACTGGTACCCAAAAAAAAAAAATGATATAAACTACCTAAGGTTGTGGATTACCAAAACGTTATCGTGATAAATGCAGTAAAACGTATTTCCTAATAAAAAGTAAAAGTGATCCTAAGGTGTCATGTAGTAAAGTTTTTAATAAAATAACGTAGCGTGTCGTTGATTAAAGGTTTATTATATTTTCTCCTGCTGTGTACAAGATTAAAATAGCTTGGGTAAAAGACGTCTTGTGTTTTGGGCGTTATATTAGATGGATAAAATTAATTTTATTTCCTGCCAAATTCTTTATTATGGACGGAGTTATAGTGTTTTTAAAGCAAAGGGTTTTACGAAGAGTTAAAATTTGAACTAATAGACGAAATAACAAATGAAAAACTAGTATATGTTTTTTTTTCTTCTTATAACGCCCAGATTAACATTTTAGTTAGATTTATTAAGTACACAATTTAAAGGACTTTGTTTCTATTAGTTTAAAATTGTTAAATAATTAAAATTTTGTGACAATGATTTTTTTTTAAATCTTAAAAAAAGAAGGTAATTGCTAAACAATTAAAATGCAATGGATATTAGTCTTTCTGAAATTCCTGCCCGAAAATAAATGCTAACATTTGATTTATAAATAGTAACAAATACTCTTTTTTAAATTACCAGATTAGACAAAATTAATAGCATCCTAAAAAGAGATCAACATTTTATGTTTTGTTTAGTAAAATGTTAATACTAGGAATAACGAACAATATAGTGGTCGCACAGTTACTTGCAATGTCATTCACTTTGAACAAGTTTGAAAATATATATTCTTTCTGCTACCATACAAATAATATTTCTTTGGTCATAAGTAATTTTAATAATAAAAATAAATATTAGATTTTAAACCAAATATATTTGTAGAGTTTTTAATTATGGAATGTAAAAGAAATTCAAGATTATCGGGTGATATAAAAGTCATGTTGTTAAACATTTTCTAGTTCATTGAGAAATTAAAACAACATATGTGGTATGTTAAAACTGTGGGACAATAAATCTACCATTGATAAAATAATTAGTTAATTTTCAATAGGTCACTATAAAGTTGTATTATAAATTACAAAAGTTATAACACTGTACACTTTTCTAGAATAAAAATATTGATGTATTTATTTATCCAAGTTAAACAAGTTGTATTAATAACACAATGTTTTACTATTTATTGTTTGTATACTGCTCAATCAGACAAATACTATAATTTTAACATTGTCGCTTTAAGTTGTAATTATTATTTTATTTTATTAATATAAATACAATAATAATTAAACTATGTTTAATAATTAACTATTACCTTAATAAATTTGGACTTACGTAATAATTCAACATAATATAGTATTTTCGTACTTGTACAGCAGCCTACATGTCATGGGAACAAAGTCAGATATAAACATAGCACTCACCTAGATATAAACCCACAATGATCAGGTCCGTCAACTAGTATTAAATAAGTTGTCAATACATACACAAACCATTTTGTTTAAAGGTACATAAAGAGTGTCAAAATTATTAGGGTCTGACTGTAAAAATATTTCGGAATGTTATGAGTAGCTTTAAAGTTGGTAACACTAACAAACAGAAGGTATATGAAAAAACGGAATAACATGCAAAAAACTACTGCAATTAATTTATAAATTCTCTCTATAAACTTAGAATTTTACTTTTATAATATTAAAATATAATAAAAACAAAATAAGAAATATTCTAATCTTAAACAAAGTTTGAGCCTAAAATACCTCCGTTTATATGGCAACATTGGATGTATGAAATTAATTTCAGAAAATAATATAAAGTTTAAATCAGTGGATTCCTCATCTATAATCCTATAACTAAAACATTGTTACCTAATAGGTTATACAAGAGGAAATATTTTCTATCTTGGAAACAATTTATAATCTTTTATTTTCTTACTGTAATTTAAAAATGAAAGATTTTTTAAAAGTGCACAGTGACTAAAATTGTTTTATGATAGTAATAATTTTAATCTTATATAAGTAAATAAAATAACTAAGCAATGGTGGTTGTTGCTAAATAAAAAACAAATCATTATAAGTAGGACAAAAAAAAAATTGTTTTTTTAATTATCTGTCCTAGTTACCTTACAATAATTTTCTGTTGTGTGTATAGTGGATAAATTTGCCTATGATCTTGTTTTCTTTCTTTTTGTGTGTTTAAGGTAATACTATTTGTTCGTAAAAGTCCAAGTCAAATAAAAAATATAATAAACAATTTTAATATAGGCCTATAACAATATTCTGCAGAAGTCTGTAATATTTGGCAAGTAATTTGTGTTTATAAAAATACATATATTGCATAAGCGTTATGACAATACAAAAACTGCATCTACCTTATTATGCAATTAGCATACTATAGGAAAACTCAAATAAAGATAATTTATGGAACTAAATCAATATTAACATATTAGTACCTAATAAATTATTTAGTTGTTCAAAATAATTGTTACCTCTCCTTTTTAATAAAAAATTAGTTAAAATGTTAATACATTTTATTGTACGATTATATTTACGAGGATGTTTTAAAATAATTTACACTATTATGAAACTTTAAATGGTTATAATTATTTAAATTTGGAAGAAATAAATACTTATCCATTTAAATAAACGAAATGTATGTAAGAAAAAAAAAATACATTCTTCAAATAATCATTGTAAGCAAAATTTACTGAGTTCGCCATATTTTGCTACGATTCACTTTAATATATAAAATGCTTAAACATTATTTTACAAATTGAGTATCAATATTACAGATCAGGCATTACCATTTTGTAAAACTAATACAAATATTAATAAACAGAATTTAAAAGTATAAAATAAAAAATAACATATTTATTATTTTTTTATTAAATTTTGTAAGTACAGTATTTAAAAATGGGTTGATCAAAAATTTCGTATGTAAATGTTTAAGTTTTGTTAAGAACATTACGTTATAATAACATATGTTTTACAACAATGGACGTTTAATCACGCATAAATTATACTTTAAACTGGGATATAAATTGAGTTCCTTATAAAACATTAACATTTCAAAATTTGCGCTAATTATCATGACTACAGATTATTTAAAATAAACAAAAAGAATATTGTAACACCAAGCTACATATTTGATTGTGGTATCCTAACTGGATTGTTAGGATAAAATATATTTTACCTTGTTAGATTCTGTCAGACAATCCTTTTCCACTGTTCGCACCCTGGAAACGTTGTTCGTATTAAATCATACTACACATAAACACACACTTATATAAACAAAATGCACTAAAAAGTACACTGAAACAATATAAAGTTCAAAGCTGTTGTCAACGTTATGGATGCCATCGGCAGGGCTGGTTTTACAGCTTTGAGTTTAAACTCGTACTGTTGGTTAAGGTGCTGGTAGTCGGTCAGATTGTTCCTGGTATCAACTGTATTGCTTTCTAACTGCCGCAATATATGAAACAGTGTATAGGATTGGAATTGAGATTTGCTGTTTAAAAAATATGAGGTTTTTTTTTTGTTTTCAAATTTCTATATGGCGTTCTTACCGGTCCCTTTTTAACTAATATGTATTAGGTTATTTCTAAGTTTTATTTTACGATCTGAAAGAGGGACGGTGATCCTTGAAGCTAGGCAATAATGAACGTCCGGTTTGCTTGATATATATTTTTGGGCAACCATCACACTTGATTTTTTATATTCCAATGCCATCGAACTTGTCATACGTTTTCATTTTTTATTGTTTTAGAATTTGTCAGATAATTCGTAAAGTTCGATATGCGACGTGGTATCATTGTTTACGGAATATGCACCGAGTGTTCCAGAGTTTTTGTGAATCTTATGTATGTATATTTTATTGTATGATGGTCAGGTATGTTTAGTTTTCATTTTATGTGTTATCTACGAAATACAAAATTAATTGTTTCCGGATCTTTAACGACCTTTAAACCCAACTCTAGATTTACACTAAAACAAAAGTTAGGTGACACTAATAGTAATAATTGGTAGTAGTGTTGTAAAAATGTTAAGAATTGTAAAAAAATCCAGACATGTTTAGAAACATGTCCTAAATACATGAAATTTTAGGTTGATAAATTATTTGCATAAACTAAAAACGCAATATATTTTAGATTAAAGAATAGTTTACTAACGATAAAAAAAACACTAAACAATTTTGTTTTAATGATACTAATTAATTACAGATTTTAAAAAGTCTAGTAACCTTTACTTTAATTATTATTTATTTATAGATTATACCCTATCTAAATTGTACTTTAATCATTTTGGCATCTATATACAATTTTAAATTACAAACGTAATAGAGATGTAATGATGGAATATATCAATCAGTTTATCTTTAAAAATAAATTAATATTTAAAATGTTAATAAATATGTAATTAATATTGTACCAGTCTTAGAAAAGACGAATAAATTAAATCGGAAGCTATACTGGGCCACATAGACTGGACATGTTCAAAGACTTACCTTTAAAACAAAAATCACCAAACTGCAGAAATGTCTCAGCTGATCACTTACAAAATCATTATGATACATTGAGGTTAACTCAATAAAGGAAAAGGTAGATTAAATTCAGGTTTATTAACCAAAATAAAAAAAATATCATATGCCCTTAGTTATAAAAATAAAGAAATTTACATGCCCTTAGATACAGGAAAATGAAAAAGGTTAGTTTACAAAATATAAATTAAGTTGAATTTAAAAGTTCCCTCCCCAAAAATATAAAAGTCGAAAAACCCTCCCCATTAATAATGATTACAAAGTTTATACAAAAATTATTAATTAAACAAAATTACAAAAACTTAACATATAGTACCATGGATTTATTAATAATTAACATTTATGTCGTTGGCCAACTGTAAAGCTGAGTATAATTAAATAATAAAAAAAAAATAAAGCATTAAATGAAATTGTGAGACGTCTCTATATAATAAAAAAAAAATATGTATATAAATTCTAATTTTAGTCCTTGGAGGTCTGAGGTTGGAAACTTGTTATAGCGCTCCTCCCAAGATTATTAATTATAAAAGACATATATTAAATATTATACATTTGTTACAAGACACAAAACAGTACACAACCTATTCAAAAACGTTTCTTACAAAGTTCACTGCAGATTTTAGTAAAATTTCATATTTAAGTTCATAGCTATTTTAAAAAAACCAGGCACTGTCGCAGAAAATAACCATTAAAATTGCATAATGAAGTTTTATTTAGAAGCAAACATGGTGTTGTAGTTTTATGTTGGTTTAGTTTTCGATAATCGATGACCATTCGGGGTTTCTTTTCAGGATGCTGAACAAGAAACGCTGGAGAAGAATAATTGGAGATGCTTTTCTCTACTACTCCTTTTTCAACGAGGTCTTTGATGTGCTCCCTCAAAAATTTCATTTTTGGAGGGGCCAATTGATAGGGCTGGCTCTTCACCGGTATATTGTCTTTCAGCACTATTTAATATTTAATTAGGTCGTTGAGTCCTAATTCTGTAGTAAGGACATCAGGGAAATTTTCTATCAGACTTGAGATCTCTTTTGACATTTTTCATCAATTTGACTCAGTGGTTTTTCAGAGACCCGAGTAGTAGAGGATAAACTAACTGTAGGAGGTGACCTTTTTTAAAAATGTACTAACTGGAAGGGTTTAGTCTTATAAAATTTAAAAGTAAAGGTGCCTTGGAAAAGATCTAAAATGAGTCGACTTTTAAGAAAGAAATCGGACCCTAGGATAAGAGGACACGACAGCTGAGGTGCCACTAAAATTTCAAAGTTTCAGCTACAGTGTTGTATTTTAAGATGAACTTTACACGCTAGATTGATCCCTAGCTTTTCTCCGTTTGCGGTGAGGCACTCCGATTTTACCTCTTGAATTTCTTTAACTTGGTTTAAGGATTTTAAATGTTCAAAGAGGTCAGAAGACATAATGCTTCTGTCTGACGCAGAGTCTAACAAGGCATTAGCCTTAAAATTTTTAAAATTGACTTCAATAAGAGATAGAATCTTGTTGCTCAAATGTTTGGATTTTAATGACCTGTAAGTTTTTCTGGTAAGAGAGTTATTGGCCAAAGGAGAAAAACTAGTGATCTTATTTCTACACTGACTGAAAGAAGGGCACTCCCAGTTATAGTGACCAGTTGCTTTACAGTAGAGGCACGTGGGCCTTAAGTAAAAGAATGCAATTAATCCCTGTTTAAAATTAGAAAAGTGACGAGCTTTAGTGGGTGTTGAGAGGTTACTCTCATGTTTAGAATTTAAATAGGACCTATTGTGATTGTGTACTACCCCTGGTTTAGATTGAAAGTGAACGGATTTATTAAAAAGAGATGACTTTCGTGATATGGTTTTACTAATGTGTGCAGGTTTAAAAAGGATTGGTAGAATTTAATTTGACTGTAGTCGTTTTTTACGGAAGGAGCTTTGATTGGAAAAACGACTAATTTCCGCCCCTTGAATCGTTTTTTTGAATGAGAAGGATAGTTGTGTTGATTTTGTTGTCTATGATTTGGATACTGCCTGCACTGTGGGCTTGTATGACCTCTTCGGCCACAATTGTAGCAGGTCACGGGTGACCTTACGGGTCTAAACTCGGGTTCCGACCTAGAGAAACTTTTCTCCGCTGACAATCTTTCTTTGTCAGTATATAAGGTGTTATTGACTTGGGCACAGATGGTGTCCAAGTCGTTGACGTTAACGGGCCTTTTTACAAATACTAGACAGTTTCGCACCTCCGGCGAGAGAGCATCAACAATAACCTGTGTAATTTCTGTTTCGTTTTTATCTACAAGAATCACCTGCGCAGCTTCCTTGATGTCGGAGACAAAATGGTGCAGAGTCTCTCCCAAACCTTGAGGTCTAAAGAAGAGATCCTGCTCCAAAGTGTTCCGACGTTTAGCAGGTATGAAACTATTTAATGCTTCTCTATGGAAGGCGCGAAAAGTCGTGTGCTTACCTAAGCACGAGCTTAATGGTTCCTTTGCATAAGGCATTAGAACACTTAAAATATTTCTCCTGATGTCGGGATAAATTTTACACAAGTTTAAAGCAATTTTAATAAATTTAATCGGTTTCTCTAAATCGAAACCGTCTGTTATAGGGAGAGTCGATACCAACTTTTCAGCCGGATGGTTGAGTTTACCATAAACTATTTCAGGAGTGGATTACACCTGACCTAAAATAATGGGAGCAGGTACAGAGCCTGATTCCAGCAAATTTCTTTCGGCGTCTGGCAAATTTAGAATTGGAATTGTAGAAACGGTGGCCACATTGATTTAGCCCGACACTGAGGACTGCGTTGGAATTACAGGATTATTTAAATTGTCTGCAGAAAGCGACTGAAAATTTAGTTTAAGCATTTGAAAATATGCCAACATACGATTACACTCTGCATTATACTCAGTGGCATTTAAGTTTAAATTATTTAACACAGTTGTCAATAAGATTAACCTAGCCTCAAACAGCTCTAGCCTAGTATGGAATCTAGATAATTCTAAATTTTGATTAGGATTTAAACTTGCAAATTTATCTTTTAAATCGTCAAGAGTGTCATGAGCCAGGTCGAACTGTTCCTCAAAATTATCAGCTGTTAAATTATTTGCACATGGCTCAGAGCCTGCCTGAAGTAGGCCTCGCAAACTAGACCGCATTGTTCTTACAGTGCCAAGACCGCCTCCTCGCACCACTACTTCAAAAGAAAGTTCTGGCTTCCTGAGATAATCTACTATTTGTTGTAGGTCACACATGTTTTTAAATTAAATGAAAAAGAATGCCAGGTGATAATTTGGAAAAGATTAAGTTTTATATATATATATATAAATGAGTATTAAAGATAGATACAAAGAGAGAGAAATTTTATTAAATTTTTTTGAATTTTTGTTAAGTTTTTAACTATTTTTGGATTTTATAAATTTTATTTATTTTTTTGGATTTCGTAGTTTTTTTGTATTATTTTGTTTTTTATTTGTCTCTGTCTGGATATATCTTAAATTGTAAAAAAAAAAAATTTTTTTAAAGTTTCATCAAAAAAAAAGATTGGTTTATGAGAAAAGTTGTTGTGTGAGTAAGGTGTGACGAATGAAGTATATATTGGCAGCACTCAAGAAACAAACACCATCGAGTTATTCCCAAACAAAATTTTAAGCAAGTTAAACAAACAGAAGTCACAGAGTGTGACCAAAGAATAATTAATAAGTTAGGCCTATCTGAGAATCGACCCGATCTGCTGCCAGAAAACATGTACCAGTCTTAGAAAAGACGAATAAATTAAATCGGAAGCTATACTGGGCCACATAGACTGGACATGTTCAAACACTTACCTTTAAAACAAAAATCACCAAACTGCAGAAATGTCTCAGCTGATCACTTACAAAATCATTATGATACATCGAGGTTAACTCAATAAAAGAAAAGCTAGATTAAATTTAGGTTTATTAACCAAAATTTAAAAAAATATAAAATGCCCTTAGTTATAAAAATAAAGAAATTTACATGCCCTTAGATACAGAAAAATGAAAAAGGTTAGTTTACAAAATATAAATTAAGTTGAATTTAAAAGTTCCCTCCCCAAAAATTTAAAAGTCGAAAAACCCTCCCCATTAATAATGATTACAAAGTGTATACAAAAATTATTAATTAGACAAAATTACAAAAACTTAACATATAGTACCATGGATTTATTAATAATTAACATTTATGTCGTTGGCCAACTGTAAAGCTGAGTATAATTAAATAATAACAAAAATAAAGCATTAAATGAAATTGTGAGACGTCTCTCTATAATAAAAAAAATATGTATATAATTTCTAATTTTAGTCCTTGGAGGACTGAGGTTCGAAACTTGCTATAGCGCTCCTCCCAAGATTATTAATTATAAAAGACATATATTAAATATTATACATTTGTTACAAGACACAAAACAGTACACAACCTATTCAAAAAAGTTTCTTACAAAGTTCACTGCAGATTTTAGTAAAATTTCTTATTTAAGTTCATAGCTATTTCAAAAAAAACCAGGTACTGTAGCAGAAAATAACCATTACAGTTGCATAATGAAGTTGGATTTAGAAGCAAACATGATGTTGTAGTTGCATTTAGAAGCAAACATGGTGTTGTAGTTGCATTTAGAAGCAGAACATATGGGTAGTACTTGCACCAGATATACACTGCATATAAAAACAAAATACATGTTTTTAGAATTAAGGTAGGCTTTAAAACCAAGCATAGTGAAAAGCCTTTAGGTTAAAAGTTTGCCTTTATAATATTTTTGATAATAGGTGACAAGCAGGTATTTTAAAATAAAAATGTTAACTGTTGATACAAGACTTAACCAAAGTTAACTTGTCATGTTACTTTAACTGTTGCTACATGTCTAGAGACCACATGGTAAACTTTAAAATGTTCATTGGTTATAGGCTCAAAATATATCGGAGATGTCGTTATTTAAATGATAGGTTTTTTAAAGGTCCATATTTGTTAAAAATTACACAGCTTTAAATTTGTACAAAATTATATAAATTGCCTAAGCTAGGCTTTAGTTTGAAAATAGGCTAGTTACATAAAAATTTAATATTTAGGCTGTACTGAAGGTATTTAAAGAAGAAAATTTAATTACATAGATATTAAATTATGCTTTAAGAGTTTGAAATATTATTTACAATATTAAATGTAGACTTAAATTCACATAGTTGTAAACTTACAAGTAAAGTTTAACATGGCTACGTTAAGGCTGACAAGCAAAAACATTCCAATCTGGTAATATAAATTCACATACCTGGTTTTTAGTAGAATAGGACTTAAAAGAATAACATTTTAATTACTAACGCACAGTTGTTAAACTCCCGACTAAGACATTTATAAATATCAATAACGGCACAAAGACCAAGCCATTACGTTGAACAAAAAAGGAAGTTAATGGCGACTTAACAGAACTGCAAGCCTGACAAGAACCCGGTCACGTGATTTAACAGCTGGATTCTCAGATAAGCCTACGACATTCTAAACTAGTGGTGTCTGTAGAGTGCTGCTTAGCAAGAAAACTGGAACGACTAGAACTAAAAGAGTCAAAATAACAGACTGCATTGTAGGTAAGGCGGTGCGCTTATTACAAACGTAATAATATATATTAAAATACACTTTATAATAAGTGCAAATGTAAGTTTTATAGACAAATTGTAAACATTTATATAGGTCAGTCTATTCTAATTAGCCATTACCAACCAATTGGAAATATTTTCAGTCAATATATTCTTTTAAAATTACTGGATAAAGTAGAAGCCAAAGATAACTTGTAGCAGATATTTGTAGATTTAAAATATATACTTCAACGTATGTAGGAATTAAGTATTATAATTTGTTAAAGAGTTAATTTGAGTCAGCGAAATTAAATAAGTTAAAATAAGATGTTGTAGAATTTTAAAGTTATTAGTTCCTGTATGCAAACTTGTATTAAGACAAAATGCAGAATCTAATATATGGCAATCAAATTTATTTGCAAAACAATTAATAATTATTAAATGTATGTAAATGTATTTCAAAATGTATACATTTCCTACATCCTTTTAGCAATTTACATCATAAGTTAAATTGTTCAAGTATGTTTGTTCAATTATCAGCATTTTTCCAAATCCAAATTGAAGTTATATAGTTTTTTTATATGTTCATTTTAATTGCTTTTGTGATTAAATCAAATACAGTTTTAAATTATACAAAAATTTACGTAGGCTGATAACGTTATTCTTTTTTTTTCTTAAACTTGTACAATATTTTGTTAAAACAAACTTACTGTTAAATTATATTTATTTAACAAACAGTAAACAAGTTATTAATTTGTATAAGTTGTTGTGATAAACGTATACATAAAATAATAAAATAATGTTTAAAATGTTATGTAAAGTAAAGTTAGTCTACATGGTTTAAAAAAGTAATAAGACATAATATTTAAAATAAAAGTGTAGGGAAGTCGGATAAGTTTCACAAAACTGTAAATAAGTCGTTTGAATTCCTATGAATTATAATATTATAAAATAATATATACATTTAGCTACTTTATTTCAATGTTTATTAAAAGATTAAACCGTTATTGTATTCTATGGATCATAATATAAATATTCTATACAGTCCTGAATTAACAAATGCAATTTCAACAAAGATGGAAATGAGGTTACGCTATAAATTATAGCTGTAACCTTATACATCGTGACACTTGTGAAATGAATCACTGTGTAACAGTGCGACATTGTGTCACTGGCGTAATATCACTTAGGAAGGAATGTTTTATTGCAGTTTATAAAGTGTCCATAAACATGAATTCAGGTAACAAACATTTTCCTTGCAACAATCGAATAAAATATTGTTTTAAATAGCTTCTTTTTTACATTATCTTACTAGAGTCTAAAAATATATCATTTATCTTCATAAGAAATACAAATCTTGAACTACTCATTAATAGAAAGAATCACAAGGTACATATTTATACTGCATTACCTCTGTAAAATTACTTGGTGATATAAGAATAGATTACTTAATATTAATCAATTACAAGGTTTTAATTAAATTCAGTGTTTCCATACTAATGTGCACGGTAGTAGAAACTTTACTTCTTGCTAAATTCTCTACCTGCAGTATCAAATTTCAAAAAAAAAAAAATTTAAATGTTTAAACAGACTTCTGTGGAAGTACTCTCTAACCTCATAGATATATGCAAGTTGATTACACAATTATAATTGATTGCTTAGGTAACAATAAACACTATTTTATTTAATATATTTAGCATTGCAACTTAAAGATGGTATAAATACAAATTAAAATTAAATTAATATCCAGTAGGGTAAAGACAGATTATCATAATTTATAAGATATGTATCAATGTTGTCTTTTAGTGTCACGTTGTAGGGTATTTAGTTAGACGAATTTAAGTCGCCAGTTGCAATAATGGGGAGTAACGTTTTGCTTGACAAGCTGTCACACACACAATATAATTCCGAGCCGTTAAACCCAGCATATACGAGTGACAGCTTTGAATAGATGAAATGTATAGTGCCAATAGCCTAGAAATACTATAGGCTAAATGACAAAAATGGAATGTATTAATAAATGTCTTGATCAAGTTTTCGCTAAAACTATTTCTTTGTAATAAATGTCTGACCAACCATTAATAATATATATTTTATTTAACAACATTTTTACCAATCTTGTGAATGTAAAACAATACGACTATAAATAAACTTACCAACATTATCTAATACACTATCTAAATTCATTATGTAAAATCCATAAGTTCTTCTTTAACCTATTTCTAAATATTAGTTTAAATGTTACTTGGTTCTGGCAAATGATTTAGGCATTGAGTTCATATATTTAATATCTTTTAAAAGTGTTTATATTTTAAAACTAAACGTATACTTCAAAGTTAAGTTTAAGTCAGTTATTATAATTACGTATCTTATTAAATAATTGTTGAAACATACAAATATTTGAAATTAGTTAATATATTATATTGTAGTAAGGAAATGCGTATGTGCTTATCATGGCAGTTATACTGTAAGTTGAAATTTCCTTACTTATGCCAGTTTCAGATAGGTTAACCTTTCCAAATCTTAATTGTAAAGTTATTGACGTATTTATTGTCGGTCCATAAAATAGATTTTATGATGTTTATATTTCGGTAATATATTATATTTTTTGAGGCCCACAAGAAATATTTAAAATGTATTTTCTTATAATTATTATTGTTTTTAATTTGAGCTATATTATGACGCAATAAACATATGCAGGATATTTGGTTTCAAAAAGAATAATTTGGGAAATCAATACATTCCTAGTTACCTGAAAAAATATGTTTGTAATTTGTTATTGTGCTAATGATAAATTGTCATAATTACTATTAGGTATTTCTAGTATGTACTTGGTAGGCCTAACCTCAAACTGGCTGGAATTAAAATATTAAAGCTGATTAACCTAATCGGCTGTTTAAATATAATAAACCTAGCTAAGAAAACCAATGTCTACTTATGATCTTTGAATAAGTTGGGAACATCAAAAGAAAGGAACTGTTAATGCGGTTGTATTGGAGGGAATAATCAGAAGTCTTCTTGTAACACCATAGACAAAAAATACAGTTTATATCTAATGCAACCCTACTCTGTATTCGCACTCAGTTTCAAATTACAAAGATTCTAAACACGTTTAGAATAATTTTGTGAAAATTAAATTTGATAATTTTAACCAGTGAACGAGAAATATTAAATTTCTGATTAATCCTTGCTGTCAAATCCAACTAACCTTCCAGGTTCTCGTAACAACATTATAGTTTGAGTAACGAAGGAAATATTCTTTCTATGGAACAAAAAAAAACTACATATGATGTGTTATTATTTATGATTTGTTGAATTCGAATTATAATTTACAATTTGAAAAATAATATACAATTATAATTGGAGGAGTTTTAGAGTTATAGTCGTAGATATTCGAGTATTGATCCAATATATATATATACGAACTTAAGTGCGAGTTACAAATTTCAACCTACTTCCGAGTAAGCTAGCAATTTAAGATCCTAGAAAAATAGAGATTTAGAACTTTGTTTATAATACATTTATTTTTTATCACAATAATTTCTACCTTTTATGAAGCTACAATTTCAATTTATATGATTTTTAAATTTTCAACATGTTATAAACTGTTTTAAATAAAACTTATACAACGTAGACCTAGTTGTTCTAATGTTTATTTTTAAAACCACTACACTAATGAACAAGTCACTTGCATTATAGGCCTATTACGTTTACAATAAACGTTAATATTATGATGTTTTGTACATATCCTAGTTCTGTTATTACTGTAAGAGTTTAAAATACGAAATGTATTATGTAATACTTAAGATAGCTAAAATAAATTCTGAAAGTGCTTTGATAATATACCCTAAAGAGTAAAACGTTATTTGCAATCCAATTAAATTACAATTTCCTTCCCTTTACAATAGAAACATGAAACGAACAAAGTAGCTGCTAAACAAAAGGAACCGTTTAATATGACGAAATAATATTGTGCCATGAATAGTTGCTCTAAACCTACACAACTTATGTATATTATAGAGACACTCTAAAATGTTTTCTGTGCACGGACAGCAAGATAGGGACTACAGATCATATCCCTGGGACGGGTAAGTACCGAGTCTTCCGAGAAGCACTCGAATCTGCGAAAGTAAGGCAGAAATTATAAATATAATGCAAGGAAATTTACATAGAAGCAAAATGGCAGACAATCTGCTTACACAGCTGGTACTGGAAATGAAGACAAATGTAGTTTTAATCAGTGAGCTCTATAAAGATAAAGACGTACCTGGGTGGTTTGTGGATGAACTAAATACAGCAGAAATTTGGGTCCTTGACACAAGAAACTTTCCTGTTAGAAGAAACTGTTCTGGAAAAGGATTCGTGTGGGTGGAAGTGGAAGATATTACTCTCTACCGCTGTTACTACACTCCAAATGAAGCCGAAAGGCACCAGTATTAGACGGTATCCCAACTGAGTTATTAAAAGTAGTAGCTCGAGCCCATCCTGAGCTGCTACTAATAATGTACAATAATTGTCTACTTGAAGGAGTGTTTCATAAAAGCTGGAAAACACTAAGCTTGGTTCTGATAAGTAAAGGAAGAGAAAAACCGGACACACCATCGTCCTACAGACCATTGTGCTTGCTGAATATCTCTGGTAAGTTAATGGAGAAACTTCTGAAGCCACGACTTGCTGTAGCAATAAATGAAGGGGGAGGCCTAGCAGTGATTTAGACAAGGTCACTCCACTATATGAGCTATAGACGAAGTGATTAGAGCAGTACATTCGGCATAGCAGGGACATCATAAATCAAAGAATATTGCACTGCTGGCTACATTCGATGTTCGTAACGCCTTCACAGCAGATGGTCAGACATGAATGGGGCTCTAGAAAGCTTTGCGATATCGGGATATTTACTTAATATATTAAAGGATTATCTGAGAGATAGAGAATTAGTTTATGACACAAAGAGTGGACCAATAAGGAATAAAGTTACACCTGGGGCAGCGCAGGGGTCTATATGTGGATCAGATCTGTGGAATGTAGCTTATGACGGAATTTTTCGAATGGACATGCCGGACTCTACGTTTATTGTAGGTTATGTGGATGACATTGCGGCAGTTATTGTCGGACGGGACGTGGATGTCCTATAATAGAAGTTAAATGAGGTCGTGCTAAGAGTGGACGCGTGGATGAAAGATCATGGACTTAGCTTGGCTATGGAAAAGACAGAGATAATTATGTTTACTAAGAAGCGGATCCCTACCCTGATAAAGATGACTTTAGGATGAGAAGAAGTAACAACCAGAAGCACAGTTAAGTACTTAGGAATGAGAATGGACAATTAGATGACTTTTGGGAAGCAGATTGAATATGCTGTCACCAAAGCTACCAAGGTGACTGTTCCCTGGGCCGTGTAATAGCAAATATATTAGGTCCTACAGCAAACAGGAGACGTTTGCTTATGGAGGTAACAAACTCTATTCTGCTCTACGGATGTGAAGTGTGGTCAGGAGCCCTGAAAATTGCGAAATATAGAAATAAGATGGCTGCAGTACAAGATGGTTGCGTATTGCCAGTTGTTACAGGACAGTTTCGGTACCAGCGGCTCTGGTATTAGCAGTAGTCATTCCAATAGATCTGCTGGCGTTGGAAATACAGTCTATTTTTCATAAAAGAATCGATTTAAATATGGTGGCATGTGTATTGCGGAAGCAAGCGAGGGAAAAGACCACGAGTAAGTGGCAAGAACGGTGGAATTCCAAAACCAGAGGTAAATGGACGAGAAGATTAATCCCTAACCTTAATGAATGTTACGGAAGAAGGCATAGGGAGGTGAACTATCTCCTGACGCAGATGCTCTCTAGTCATGGAGCCTTTTACAAGTATCTAAATCAAATGGGAGAAACAAATAGCGGAGCCTGTCAGTACGGAGACTCTGACAGAGAAGAT